>JAPPVO010000031.1:38832910-39362272 GCA_030407325.1 Camellia japonica | reverse complement strand
ACAGTTTCTGGCGACTCCGCTGGGGACTTAGAGAACTTGACTCGAACTTTTGATATCTGGTTTTGACTACACTTGTGTGTTTCTTTGCATTGCATTTGCATTGGTGCGCCTAGGACACCGTGTTTGCCATATGCCATTCCCGAACGATTTGCCGGAGGCTTGTCTTGTCAAGGCATGTCCATAAGGCTGATCGGCTCTGGGCTCTGACAGCATGGGAACACAAACCCCGGTTTTACCGGGGCACCCTTTTTGACCATTCGACCTAGTGCATATTCGGATCCATAGTGACCATTCCAAACTAGGACAGGTTGCTTACCCGTTTATAGGTTGTTTGAAGCCGCTGCGTGCGTAGTGAAACCCTAGCTCCTGACAAAATAGGACAGGGCAACCCTACCCCAACATAGGGGTGTTTTGGCTCTCACTTATCTGTTATGTGCTTGTTAGAGTGTGCCTCTACAGGGAATGCATGTATCAGTTTGCGAGTTTGAGCATCAGGCCTGCGGGCACCAATTCAGTATTTTGAGTATCAGGCCTGCGGGCATCAGTATTTGGTGGAATCGGTTGTACCTGAGGGTATCAGCTTACAGGCGAAATTTTGGGACAGAATTCAGTAGAGAGCACACTCATTCGGTTTTATTCGTATCTGTTCTGGTGAAATTGGGCTGAGATGCTGTCCGTTTTCTCTTTTGCTAGGTAGTCCTGGAACCATAGCTTCAGAAGGCTCCACTATCCCCCAGGTACATTGGACTAGTGCTGATGGACTTTGTTAGGTCAGAAATTCAATTCAAGGGCAACCAGTGTTCTTTCGCTGAGGCAAGGCAAAGAAAGGCCAGTCAGGGCTCACCGGTTCATTTGATCCGTCAGTTACCAGTCACATCACCTTTGTTCGGACTCAGCAGATCGTGATGTCACAGGGTTCGGAAGAATTTGTGGCCGTGGTAGCAGCGTTGAATCAGGAAACTGCCATGCAGGTTGAGACCAGTATTGAAATGCAGCGCCCATCGGGGGCATCTGCCTTACATCCAGCTTTGGGACCCCAGCCGAACTTTGACCCACTCCCGCCAGTTGAAGATTTGCTGTGTCCGAGTCCTCGAGAAGGGTTAGCTCAAGCCCAAGTTTTCAGACCCCTGGTGCAGCCTAATGAGAGGCGTTATCCCCTTGATGCTAATGACCTTGATCTGACCGCGGTGAAAATTGCGAACCTTGAGAAGCAATTCAAAAAGGCACAGGGCCTTAACTCCATTCCCGACATTGAGGATGGGCACACTGAGTCTGCCGTCCGGCTCCCAGACAGATTCAAAATGCCACATATTGACCGTTTCGACGGGTCTGGGGATCCAATGGTACATATCCGACTCTTCTTGGATGTCCTAAAGCCGATGGGTCTGACTAAGCCACAGAAACTCTCTCTATATAGAAGAACCCTATCCGGTGTAGCAGCCACTTGGTACGCTAAGTTGGAGGACAAAGTGAAGCAAAACTGGGAAGAATTGGCTGAGGCCTTTGTCGATCAGTATTCCTACAATACCCAAGTTGAAATGACCATCCAAGAGCTTGAAGCAACCGCCAAAACCCAAAAGAGCCTTTTGTGAAATTTGTTGCGAGGTGGAGAGCAAAGGCAGCACAGATGACAGATCGCCGCCCTTCTGAGAGGGATCAAGTGCAGATGATGGTACGAAACCTCGAACATGATATGTTGCAAAAGTTGATAGTAGCTCCGCTATTCACTTTCAAAAGTTTGCATGAACTGGGGGTTCAGGTTGAGAATGCGTTCAACAGTGGGATCATTCCTAGAACAAGTGAACCAACAAGGAGGGTGATCTCAGGGAGTACCAATGCCGGAAGTAGCACTATTCCCGAACCCACTGAAATCAATACAGTCACCACAGCCAACCCTTTTGCCAATCCAAGCCCGCATATAGCCGACCCAGCCCGAGCTCAGGGCAGAACTTTCACCCCTCTCTATATGAGCCTGACTAGCACACTAAAACTCCTGATGGAAAGAGGGCATCTCAAACCCCTCGATCCTCAACCTCTTCCCAACCCACTCCCAGCCAGACATAACTCCGCCAAGTACTGTATGTACCATCAGCAGCGCGGTCATGGCACCGACCGTTGCTACCGCCTTCGTCATGAGGTCCAAAATCTCATCGACAACCGGACGATAGCTCCACTTCAGACCCCAATGACCAAACATTTCCTGCCTACCTCAATCTCATCCATACACTGCCATCCACCTATGACCCCAGCATATACATCACCCCGGCCCATCTGCCCAAGCCTGAGGTGTTTATCCCAGAAAGCACGGACTTATGCATGATGGGTGCACCTGAACCCCAATCATCTCAAACCCGAGAACCCACTACTTCTGAGTTGATGGGAATGATAAAAGATCTTCAAAGAACTGTGATCGATCTGGCCTCCGGGACATTGGCTCCATCATCAGTCACATCACATACCAGGGAGTTCATGTCAAAAGGCTCCCCAGTCCTGAGGCGGGCTACATCTGAGAAAGGCCAATCCCTTGGCAAAGTGGAGGCAAGTGGAAAGAACAAGGCAGGGGCGGACATGGATCCCCATGAGCATCTTCTGTTGGCTGTTGAGGCCTTGAAAGCCGAGGGATTGAACAAAGAGCAAGTGCTCGCAGTTGTTGCAAAAACTGTGGACGGCATTTTCGCCACTCAAGTCAGGGGCAGTCCGAATCAAAGGGAAAACCGGGAGAAGGGCCGTTATACCAGAGGCAATCCTATTAGCTCTAATCCTCCACTTAGAAGAGATCAACAAACCAGGCCAGCACCTGCCAATCCCTCTACTGGTGCGTCCAGCAAAAATCCACAAACCTTGAAGTACCAACCCCGAGGTCAGAGGGTCTTCCATGCCCTCCACATGCCTTTATCCAAAGCTTTCCAAATCCTTGTTGGACAAGGCCATCTCAAACCCCTTGAGCCTCGGTCTCTCCCGAACCCTCTTCCGGCTACACATGATGCTACCCAGTACTGCGCATACCATCAGCAAACTGGCCATGCCACCAACAACTGCTTCCGTCTTCACCATGAAGTACAGGATCTATTTGACAACGAGGTCATCCTCCTGCCGAGCTCAGCAAAGTCTATCGGCACTGGGTCAGTGAACTTGAGGGATAATGTTATGTGAATGGGGGATGAACCACCTGCGGGCGGCGCTCAATCAACTCTAGACGTGGGAATGGCACGCACTGTTCTGAGCAATATGCAAATACCATTTTTGTGCTTTCTGACTTGGGTATTGGGTCAGTTTTTGTTACTTTGTTTTGAGTCTGTCTTTTTGTTTTGAGTCAGTCTCTTTTGTCTTGGGTCTGTCTTGTTGTATCGAGTCAGTCCTGTTGTATAGGAGTCGGGTGATTCCGGGGGTGTTACCTCGGGCGTCACCATTTTGTTTTGCGTTTGTCTTTTTGTTTTGTTTTGAGTCTGTTTCTGCCAGGGAGCCAGTTATGCCAACAGATTTTGAATGAAACAGCAGTGATTTCCATACTCTCACATTTGTTTCTTCTGCCGGTGCTAGTTGTGCCGGGATTTGAGTGAAATGGCAGTGCATTCCACTGCTCTCTTGTGCCTTTGAAGCCATTGTATTGACCTAAGTTTTTCAAAACCTTTTTGAACACTGCGGTGAAAACGAAGAGGAGGAATTCCTCGGGATTTGCAAAACTTTGATCAAATGAGAGAAAGAGAGGCATACTAAGCCCTTAATGAATGAAATCATGCTTGTTAGTGTGAGTACTGAGAAGGACCCTGGCTTTGATCCAAATTGATTCTACACTGTCTTCAGCGCGAACGATTTGTCGCTTTCTTAAAAACTTTCAAAAAATGTTTTGCGCGGTCCTGCAAAGACATGTGTGGAATCGCTTTTGAGATTGTGCAGCTTAGGATCGCTCTCAGCCCGAGACTCGACCCCCCTTGGCTTTCAAACCTTGAACTGGCATTCAGAATGTTCAACGGTCGACCACGATGTAAGGCCTGTGTGGCCAGATTTGAAGCAGCCCTCGAACAAGAGGCACCAAAGTCAGATCAAGAAGGTCAGACCTCATCAGAAGAAGCTTGCAAGGCTAGAGCAGAAACACCCTCAACTAGGGGCAAAAAATATCCGATGTGCTCGAAGAGCCAAAGGTGGATCTTTCTGCAAGTCAATACAACAGCCACTCTCCTGGATATAGAGGGCTTCGATCTCAGAACCATTTGGCATGGACTGGTTACATTTTTACCCTTTGAAGAGGCTCGCTGGGCCGAAAACCCGAAAGGGCGACCCAGGCAAAAGTTAGAGCGAGACAAAAAAATATATATAAAAACAAAAATGCAAAAAGAAAAATGCAAAGATACAAAAAATGCAAAAAAAAGAAAAGAAAAGAAAAATGCAAAAAAGAAAAGAAAAGAAAAGAAAAAAGAAAAGAAAAGAAAAGAATGAAAAGAAGTAAAAGAAAGAAAAACAAAGCTCGCAAGGTCGAAAACCTGCAATAGGCGCCTTGGCAAAAGTTAGAGCCTAAAAAGGAGAGGTTAAATACCCGAGTGTACCTTAACCCCGAACTACGTAAGGCTTGATTCCCATCTTTGGGATACGTAGGCAACTTCATTCTGAAGTCCAGCCGTAAAACGATTCAAATTCAATTGTGTCCATGTAATGGTTTTGACCATCCTTGCCTTCTCTGTATCCAAGAGTACGGTTGCAATCATCGCTCCGAGGACTGACTACAATGCGCTGCGGTGCCGTTCAAACAAGGGGCAACTTTCCGTTGCCATTCAATGCGCCGCGGTGCCGTTCAAACAAGGGGCAACTTTCCGTTGCCATACAGCTCTCTTCAAGTACGGGGCAGTTTTTCCTTGGATCCGAGGTTGTGCATCTCAGGAGTAGGTTTCATGCTCGTTGAGCAAGTGGCCGTTTGCAAAAATAGTTTTTGAGAATTTTTACTGAGGTTGACTATTTTTCTCGAAAATCATTCTATCTTTTCCAAAACTGGACCATTTCTTGGACCCAAAAAAGGAAAATTTTCAGTGTTCATAGCCTGACTTGCATGATTCCAAATCAAAAACTGAACAAGCATGTTAATCTAACTCTCATTTTTTGTCAAAATTGTTTTAGTAGTAGAAAGAAAAATAAAAATGGTCAAAATGATGAACTAGGGGCACAGTTGAGTCAGGCTTCCTGTCTTTTCCTTGTCGCCAGCATACTTGCCAGAAAGGGCACAACTAAAGTCAACAACAAAAGGCTGAAAGCTCTCACATCCTCCGAGCAACGAGGTATCAAGCCAAGTGCGAAGCACGAACTGGAACAAGACCAGAAATTCCACTCCCTCATCTGGACAGATCTGATCACGTCCGGACTCCAAGAAGAGCATCATCAATCGATGTCAGCTACGGATTTGCTACACACCCAGTTGTAGCACGGCCCCTCTGAGGGAGAAACTTACTAGCTGCGTGCAGAAGAAGAAGAATCTAGCAGAATGCTAGGGGCACGAGCCCACAACTTGCTGTGTATCTACCAACCACCCAGGGGAGGGATTGAAAAATGAGAGATTGAAGAATAGAGAGACGTGCGCTGAGAGAAAAAGTGAGGAAAAGGGCTTTTTTTCAGAAAAACAGAGCTTGAGGGCCGAGTGATGTTAGAACCACAAATGAGAAAGGGTGGGAAATAATACCCGATGAAACAGGCTCCCTGTGCACACTTGAGTCTTGTGTTTTGTTTTGTCTGTCTTGATTCTTGTTTTGAGTCGTTTCGAGTGTCAATAGATGTGTTTAGGTTGTTTACCTTTTTGTTTTCTGGTGTTGAGACGTGGCGTGCTGTGTTCAGTCGTAGGCTCAATACCCAGTCGAGAACTTATTCTCACCGTCAATTTCAAAAAAAAAAATCATCTTGTGCTCAGAGTGTTGTGCCATTCTCCACATTTGTGCAAAACAATATTTGTTCTTTCATAAAACCGCAGGGCCCACCCCCGATAAGTGTGAACAGTAAAACCAGGACCTATTTGAAGCTATGTGGTTCCGGACTGCAAAGCAAAAGCAAAAGAGGAAAATGTCGGGCATCTGAGTTTGTTCCAACTTCAGTAAGCTCCGAGATCGCATTCCGTATGCACCTTGTCAGGCCCAGTCAATGCTCCGAAGTAAGAGTGTGCTTCTACCTCAAGCTCAAGATCAAGTTTGCCTCAAGCCAGAATGGCAATCAGAAATGCTCTCTCTGAATACCAGCCCCTGCCAGATGCATCTTGACTGCATTTGCAATGAGTTCCTAGGAGACTAACTGTAACGGTGGAAACTAGAGTTCGAATGGCTGTTGCCTAGAACGCAAAGGTTCAGAATTTCCGAGACTAAAGTCTGGTTTAAATACCCAGGGGCGTGTCCTCGGCTTGAAATCTGTATGGAAGCCCCATAGGTTGAGATAGCATGTATGCACCTCAATTCTGGATACTGAACCAACCTAGTCTGTCACCCCGTTGGAGAATAGGGAAAGTTGTGAATATGATCAGGAAGACAAGCAGCAGCCATAGCTCCTACATGCAGATATTGTTACTTGTTAGCATTCCAGAACCTTTGTATTGTGAGTTGAAGGTAAAGTGTTCGAAGAGCACGAGGGGAGATCCCCATCAGAGTAGAGCAGCTCACCGCCACTCACCTCATGAGGTGCTTTCTAAAGCGCCGCTTTGTCCATTTATTGCTTTCCTTAAGCATCATGCATTGTAATTCATTGTACCTGTTAAGTTTCTTTCCCAGTCATGCACGATATTCTATGTACGGTTCATTCAAATAAGTTCCGTTTGAGATCATTCACTTAGTGTATCAATCACACTTCATTCACTTAGTGTATCAATCACACTTTATTTGCTTCCTTCAGTGTATCTAACACACTTCATTTGCTTTAGTGTATCAATCACACTCTGTTCACTTAGTGCATCTATCACACTTCGTGTTGACATTCAGTATATCTATCATACTTGTTCACTAAGTGCATCTATCACACTTTGTGTTCGCTTTTAGTGTATCAATCACACTCTGTTCACTTAGTGCATCTATCACACTTCGTGTTCACATTCAGTATATCTATCATACTTGTTCACTAAGTGCATCTATCACACTTCGTGTTCACATTCAGTATATCTATCATACTTGTTCACTAAGTGCATCTATCACACTTTGTGTTCGCTTTTAGTGTATCAATCACACTCTGTTCACTTAGTGCATCTATCACACTTCGTGTTCACCTTCAGTGTATCTAACACACTTCATTTGCTTTAGTGTATCAATCACACTTCATTCATTTTGTGTATCTATCATACTTGTTCACTAAGTGCATCTATCACACTTTGTGTTCGCTTTTAGTGTATCAATCACACTCTGTTCACTTAGTGCATCTATCACACTTCATGTTCACATTCAGTATATCTATCATACTTGTTCACTAAGTGCATCTATCACACTTTGTGTTCGCTTTTAGTGTATCAATCACACTCTGTTCACTTAGTGCATCTATCACACTTTGTGTTCACATTCAGTATATCAATCATACTTGTTCACTAAGTGCATCTATCACACTTTGTGTTCGCTTTTAGTGTATCAATCACACTCTGTTCACTTAGTGCATCTATCACACTTCGTGTTCACATTCAGTATATCTATCATACTTGTTCACTAAGTGCATCTATCACACTTCGTGTTCACATTCAGTATATCTATCATACTTGTTCACTAAGTGCATCTATCACACTTTGTGTTCGCTTTTAGTGTATCAATCACACTCTGTTCACTTAGTGCATCTATCACACTTCGTGTTCACCTTCAGTATATCAATCACACTTCATTCATTTTGTGTATCTATCATACTTGTTCACTAAGTGCATCTATCACACTTTGTGTTCGCTTTTAGTGTATCAATCACACTCTGTTCACTTAGTGCATCTATCACACTTCGTGTTCACCTTCAGTATATCAATCATACTTTTTCACTAAGTGCATCTATCACACTTCGTATTCGCATTTAGTGTATCCATCACACTTGTCCAGTTAGTGTATCCATCACATTTTGCTCACTTCTTCACTTTGTGTACCAATCACACTCTGTTCATATAGTGTATCAATCACACACACTTGCTTTGTATCTATCACACTATGCCTACTTTGTGTACCAATCACACTTTGTTCATATAGTGTATCAATCACACACACTTGCTTTGTATCTATCACACTATGCCTACTTTGTGTATCCATCACACGTTCGCTTTGTGTATCTATCACACACTCACCTAGTGTATCCATCACACTTTGCTTCATATAGTGCATCCATTACACTCGCTTCACTTTGTGTATCCATCACACGTACGCTTTGTGTATCTATCGTACATGTTCGTGAAGATTCCATGATTTTCTTACATTCCTAACTGCAGGAAATGTAGTTGTTGCTTTGCATTCTTGCTTAAAACTGTTGCATCTATTTGTGAATACTTGCCTCATTACAGCTTGCTGCACTTGCATGATAACCCGGCTCCGTGCCTATCACTTTGCATTTTGCCCCCTGCCTGCGGGCACGCCTGCGGGCACATATCTATTCATCTTGTATGATTGTCTAAGTCTTCGGCCTTGTCAAAAATGGGTCGTCTCTGGGCTTTGACATTCACTCCCGTCACTTCTTGACTTCCGAGTTCTGTCAAAGAGGGGCAACTGTAGACACCCCATTTTTGACCGACCTTAAGACTCAGACGTCACTGGTTAAGCGCTCGGTGATGTTGCATGTTGTGCTCGTTCAGAAGTCTCAGAGTCGCGGCCGTGCGCCTTGCCTCCGGACTTCCAAATTCTCTTCTGTGCCTTGTCTCGGTTTGCGAACCAGACTCAGTTTTCTCTGTTTTCTTTCCTGAGGGGAGGGAGTGGTCCCGTAGACTATCTCTCGGTGGCCGTGGGCTACTTTTCGTGGTCGTAGGCCATTTTACCCATTTCGGAGCCCGGTTCCCGGTTTTCGGAGCCGTCAAGCCGTGTGCCTCGGTTCGGGACCGCTCACAACCATCTCCGATTTCTCCGGTTTTTGGTAAGTGCCTCTGTTTTATCATACCGAGGGACACTGGGGTCTCAGATACCCACTTTGTGGCCGAACGCCACTTTCGGTGCTCACGGCCCATTTTCGGGACCCCGAACCTCGCGGTTTGGGCCCCGAGCACTCATTTTGCACCAGTTTCTGTTCAAATTTGGCAAGTGCCTCTGTTTTATCATACCGAGGGACCCTGGAGCCTCTGATACCCACTTCATGGCCGAACGCCACTTTCGGTGCTCACGGCCCATTTTCGGGACCCCGAAACTCGCGGTTTGGGCCCCGAGCACTCATTTTGCATCGATTTTTGTTCAATTTTGGCAGGTACCTCTGTTTTAGCATCAAGAAGATCACTGGAGGGTGGGAGGCCAGCAATTGTTCCAGAAAACCAGTTTCGCTCCTCCGGCGCCCGTTTTGCTCACTTCCGGGCCAATGTTGAACACCCTAGGGATATTTTCTTCGAGCCGGGACTACATATTTGTGATGAGGGCACATGGGAGGACACTAAAAAGTGGTGGTCGGCCAGTAATTCAGATTTTCATTTTTGAGCCTCTTCTTCAAGTGCAATGTTGTGACTCCTGTTTCAGTGTTGCCAAGTTCCAACCCTGGGGCCTTATTCTACACACCTGGGAGGACCCTAAAACATGGTGGTCGGCCAGCAATTTTTTTGTCCCATTTTTGGCCATGGCCGGCCGACCAGGGTGAGTGGCTGGCCGACCAGTTGGGGTGGCCGGCCGGCCACCTTCCAGAAAGCCACCTGGCCGGCCAGCTTTCTGCTTTTTCACCTCTTTACAGCTGTCCAGCTGCTTTTTGAAATATCTCACCCCTCCGGGGGATATTTTGGGAGGGAAAGCTTGGGTGCTTTTCCCTCCCCTTTTACACCCTTTTTGGTCCATTTAAGGGGCTGGACAGCTCCTTCCCTAGGGTTACAACATTTGATCTCAAGAGCTTCTCTTCCAAAACCTCCATTTTCTATCTCAAAAACCCTAAAAAGCTTCAAGTCTCTAGCTCCTTTCTTCATCAACCCTAAGCACCACCATCACCACCTCCATTCCAGCAGCAAAGAAGTGATTTTCAAAGGCTAAGGACTAGCAAATTCAAGCCAAGAAGCAACAAAAGACTTGTCTTCAAGGGTAAGCCACTAATTCCCTTTTTCTAGCATAATTTTGGATCAATTCTTTACCCTATTTACTCTCTGTTTTGGGCTCCGACCCCTACTGGTTTTAGGCTTATTTTGAGCCCCTCTACAACTTTGTAGAAGGGCTCAACTCTGTTTGGTGTCTCCATGACACCTCTTTCAATATCACTCTTTATGCCATTATTTTGCATGCTTTATTTGACTTATGAGTGATCTGATTCCAAGCCTGTTATAAACTGTGAGTGGGCCTATTTGTAGCCCCTCTTCAACATTGAAGAAGGGCTCCATCATGTTTGATGACTCTATCATGCACTTGCTTTGTAATTCTCCATCTTTTCCGTAAACTTGCATGGTTTATTTGGCCTATTTGTGATTTGATTTGGAGCATCTCATGAACTGATTTTATGCTTATTGTGAGCCCCTCTTCAACATTGAAGAAGGGCTCAACCTGGTTTTCATGTTCTACATGCCACTTGCTTTGAATTCATGTTCTACTCCTATTTGGCATGCCTCTTTGAGCTTATTTGGCTTCTGTTTTGAGTGTTCATCAGGCCTGAAAAGAGCCTTGTTTTGGCCTTCTCATCATGTTTTATTATGGGTCTTAGGCCATTTGGTGAATGCTTTTGGTACTTCATGTTATATCCCTCATCTTTTCCGTAAAATTGCATGCTTTGTTCGGCTTTCTTAGCTTCTGTTTTCAGCCTTCATCAGGCTTAGAAAGTGTCTTAAAATGACCCATTCTTCATGTTTTATCAAGGGTCTTAGCTTGTTTGATGCATGTTTTTGGTACCTCATGTTATAGCCCTTGTTGGCTCATCATTTTGCATGCTATGTTTAGCCTATCTACATACTGAATTGAGGGATGTCATCTCTTGTAAATGTGAATATTTTTGGCCCCTATTTAATTTTTTAGAACTGTGTTTTTCATTTTGAGTATTGTATATACTACTTGCTTTGTAATTCCCCTCTTTTTCCCCATTTTTGCAAGCTAATTTTGCCATACTTGTGGTTGTTGTTTAGCCTTGCTTCGTACTGAAAAAATGCTAGTTTAGGGGCTGCCTTGCTACTGTTTTACATGTTATGTCCATGTTGTGCATGTTTAGTAGGGTTGTAAGCCATTTCGGGTGCATTACATCGCATTTCGGGCATCGGGTGTAATTTTGTCATAATTCGGGGACTATTTGTGCATCATTTTAGCTACTGAAATTTGCATTTTCCATATGCCATATGTCACATCTCATTCGCATGTCATTTCTGTGCCTTAGGGCCATGCCTTGGTTTGCGTGCCCGTGGGCACGCATTTCGAGGCACTTCATTTTCATCTCACGGCAGCTTATGTGAGTGTGGCTGAGGCCCTCTCATGTTAGTGTAAGCCCAATTTGCATTTTCATGCCTATATATCATTGCCTCGGTTTGCGTGCTCGTGTGCACGCATTTCGAGGCACTTCATTTTCATCTCACGGCAGCTTATGTGAGTGTGGCTGAGGCCCACTCATGTTAGTGTAAGCCCAATTTGCATTTTCATGCCTTTATGTCATTGCCTCAGTTTGTGTGCCCGTGTGCACGCATTTCGAGGCATCTCATTTTCATCCGACGGCCTCTTATGTGAGTGTGGCTGAGGCTCTCTCATGTTAGTGTAAGTCCAATTGCATTGTATATGCCATTACATGTCTTAGGATCATCGCCTCGGTTCGCGTGCTCGCGTGCACGCATTTCAAGGCATCTCATTTTCATAGCATCGTGCATGTTAGGATTGCATATTAGCTACATTTCATGCATATCATGCATATTGCATCGTGTTCGGGATAGGAGTTAGCCCGGGCATGGGAAACGAGGCACGTTTCGTACTTCGAGTGACGGAACGGGTCTCAATTCCCAAGTCACCGACACTCCGGATTACCCATGATGGAGTTAGGTTTTATTGTAGCATTCATCTGCATTCACCCTATATTGAGCTGTGCAATTCGGCTCCTCGGCCATCATGCATCGAGATGCGTGATTGGTGGCACGAGGATCGAGGCATGCATATATTTGTGAAATACATTGCTATGCCCTTTTCCTGCTCTCTGTTGCAGCAAAATCAAGAATCAGCACTTTTTGGAGTCTGGCACGCATTTCGAGAAATATTGCAAACAGAGGCTAATTGGGGCATCCCAGTGGATTTCCGCACCAAGGCAGCCCAGCATACATCATTCATCAGAATCGAGGCAGTCCTTGGCTTGCATGCCAGTTTTACTTTTTTGTAATTAATTTGTTAATTGATTAGAAATCTGTATTATTCTTTTTATTCGGACTGTATTATTATTTATTCGGACCCTCTGCGCGAGGGCAATGTTGTAATAAGGGTGTGCGTGCGTGTGATGTATGTCTTCCAACCCCACGTCTTTCTTCCCTTTTATTTACCCGCTTATGATGGTTAGATATAGGCATATTTCAATTAGCATACAGTATGACAACATGTTTGCATTCATTCATTGTTTTGCACGCACCGGGCTCGGCGCATCATACAAACTGCATTTGTATTTCAATTCCAAATTGAATGCGTGATAATTGTAGCATTTCACATGCCATGTTTAGAATAGCCGAGCCTGCTATAGTTTGCATCTTTGCATGTGTTGCATTAGGCAATCCTGTGTACTTAGGATCATGCATGATTTCTAACAAGCTTTTGTTTTGGCTTGGAGTACTTGGTGAGTTTTATGCTTTAGCATCATTACATGCGTGTGAGTGTTGCCATGAATAGCATGCTTACCATGAGGCTATGTGCTTATGTGATATAACTGCCTTGAATGCCTGTGGGTGGAGGTTGAGTTACTTGGATTTGACAATTCATCAAATGTTTGTTTTAAGCCCACTAGATAGTGGCAAAATCATGTTTTCCTAAGCCCACCCGAGGGTGGCAAATCCACGTCTTAGCCTACTTGCGAGTAGCACCATCAAACCATTTTCAAACAAACAAACATGAAATGTTTTATTCCAATTCAGGCGACCCAGTCTATACTTGTATGCTGTGCGCATCATATAGTAACCCAGGCTAATAACTGGAATAAGAACGCACAAAGTTTTCAAAAACAGATATCATGGTTAGTAGAGGCCGGTCTTTGACTGGGCGAGAGGGGGTGCTCACGATGTGACCTTCCCTAATCGTACCCAAGTTCCCGAGCCGAGGCAACTTTGGTGATGACGGACACGTGGCCTTTGGCAACGAGTCAGGGTTTCCTAAATTTCCCATTTAAAAAATATTTAGGTGGCGACTCTGTATCTGGCAAAGCAGTCCATGTTTGGCACTTCTTTCAAAAAATCTGTTTTCAAAACGATTTGCCGGATTTGGACTCTTTGCTTCAAGATTAAGAACCGTGACATTTGAGTCCTTCGAACTGTAGTAGACCCAATATCGAACCAGAACGGGGGGGACTCGCACTCCCCTTTCCCCGGGATGCGTTCGGGGACGTCTACAGTATAGTGAAATCCGGTTACTCTCCCGTGGACGTAGGCATTGAGGCCGAACCACGTTAAATGTGTTTTTCTGCTTGGTTTAATTTCCGCAAGGTCTTGGGCGGGATCCCGGATCCCAACAGTTTTCTCTCTATCTGCTTGTTGTAGTAACAAAAGTTTTATACTATTATCAAGTTCACTCTCTCGTAACTTTGAGTGTGTTATTATTAACATTTATGCTCCTAATGATTTACCTTGTAGGGCTACTTTTTGGGATTCTCTTTGTAATTTAAAATCTGAATTTCCTAAACCTTGGTGTTTGGGTGGGGATTTCAATAAGATCACGAATGTTGAGGAACGTAAAGCGTGCTCTAGAAGGGATAGAGGAATGCGAGATTTTAATAATTTTATGAGTAAATTGGAAGTGTCTGATTTACCCATGTTAGGTAGGCAATTCACATGGAGCAATCCCCAGGATGCAGCAAGGTGGAGTAGGCTAGACAGATTCATGTTTAATCTAGAGTGGCTGGTAAAGTTTAAGTTCAAACTTTGGGGGTTACCACGAGTCATCTCAGACCATTGTCCAGTGCTTTTATTGGATGATGAAATTGATTGGGGATCACGTTCTTTTAAGTTTATTAATGCATGGCTTTTGCATCGCCTGTTTCTTCCACTTGTCAAGAAAACATGGTTAGAAGCAGAGGCTCACGGGTGGCCTGGTTTTGTTCTGTAGAAAAAATTGAAAATCTTAAAGGAGGTCATAAGGAAATGGAATGTTGAAGTTTATGGAAACTTGACTCTGAACATCAAGAAGGCTGAAGTGGAATTACATGTGTTAGATCTTGCAGCTGAAACTAGAATTTTGGATGATTTTAAAATTTAAAGAAGAAGGGATGTAAGAGATGAGCTGTGGAAGCTAAGCAGGAGAAATGAGTGGTTATGGTTGCAAAAATCTATACTCACATGGGCATTGAAGGGGGACCATAACACCAAGTTCTTTCATCTTATGGCCTCAAGAAGACAAAGTAGAAATCTCGTTAGCTCTGTCTCAGTGAATGGTATTGTGCATGTAGATCCTCAAAGGCTAAAATCTGAAGTGTTTACACACTTGAAGAAGTTGTTCGCTAATGAGTGGAAAATAAGGCCTAAGTTGGGTGGACCCTTCCAACATATTGATAGTGAACAATCATCTATAGTTTTGGAAGTAGAATTTTCTGCAACAGAGGTCTGGGCTGCAATTAAAGGCTGTGATGGCAATGAAGCTCCTGGCTCGGATGGGTTTAATCTGATGTTCTTTCAGAAGTAATGGCCAATTTTCAAGAATGAATTTATGCGCTTCTTTACGAAATTCCATGAGCATGGGATGCTACTTAAAGAGCTGAATAGCTTTTTTGTGGCTCTTATCCCAAAGAAAGAAAATCCTACCAGTTTGGTTGACTTTTGACCAATTAGTTTAATTGGTTCTGTATATAAAATATTAGCTAAAGTGCTTGTTGCAAGGCTAAAGTTGGTGTTGCCTAAGATCATAGGTGATGTGCAATCAGCTTTTGTTGGGGGCAGGAATATACTACATGGGGTTCTTATTGCAAATGAAGTGGTGGATGATTGGAAGAAGAGGAAGAAAAAAGGGCTAATTCTAAAGCTTGATTTTGAGAAAGCTTATGACTCTGTGAATTGGGATTTTTTTATTCTCTATGTTGGGTAATTTTGGGTTTGGCAATAGATGGATTACCTGGATAAAAGCTTGTGTGACTACGACAAGAACCTCAATCCTAGTAAATGGTTCCCCAACAGCTGAATTCAATCCTGAAAGAGGTCTTAGGCAGGGAGACCCTTTGTCACCTTTCTTATTCATCATTGTGGTTGAGGGCTTAAACATTTTGCTAGCCAGAGCCAAAGAGTTGGGGCTTTTAAAGGGGTGTACCAGTGGGGACTTGTGAAGAAACCATATCACATTTGTAATTTGCTGATGATACAATAGTCTTTTGCAAAGCTGAATGGGTGGAGGTATTGAATGTGAAAAGGATCCTTAGATGTTTTGAGATCATGTCTGGCCTCAAGATAAACTATCATAAAAGTAATATTTGTGGAATAGGAGTTCCGGATGACATGGTGACTGACTTTGCATCTAAATTGAATTGTATGAATATATCATTACCATTCACTTATTTAGGTCTTCCTTTGGGTGCAAATCCTAGGAGGAAGAGTACATGGGCAATTATAATTAAGAAGTGTCAAAGGAGGCTTGCATCTTGGAAAAGGAGATTTCTTTCTTTTGGGGGTAGGCTTACACTCATCAAATCAGTTCTATCCAGCTTGCCAGTTTATTATATGTCTTTTTTCAAATTACCTGAAGGTGTTGCAAGAGCTATTGATAGAATCCAAGCTTCCTTTCTCTAGGAAGGCTCTGATTTGAAAAGGAAGATCCATTTGGTGAAATTGGAAGAGGTAACCAAGAGTAAAAAGAGGGGGGTTCTGGGGGTTAGGAAGGTTAGAGATTTAAATGACTGTCTTTTAGCAAAGTGGTGGTGGAGATTTGCAACTGAAACCACAACCTTATGGAGAAGAACTATCTGCTATAAATATGGAATCTCTGGTGGTGGATGGTTTCCCAGTCAGAAACTTGAGACTAAGTACTCTATGACTTGGCTGGACATATTGCAGGTTTCTGATTGTAATCAGAGTCTCAAGGATTTTTATGCAGCTAATTCAGAGGTAATTGTAGGTAATGGTAATAGAGTCAAATTTTGGATTGATGTCTGGATGGGGACCAGAGCACTTTTAGAAGTTTATCCCAGATTATACAACTTGTCAATTGATAAGCTCAGTTCTTTGAAGGACAGTATTGAACGGAAAAGAAATTCTAATGGATGGAAGTTGAGATTCAGAAGACCACTATTTGCTTGGGAAGAAGAGGAGGTTCAAAGCTTGTATATTTTGTTGAATGTAGTCATCCCTGTGTTGAGTAACCATGAGGACTGGCTTAAATGGAAGGCATCATCATCTAGCAAATTTCTAGTGTCTACACTTTGCCAGAGAAGTGATTCAACAACTGGTATGGATACTCACCTTACTGATTTGATTTGGACAAACATCTCTCCACCTAAAGTTCAATTCTTGGGCTGGTTAGTGTGGAAAGGTAGGATCAAAACCTGTACTTATCTTCAACAGCTTGGTGTGCTTGGAGCCAATATGAGCAACCTGTGTATCTTCTGTAATGCTAAATTGGAAACATTAGATCACGTGCTGATGGGTTTCCTTTAATTTGGAAGGATTGGTCCCATTTGATGAATTGGTGGGAAATTTACTGGGCCATACTAGGGACTTTCGTAGGATTGTTGGAATGGTGGACTGGCTTTCAGTACAAAAAGTTAGAAGCAAGATTGTGGAAAGCTTTGTTGCTGGCAGTGGTACGATCAGTTTAGAAGCATAGGATGAGTGTAAGTTCACTAATGCTTAGCCAAATTTTGGTGAGTTGCAGGAGCTGATTAAAGTCAGAGTGGCCTTGTGGATTAAAAGCAAAGTTGCAGGGATTTGCTACTCAGTACAGGATTTTGTTTCCCATATCCAACAAATTAGAACCCCATCAAAGGATATTTAAGGTTGTATGTTGTTGGTTTGGCTTGTTGAGTTGGGACTGTTTGTGGTTGGCTTCTACTGTTTGTGGACTGGTCTGCTGTGATTGTGCGATGATTAGGGCTGTTTGTGGACTGGTCTGCTTGAGTTTCCAGAATGGTGGCTGAATGGTCGCTTTTCTACTGCGTGGTGTTAATCTAATGGTGTTTGAATTCACAACTTTAATGAGTTGTCCAGAGTAGTTCACGTACAAAGCTTTGGATTAGTTTTGGAGGTTGAATGCTATGGATAAAGAATGGTATTCTACAATAGATGCTCTGTTTAGTTGTTTTGTTTTGGCCCCACCAATTGGCTCTCAGTCCAAATGATTGGTTGTTTTGCTGTTTGGAAGTGTGTGTTAGGTGGAGTTCTTGGTAGCAGGATCAATGGCCACTGGTTTGTTACTCTGTGTGTTGCTGCAGAGGGCTAGCATTTGTTTTTTCTTTGGTCTGTTGCTGTTTTTCTTGTTTCTCTGGTTTTCTTTGGCTACTTTTGATTGGTTTCTCACCAATCTTGGGTCAAGTGCTAATTAGATATGATGCTTTTTGAATTTTTCCTTTTTTGTTGATGTAAATTTTGCATGTATTTGTGCCTCTTTTCATCAATAAAGCTTTTGTTTTGCTGATCAAAAAAGATTTGTAAGATGTAGAATACACTCAAAATGATTGTAGTTACAATTTTTATTTACCCAGACCTTTAAAAGAATGATCTCTCCCTTTCCTTTTTCGTACCCCTCAATTCAGTCAACTTATTATTTGTCAACTAAAGAAAAAGAAAAAATGAAGAAAGAAAAGAGAAATAAAATACATAAAGAATTTTTGCATCTCTTTACAAGAACACAACATGAAGAAATTGAAATGATTTGAATTATGGGACTTACACAGTTAATCACGAGATCTCCATACTCTGTTCAATAAATTTTATTAACAAATGATTTTCATGATAAAGAAGCATTTTATAATACACACACAAAAAAACAAAAACAAAACAAAAACAAAACAAGAATTATTTATTCAAAGAGTTCCACATATAGCTCTCAGGCCATGTTTGTTTTGAAAATTTGCTATAGGGTTAAGTCTCATGGTTAGTAATCCATGAGAGAGGTGGTATTTTGTAATTTCATAAATTTAATCTCAACCAATCACTACTATAGTATATAAATAAACACAATTTATATTATATTTACAGCTTTTTTTTTTATACCTGAGTGTCCGGGCCAACATCCTTTGGAGTGTCGCACCTCGACTAATGTCATGGCCCTGAGTCGATCAACCAAGCAGAGGCGCAGTGGTCCGTCAGTAGCCAGCTGGATGTGGGATTCGAACTTGAGACCTAGAGAGGAGCATACTCCTAGGTCTTTGGTCCCTTACCCTCAACCAATTGGGTTACCCTTACGCGTATTATATTTACAACTTAATACCACTCTAGTAATAATCTCTTACTAAAAAATACCTCATAAACAAGATGGTAGAAGTTGCAAAGGGAGAGGGAAGAAGGAGCAACCATGGTTGCAAATATAAGTCGTTATGTATTGTATCAGTTGATATGTAACTGGATTTTAGAATTCTATTTTGGGTGAGGAGGTACTAAAAAATAATTGTAAAAAAAGAAGAAAAAAACTAAAATTAAAATTAAAAATTGATAATTTTTGTATTTTATTTCTTATATTATTTTGGTATTTGCAATTTCAATTAGTTTGATTTTGATCATTAGTTTTAATTTTTAGTCAATTTGGTTCAATAGATAATACCAAATAAGATTTTTGATAAAAACTAATCATTGAATTATAATTTTACCTTTAAAAATATGACATAGTGCACAATTAAAAAAAAAAAAAAACCAACTGACATTATCAGTCGAACGTAATTGAAATAAATTAATTGACACAAAATTATAAATTCACATCAAATTTAAGTTAATTGAAAAAATGTCGAAAAGTATAGGAAAAAGAGAAGAAAAGTAAATTCTAAACTCTTAAATTCTTTCCAATCCCATACATGGCTTTGGAAAACTGAGAACGAAGAGGGACCAAACCAACAAAGACACAACCGACGTTATACAAAGGATCGAAACAAGGTCACAAAATCTGGCAAGAAATGAGCCGGCGGCGGTGCCATGAATTAACAAAGCAGTGGCGCCGGTGAAGGCATACACGAGCGATACAACAAATGCATGAAACCAGGAAGAGGGGATGCCGTTGAATGTTACCGTTGGAGCAGGGTTGCCATTTTTGTATTGGTAAGGAATGACTAAGAGAATTGTGGCGAATAAGAAAGAAGTTATCAAGATTTTTTCCAAAAAGCTCGTCCTGATCACTTGCGTTGATGATTTTGAGCCATTTGAAATCACAGCATTAATATCTAAAATCATTTCTCTTTATTTATATATTGAGCATCAATCGGAAACTGGACAATATTTTAACTTGAACAAGTAAAAACTAACGCTCCTGCCATATATATGTCTCACACGACGTCAGTCCCCTGACTGCGCCATATTCACTTGACTTGGCAAAGGCTACGTTTGGCATACGAACTTAGGACTACTTTAGCCACATACCACAAAATTGGTTACTTTAGTCACACCCGACAAACCTCGTTTGCTTTCAAAGCCCCCAGTTTCCTTTCCGTCATTTCATCTCACTGTGGGTGAAGGGCATTCTCGTAATTTTGATTATGGACAATCATTTCCCGTCCAAAAGACTAAAAATTTATTCCAAACGAAACTTTTTAATTTCAAATTAAAATATTTAAAAAATAAAAAAGTCAACCCATATTCTAAACAAAGACTTTATGGGATAAACTCTTTTCAACACTTTTGTCTCTTCATAGTTTTTTTTTTTTTTTTTTCTACCTGTGGGCACCAATCCAAATTTATGCCAATGACTCGAATGGTCTACTTTGTAAATTTCAATGTAAACGTTAGCCACGCAAAAAAATAAAAAATAAATAGATTCATCTAATAATTATAAATATAAGAACAAATTCCATTTTGTTTTATAAAATAAAAAAAGTATGATTTTAAAATTTAAATTATTCACTTTAGAAAACAAAATATGATTTATTTATGTATTTATAGTTATTTGATAAATTTATTTATTTATTTATTTATTTATTTTCTTTTTACATAAAAAAAAATCTTTTATTACAAAGGGTTCGTTTGGAATGTGGATCAGCTTTTTAGCTTTTTAGGCTGGGGCAAAAAAGTCTCGTTTGGGATATACTTTTTGAATTTTTTGACTTTTGTAAAAGAAAAAATGAAATGATTATGATTTAGATATGACATTTTATCTTATTGAGTTAAAAAACCCATTTTGTCTTTTTTTTTTGTGTGTGTGTGTGACTATTTTAACAAAAAAAAAAAAAAAAACTCCATTTTAACTTATGCAAAATGAAGTCAAAATCTACGAGGATCATATGGGAGGCAGAACCATTGAGAGACCGGGGTTCCCCCAGGTTTTCAAAACTAGAATAATACCTTTATAGTTTATGTATATATTTATATGATTTTTGGTGAAACCCCCTTTTTGAGCCTTTTTTAGGGTAAAGGACAACTCAATGAATTTCTCTTCAAAAAGCCCTTGAGTAGGAGACGCGTGGCTCAATAAGGACATTCTATAATTTGTATTTTTATTTTTCACCATATTGCCCTTCTATATACACGGATCTTGAGCTCATGTATACGCAGATCTTGTATACATGAGCTCAGTGAGGAGGATCTACGAAATCAGTGAAGTTGATCTGCGAAATCCATAAAGACGATCTCAAAATTTGAAGATCTCTCCATTGGTCAACAATACACGATCTCGCCATCAACGATCAACACTCTCAATTGAACGAGAGATTACGTTTCAAATCAGTACAAATCTGTATCAGATTTAGAGAGTTTCATTGAGATTTGTGAATGCTGATGGAGTTTTAGAGGTTTTGTTTCAATCACGTGTTTGATTATTGTTCAAGTTCAATCAGGTATGTTGATTAGTTTTTATGTTTTTTTTATTTATTTTTATTGTGTCTGATCTAATTTTTTTTGACAAAATGAGAGTAAAATTTTATTCTGGTATGCACTCAAATTTTGTTTGACAGAATAAGAGTAAAATTTTACTCTGGTATGTACTCTGTTTTTATTTGACAAAATGAGAGTAAAATTTTACTCTGGTATGTTCTCTATTTTTGTTTGATAAAATGAGAGTAAATTTTTACTCTGGTGTTATATGTTCTCTTTTTTTTTTTTTTTTTTTGGATACAATGACAGTAAAATTTTACTCTATAATTGTATACTTCTGTTATTTGTTTTCAGACCAACGAGTTCAAGCGATGAAACAGAGTGAGGGAGACAAACGGTTCCATCATTTGATATTTGCCCATTTATATGGAAGGGTATTTCAATATTTTCACCATATTTTTTTATTTGAGGGACTTTTGAAACCAGTATTTTATTACGTGGGTTTCACACAAAAAAGGCCTAATGGGAGGGGTTTTTTACCAAAAATCTCTACATTTATAAAATATGTAATGGAATGATCCCATAATTTTATGAAAATTACTTATTAATTTTTTGCTTCATCAAGATCTTATAATGTATAATATGATGATCTTCAGCTGTTTTATAACCTAGTTAATAGCATAAATTTTATTGAGTCGATTTTATTTGTACAAGCTATGCATGTCGCTTTTATTTGTTTTTTCTTTTAAAAATAAGAGTAAATTACAAATACATCCCCTAAGATTTGCTTAAAGTATAGATTGCCCCCTGTAATTTAAAAATTACAAATATCCCTTTGTTAAAAAAATTTATTTATTAGAATTGACTAAAAATAAATTCATAATTGCTCTCCTCTATAATAATAGAATTACCCTAAATTATTAATTGAAACATATTTATAACATCATTAAAAATTGTTAATTGACTTGATGATTTATTAATAAAATTAGTGATTTGTTCTAAAATTAGAAATCTCAGGGGATGAAATGTAATTTCCAGAACCACATGGGTGATTTGGATTTTAATCAAATCTCAGGGGATGTATTTGTAATTTACCCTAAAAATAAAAGGTATGTATAGTTTTTTTATTTAGAATAAATTACAATAACCTCCCATTAAGTTTGGAAAAAATATAATAAATTCCATAAATTTGACTGAATTATATTAGACTTTCCTAAGGTTTTAATGCACATAATATTTGACTTATTTTTCATCAATAATTCATTAATTATATGAATGAAAAAAAATGATATAATCATCATATATCTTAACACTATCAACATAAACCTTGATCCTTGTAGCCTCATTAACAGGTGATTGGTGTCACAATGCCAAAATGTGGGGTTTGCCATATTATCTCCAAATCTCATGAGAGATCAATATAATTTAGAGAAAATTGGTAAAAAGTTTATCTTAAAAATGGTGTAAGGCATTAGGTCCCATGAGTAATTTTATTTTTTTTTGGTGAGAAGTACACTTTTTATAAAATATTGTGGTGAGAAGTACATTTTGTTATTTTGGAAGACATTTTATTTTTAATTTTATCCTTTAACCTATCTATTGAAATCCTTTTTATCTATTCAATTTTTATGAAACTATTTGTTCAATTATTTTTCCCTTATTTGTTGAAATTCAAAATTATTTTTCCCAATATGTTGAAATTTACCAAGCCTATTTCCCTTATATGTTGAATTTCACAAGCCTAATTTTTCCTTGTAAGTTTAACTTTTTTTTTTTTATCTATTTAAATTGTGATATACATACACACAGATATTAATAGAGAGGAGAGAGAGACTGATATATTCAATTTTTTTTTTTTATCTATTCAGTTTTTCTTTTATCTATTCAATTAAATTCTCATATACATACATACATGCATACATGCATACATGCATACATACATACATACATACATACATATATGTGTGCATATATATATATATATAGAGAGAGAGAGAGAGAGAGAGAGAGTGAGTGATTTGTTCAAATTGTTTTCCAAGTCAAAGAAGATGGAGATGGAGATAGAGATCTTTCCACCACCACCACCATATTTATGGCTCTATCATCTACCATCCCAATCTCCCGCAACCAATCGGCCACCACTTGCTTTACCGTCGCCCAATTCCAGCCACCCATCGGTACCCTAGCCTTCTACTCCTTCATCACCTGCCTCTTTACCTCCGTCCGTCGCGACTTCTCTCAACGTCACCCTTGATCGGGGTTCGTTAACTGCTCCTCTCTCGCTTACACTGACTCTCTTCCTCCGACGCTGCCTCTTGTATTTGCAAAAACCTATCTTACTTCCACAATCGCCTTCGTCTTAGCTCTCTATCTCTCTTACCCTCTCTGTGTCTGTCTGTCTGTCTATCTCTCTCATCGTCTTATTCTATCTCCTTATTACTTGACTTTTCCTCTACATTTTCCATCCAACCGATCAACCCTTCGTCCTCTTTGGTCGTACTTCTTTCAATTGCAAAATCCTGGAAAATCATATCGTCGACAGAACAGAAGGAGAAGAGTCGAGGTAACGAAGACAATGTGTCAATGAACAAAGACTACAGATCTAAGACAATGGTGGCGACAGCAACAACAACAGCAGCAACAATGAAGACGGCGGTGGATCTGAGTTCGTAGATGCCACTACTATGAGAGAGAGAGAGAGAGAGAGAGAGAGAGAGAGAGAGGTATGGGTAGGGTGAACTGGTAGAGAGATAAAGATGAGGAAACATGGAATACGGAGTGATTTTGAACAGATAGAGACGTGGTCCCCAACAAATAAAACGCACGTGGATTTTTGGGTAAAAGAAATATGAGTGTTTTGGTCATTTCGCTTAATCATGTCTTATGAACAGAATATTTTAATGTGGAGACTTTTAGACGAATAAAATCTAAATTTTTATTTATGGGCCGCGCGCCTTATAATTTACATTTCTATTTATTTGATTATGTCAATTGACAAAATGGTTTAAAAGATAGTCTAATTGATTATATACTAAGTTTTAATTTATAGTTTAAAATTTTAGAAAATAATGAAAAAATGACTTGCTAGTTTCATAATTTTTTTTTTTTAATTTTATGAAATATTGTTCTTGCAATGCTTAACTCATGTAATAATTTTTTTAATATTTTTTTATTATTTATTTTTTTGCACACAACCCTCCTTATCCAAAATTTTTGATTTCGTCCCTACCTACAAGAGAGGTAGATGAAGTATGGAGGGGAGACAAATCCCCTTAAATTCGCCACCACACCTACATAAGGCTATTCATTTAAATTCTTGTTTTTTTTTTTTGAAAAATTATGTGGTGGTCTTAGAATAAATTCACATGGTACCTCAACTTCATATTTATTGGTTAAAACTATAGGATTAAACTGTGCTTGGTTTGAATTTTTTGGATTAAATTTTTTGAAAATTGATTTTTTTTTTTTTTAGTGAATATTTTTAAAAGTTTAAGTATTTTTTTTCTTTTTTAGATGTACCTTACTTAGATGTATCTAAAAAGTAAAAAAAATTGTAAAAACATATTTTAAAAAATTGACAAATACATAAAAATATGAAAAAAAAAAACTAAATTTTCATATTTTTTTTGTATTTTTGGTATTTATTGAATTTTTAAAAGATTTTTTTTACAAAAATTATACTTTTTTACAAAAATTATACTTTTTATATGTATTTATGTTAAGTGTGTCTAAAATTTTTTTAAAAAAATTGCTTAAAATATTAAAAAAATTCAATTAAAACAAAAAAAAATACAGAAAATAAGAAAGTAGAATTTTGTAAAAACTGTTTTCAGAAAAACAAAACCAAACAACCTGACACATTTTTTTGTTAGAATTTTAAGGAACAACTTGATAAGTGTCAAGTGATAAGTGGTATGGAGCAATATTTGAAGATCACCAAATAATTACCCCTACTTTTATTTTTTTATGTGAGACAAGCCACAAAGGCTAAAAGAAGCTTTCTTAAGAAAATAAGGAATGTTTTTAAAAATGGCAAATTACACTAACATTTTTGCGCTTACACTTTATCTCACTTTATCTCTTAACTTTTTAATTGTGACAGTTAATCTCTTAGACTTTTGGTCAAATTCCAATTGAGTCCAATGGTTAACCATCGTTAAAGGAGCAAACCGAAAACTCCCCACCTAATTATCAATTGATATTGTTGGAAGGGTAAAAACATAAATTCATATATCTTTTCTATCAAAACCACACATTTACTGTCATGCACTATAGAGAGATTATATACATATAATGAATTTTAATTCAGTGTAATATTTTAACAAAAATTATAAAAAAATGATAAATTTTATACATATTAATAATTAATATATATATATATATATATATTTTCATAATTTTATAATAATTTTCTGGTAGACTTAAGATACGTAATTTCCCTCATATATATTCTCTGCATTTGTTGCAAAGAAAACAGAGAACATGACTTTTTGTGGTTTTAAGTGAAATGTTTTGTGGTTGACATCCAGCTATGTAGTAATTAAGTTAATAGAATTCCAACCAAAAATAAAAAAATAAAAAAGAAAAATTGTAGTTCATAACATTCATATTCTTGAATAAATTGATCTTGGTAACATTCGTATTCCAAAGTAAATTGATTTTGGTGACATGTCTAACAAACACTTCAGCTTTATATTGGTTCATATTTTTTTATCAGCAAAAAGTAACATATTATTAGGACAATAAAATATTACAAAAAAATAAAATAAAATAAGAAATGTCCAAAGCTGAAGTGCTCCAGAGTAAAACCATTTGATTTCACAAGTACAATGTGAAATACATAAACACTAAAGAGTCCAAATTCGACAAATCTTTTCGAAAATCAATTTTGAATCAAATTGTCAAAAATGGACTGCTTTGCCAGATATAGAGTCGCCACCTAAATATTTTTTGGAAAAATTTAGGAAATCCATGACTCGTGCCAAAGGTCACGTGTCCGTTATCATCAAGATTGTCTCGGCTTGAGAACTTAGGTATAAGAGGGGAATGTCATGAATTGAGCACCTCCACTCGCCCGATCAATGATCGGCCTCTACTAATCATGATATGAATCTTATGTACATTATATGCTCTTGTTCCGGTTATTAGACTAACATTGCTATGTGATGCGCACATAAGTATAGACTAATTTCCAAAAATTAGAATATTTGATTTCATGTTTGTTTTGAAAATTGTTTCGAATATGTATGTAACAACGCCCGCGGGGGACCTCGCTACTACAGTTCGGACTCAATTTTGTTGTTACGGTTCTTAATTTTGAACCAAAGAGTCCAAATCTGGCAAATCGTTTGAGAAAACAGGTTTTTTGAAAAGTAGTGCCAAACATGGACTGCTTTGCCAGATTACAGAGTCGCCACCTAAATATTTTTTAATGGGAAAATTTAGGAAACCCTGACTCGGTGCCAAAGGCCACGTGTCCGTCATCACCAAAGTTGTCTTGGCTCGGGAGCTTGGGTACGATTGGGGAAGGTCAGCTATGAGCACCCCCTTTCGCCCGGTCCGAAGACCAGCCTCTACTAACCGTGATATCCGATTTTGAAAACATTATGTGTTCTTGTTCCGGTTATTAACCTAGAATTACTATGTTATGCGCACAGCAAACAAGTATAGACCAGATCGCCTAAATTGGAATAAAACATTTCATGTTTGTTTTGAAAATGGTTTGCTACTCGCAAGTAGGCTAAAATGCAGGTTTTGCCACCCTTAAGTGGGCTTTTAGAAAAGACAGTTTTGCCACTATCTGGTGGGCTTAAAACTCACAGTTTTAATGCATTATTCCAATCTAGGTAATTTGACCTCCATCCATAGGCATTCAAGCAGTTATATCACATAAGCACTTAGCCTCATGGTAGTCATGCTATTATGGCAACACTCACACACATGTGATATGCTAAAGCATAAAAGCTCACCTAGTACTCCAAGCCAAAACAGAAACTAGTTAGTAATCATGTGCATGATCCTAGTTCATGTTAAGTGGCTAATGCAACACATACAGAGGTGCAGTTAGAGTAGGCTCGGTTATCCTAAGATGGCATGTGAAATGCTACAAGTAACAAGTATTCAATTTGGAAATTGAAATACAATGCAGTTTGTATGATGTACCGAGCCCAGTGCATGTCAACAAATGCATGGATGCACGCATGCATAGCATAAGGTATGCTAAAATAAACGTGCCCTAATACTAACCATTAAAAGCAGGTAAGTAAAAGGGAGAAAGAAGTGGGGGTTGGAAGACATGCACACCACTCACCCACACTTATTACAAATATGCCCTCGCTCGGAGGGACCGAAAGAATAATACAAATAATTAACTACGCAAGCTAATTAAATATTACAAATAGCCTAATTAGTTGACAAACTAACTAAACTAAGAAAAACAGTAAACCGCCTCGGGAGGAGAGCCAAATGCAGCACGTGCTCGGGTCTTGCTCGGAATTGCACTGCCATGCCTAGACTGCCTCTGTTTTCCCTGCTCTGCCTTTCTGAAAATTGCCAAAGTCTCAGAACTACTTCTCAAGGCACTGGGGGATACCATCGGCTTAGGGGAAACACCACCGGCTGAAGTATGTGGCCACGGGCACAAAATAAACTCATCGGCTGATAATTTAATGCCGACCGGCACTAAATGTTGCCGATCGGCACTGAATGTCTGCAGAACCTGCAACTCACAGCAGCAGAGGGAAAAATCTTGCATGGCAATGTTATTCAAGCAATGTATGCACCAAACACACTCCTTATCATGTTTGTGACTCAAAGGGGCATGTGCCTCGATTCTCGGGCCACCAATCACGCATTCCCATGCATGATGGCCCAAAGGATCAAATGTGCACTTTCAATCTCAAATGCATGCAAACCAAACAAACCAAAATCCCAATCCCTATCACCAAATCAAGGGACAAGGAATGCATGTCGATGCAATGCAACCTAGTCATGTTAGCTATCATGCAATATGAACAATGCAACGTACTTATGCAAAGCATACAAGCAAACATGAGGTAAGCATGCAAGCAAGCAAATGATGGTCTTAAACATGACTTAGGCAACTCTAAATAGGCCTAAAATCAGTGGCCAAAGTGCCCAAAAATGAAGGCTAATCACGCATGCACACATGCACATGTTAAGGTACCAACTTAAGCATCAAGTGAGCAAGCTTTAAGCACACTTAAAGGAAGCTAAACATGGACAATTAGCATACATAGAAAGCTCTGAAAATTATGCAAAACATGGTGCCAAACCAAGCAACAAAATAGACTAAGCATGCAACAAATGGCCCAAGCATCCAAGGCAAGCCAAAGGAGACCTAAACCATGGCTAAGCCAACCAAGCCTCACAAGGCCAAGAAGGCTTAAAACAGGTCTAAGGCAGCCTTAGACCATACAAATGGGACCTCCTAGATGGCATCTAAGTGGCTCTAGAGCAAGGCATACACAAAGGTCAAGGCATGAGGCATACAACATATGCATTCAAAGCTTCAAAGAGGCATGCAAGGCAATCAAACAAGCATGTCTAAGGGACTGAAATTGCATGCTAAATGGTTCCAAACCATTGAAAATAATGCAAACAAGGCATGCTACACATTTATGCACTTAAGGCCAACAAGCCAAACATGCAAAGAGGCTATACAATGCAAGCTAGGGTCAACCAAAATAACTATGGACAGACCTCATTCATGGCAAAATAAGCATACAAGCTTCACAAATGTAAGCCTAAAACATGCTAGAAACAAAGGCACACAACCTAAGACATGTTAAGGGATCACAAGGCATTACATGGCAACTACGCTAAGCATGCATAAGGGACCAAAACCAACTCTTAGCAATGTTATATCATGGCATAATAAACATAAAATGCAACCTAGACATGCTCAACACACACACCAACAAAGGCTTCCTCAAGAGGCCAAAACTTGTCCTTTTCAAGGACAACAAGGAGAGGGGGTGGCCCTCTCCTTCTTGGGACTTCAAGGCATCATCTACACCACTGAAATCCCTCAAGATTTCAGTGGTGAAGAAACCCAAACACCAAAATCCCGGAGCTCAACAAAATAGCACAAAAATGAGGCCTTTCAAGGCCTAAGAGGGGCCAAACTTCCCCAAAGCACAAAGCACCCTTAATAAACTATCAAGAGGACTAAAAAATAGAACTTTTTTGTATTAAACACCAAGCACAAAAATAGTTCAGAGATAGGTAAAAATGGAGTGCAAGAATGGGGCATATAAAGCAAGTTTCTCACCCTTGTTGACCTTCTTCACAAGTGTTGATGTTGTTGCTTCCTTGGGCTCAAATCTAGCCAAGAACACCAAGAACAACCTCTTGGAACCTCAGTAGCCAAGGGAAGGTGAAACACTAGGTGCTTGTGTGCAATAATGTGGACTAAAGCACCTAGTGTACAAACAAGAGAGAAAAGAAAAAGAGAGATAGGATAGATATAGAACTCAAACCCTAAAACCAGAGCTTCTCTGAGGTCTTTTCTCTCCAAAATGTCTAACCCTCTAACCCTTGAGCCAAGAGGAGGAAGGGTTCTCTTATAGGTAACCAAACTTACAAGTTAAGCCACCAAGAAGCTCATCCCTCCATACACATGTATGGAGGGAAAGAAGATGCAAGACAGCTGCCTTAAAATATCTCAAAAAGCAATTGAATAGTAGTCGGCTGGGCAAAAATGTCATTTTGCCAAAAAAGAGTGCCGACCAGCAACAAATAGTGACGACCGGCAACATACATTGCCGGTGGCAACACAAAACCAGCCGGTGGTGCAAGGGGATGTCTCACAAGGCATCCTCTGCCTNAAGCATTATCTTGTAGGAGTGTGATTCCTAGGAGGACTCTATATGGAGGAATAAGAGTCCTACTAGGATTATGCCATGCGGAACCTATAAAAGCTCATAACATAACCTATGGAGAGATAACACAATTTGATTCTCGAATACACAGAGTTTTTGTCTATTTGTCTATTTTGTTGACTTAGGTATCGGAGAGGTCCGGACACACCCGCCGGCTAGCTCACGTTTGTATTTTCAGGGAGTAAAGCGACGACGTATGGAGGAGCGCAGACTTGATCAACAGGATTATACGAGAATATTATTTTGTGCTCGTACACCTCCTCTGCAGTGCTGCTTCCAACCGTACGGCCTACACTATTAGTTTATTCCCTATACACTTATTTATACAATTTTTTTAATACATATTTTTCATAAAAAATCAAAAAATTAACCCAAATATCTATATTTTTTCTTCAATTTTTAATATAAAAAAATAAAAATTACACTTATTTAAAATACCCAAACAACCTCTAAAAAGTGAATTTTAAGAACGCCTACCGCCATTTTTTTCTTACTTTTTTAACCTTTTAATTGATCTATCCACTTACCTTTTTATAAACAAATGAACGTGCTCTTTGGGGCTACCAGCCTCACCCTACTGCTGTCCACACCTTTATTTTATATTTATATTTATATTTTTTTAAAATAAATTTATTTACACATTTTTGAAAAATATAAACAAAGAGAATTTACAAATCTGTGCTATTTTTCTAAAATAATTATAAATTTATCAAAAAAATTATAATTTTAATCATTAAAATAGATAAAATTTATTGTAAATTTATAATTATTTTTTAAAAATAACACTGATTTGTTATTTCTGCTATAAACAAAACAAAATAATGAACTTTCATAGTTTTAAACTAATCATAAAAAAAAAAGAAAAATGTTTTGTGCCCGAATTTTCTCCGCCCCGAAATGCTCCTAATGCCCAAAACGATGTCGTTTTGGGCATTAGTTTTTTTTTTTTCCTTTCTTCTTCCATTTTCGGACTGAACCAGAAAGGGAGAGGGAGAGGGAGAGGGAGAGGGAGAGGGAGAGAAAGAGAAGAGAGAGGAGAGAGGGAGAAAGAGAGAGGAGGAGAGGAGAGAAGGGCCCCCTCCTGTGCCTCGCCGCCGCCGATCGTCGAGCACCGCGATCGTCACAGCACCGCGATCGTCGCCTCCGGCCCCGCTTGCCTCCGCCTTGCCTCCGCCCGGTTGATATGGCCCCCTCTAGTCTAGTTCTTCTCTTCTCCTCCTCCTCCTCCTCCTCCCTCCACCGTCTTCTTCTTCCTCCTTCTGGTGAAAAAAAAAAAAAAAAAAAAACATTAGGGGCATTCGGGGGAGCCCAGATTCGGGGCCCAATCAAAACTAAAAAAAAAAAAAAAATCTGACTCTTTTTTTTAGTGTGGTCAAGTCAAGTGGGCCAATCGAAAAATAGGTGTCATAAATGCGTTTTCATTTCAAATTTCTCTCTCTTCAATTATTGTACAGTTGAAACGATCTCAACCATTCATTTGTCAAAAAGATTGTCTTTTTTTTTTTTTTTTGCCACCTCATTAGTGGTGGTTTAGAGCCACTAAATTAGTGGTCTCTAGTACCTAGAGATGGTAATCGGAATCCGGCCGACGGAGACCCACCCCCGACCCCGAATTGAACAGTTATTCCCCGAAAAATACCCTCGACAGGCCGGGGATGATATTAAAAAATGTATCCCCGGTGATGTTCGGGCCAAGGATGGAGATAGATACAAGTTCAGTCCTGGACCCGCCCCCAATCCCCGCCCCGTATAACCCCGATATGAAATTACTATTTTGCCCCTCATAATATATGTGCGTATAGATAGGGTTTGGTAGAAACACTCTGCTTTCACATACAAACAAACACAAACACAAACACCACAACACCACGCTTGCTCTCTCTCTCTCTCTTTCTCTTGCCGTTCGTTGCCAAGAGGTTAGGGTTTCGCCTCCCCCCCTCTCTCTCTCTCACACAACGAACGACGGCTGCCCTCTCCGCCGGTCATCCTCTCTTACTTCATTGCTGCTGTTCTCTCTCTCTACATTGCCAAGAACGAACGGCTTTTTTGCCTCTCCCTCTCTCTCACACAACGAACGGCGGTTGCCGCTTCTCCGTCACCACGGATTTGAAGCCACCATCGCCACCACGGATCTGAAGCCACCACTGCCACCGATCCCTCGTTGCCACCGATCTGAAGCCACGACCATGACCAGGACCGTGAAGCCACCGATCGTGAAGCCCCCAATCTCTCTCTCTATATATATATATATCTGTTGTTGATTGATTTTGATGAACAATTTTTTTTTCCCAAGTTGTTATCTATATTATATCTGTTGTTGATGAATAATATTATCTGTTGTGTGTGTGTGTGCGCTGAACAGATCTGTATACATACAGATTAATTTTTATTTTTTTTTTGTCTTGTGTTGTATGTGTTTGAAGAGATTGTGGATTTTTGTGGTGGAAGAATTCCGCGGCCCGGTTGGGGAATCCGATCCCCGTTAGGGACGGGGACGGGACGGGGACAGGGGAGGTGAAGGGTTCCCTGCCGGGGATCGGGGGCGGGGCCAGGGATTTTGTTACTGTCGAGGATCGGGGACGGTAGGGTCATCCCCAGCCCCGCCCTGCCCCGTTGCCATTCCTACTAGCACCACCGTTTTAAAAAATTATATAAAAATTTTGACTTGTTTGATTTAGATTTTCAAATTAATTTTTGAAAATTCAAATATAAAATTTATTTAGTTTATAGTTTTCAAAACTATTTCAATCACTTTTCATCTACTTTCTCATTTTCTCATGTCGTACATATCAATTAATCAATCATTTTTTCTTTTCTCTCTCATTCTTTCTCGTTCTATACATCAATCGGTTATTTTTTCTCTCATTTTTCTACTCTCACATCTTACATATCAATTATTTTTTTTCCCTTAACTCTCCTTCTCACATCATACATATCAATCAATCACTTTTTTTTTCTCTTATTTTTCCTTATCTCACATTCTGCATACCAATTAATCAGATTTTCTTTTACCCATACAAAAATATTACAAATCATCTCAAACTACACCACTCTTTGGAAGAATTATTTTCAAAATATACAATTAAGAATTCGTTTGGAATGTAGATTGACTTTTCAATTTTTTTATTTTTTTTTATTATTTTAAAAAAATTCGTTTGGAATGAACTTTTTGATTTTTTGATTTCAGACAAATAATGTCTCAAAATTTGATTATGAAAAGCAAACCAAATGCCTTTACTTTTTCAATCCGTTTTATGCAGATAAATCTGGAAAGTAAAAAAATAATTAAAAAAATAATAATAAGCCAAAATAAGCATAAAAAAAGGTCCATTAGTTTTTATTTATTTATTATCTTTTTTTATTTTATTTTTGGGTTCATCGTGTAGAACAGAATTTAGGGCTCTTTTGAGAAGTAACTTTTTACTCACCTTTTAAATTTTTACTTATTTTGGGTCACATCACCTTTTACATTTTTCACTTACAAAAAAATAAAATAAATTAAAAAAATCAAAAATTATTTTTTTTTTATCAACTTTACAAAACACTCCGTAGATATAATATTTTTGTCTACGGAATTGCGTGTGGTTGCGGAGGCTTTGTATTTTCTCCGTGGAAATTGCCTCTGATTGTGCTCTTTCTGTCAACTTTTTTTAGTTTTCTTGTGTTCACATTGCGTGTGATTGCGAAGGCTTTGTATTTTCTCCGTGGAAGTTGCCTGTGATTGTGCTCTTTCTGTCAACTTTTTTTAGTTTTCTTGTGTTCACATTGCGTGTGATTGTGGAGGCTTTGTAATTTTCTCCGTGGAAATTGCCTGTGATTGTGCTCTTTCTGTCAACTTTTTTTAGTTTTCTTGTGTTCACATTGCGTGTGATTGCGGAGGCTTTGTAATTTCTCCGTGGAAGTTGCCTGTGATTGTGCTCTTTCTGTCAACTTTTTTTAGTTTCTTGTGTTCACATTGTGTGTGATTGCGGAGGCTTTGTAATTTCTCCGTAGAAATTGCCTGTGATTGTGCTCTTTCTGTCAACTTTTTTTATTTTTCTTGTGTTCACATTGGCCCGTTTGGACGTACTTTAGGACTTTTTTTAAGATTAAAATTTACATAAAGATAAAATTATATTAAAATAATTAATAAGATAAAATTTCACATTAAATTCATAATATTTTTTTTCATAATTATCATATCTAATAAAAAAAAAAATTAATTATACTTTTAAATACAAAAATTTTAACTTATTAAATAATTTAAGATTAAAAAACTAATTTTCTAAACGAAACCATTGTATGGTTTAAAATGCAATGGGGAAAGCACTAAAAGTTAGTTTGGAGATTATTATTTAACTAGATCATTAATTTTTATAAGAAATGTTAAAAAAAATAAAAAGAGTCACGGGATTATTTAGATTGGCTCCCCAAACAACCTTTAATGGCACAATAGCAAATTTTTTTTTTTTTTTTGAACTACAATAAAACGATGCTCCTTAGTAGCATCATTACAACCCCTGTCTCCGTTGTATAAGTCACATTTAATTTCGAAAGAAGGATCCACTAACAAAATAAGTAAAAAATATATTAATCATAACACAAAGACAGTTACAAACACAAAAAAAAAAAGAGTCGCTAATTATATCTAAAAAATCAACAACAATGATTCATAGGCCTCGTTTGGGAATCTTCATTTTTAGTTAAAAAGTCAAAAAGTTACTAAATTAGTCAAAAAGTCAACAACCATACCAAAAAGTCAAAGATTCTCTTTTCTCTCTACTCTCTACTTTTTGCACATCTTTTCGTAAAAAGTCAAAAAGTCATCCCAAACATACTAGTTTTTTTTAGCTCATTTTTAGCCAAATAACCAAAAAGTTACTAAATTAGACTGTTCTCAAACGGGGCCATATTACTAAAAAAAATATCACTAATAACACTAATGTATTAGTAATACTATAAAAAAAAGAAGGCATAGGCAGTGGCTCACTGCAACATCATTAGTGTTTTCCCTAGTACTCCCATTTTAGTGCTCCTAATCATTTTTCAAAAATCAAACCGGACTCACCTGTTTGCAAGGGTAGTCGCGGCGACCATCCCCGATGGTACGTACAATAGCAACTCCTGATCACTAAAAAAGTGACAAACATAAGTGTTTTTCAGTTAATAAATGATTATTTAGATCAGTGGCGTGGCGTAGGGGTGTAATTTTGGCCCGGCCCAGCCTGGCCTAACCTATTCAGGCTCTAGCCGGGCCCGACCCATGTCGGGCCTTGTGTGTTCCCGCCAAAAAATCTGGTCGGGCCGGGCCACAAGCCAGAAAATTAGACTCAGGGGTATTCGGGCTTTGGGCAGGCCAGTGGGCAGGGCTCTTGGGCTTGAGCCTAGGCTCGGTTTTGGGTGGGCCTTAAACATTTTTATTTTTTTTTCATCAAAATTTTATTATTTTCCATAATAAAAATAACACTGGGCATCGAGGTGGGCTTTTGGGCAGGCCTTGAAGGGCCCATGGGCCGGGCCGGGTCGGGCTTTAAAACGATGGCCCAGGCTCCGGCCCAAGGCTTCAGACTGGGCTTGGGCTCAGGCCTAAACATGCCTTAATAGGCCGGGCTGGGCCCACCTCAGGCTGCGGGCGGGCTTCGAGCCACCCGGGGCCACAGGCCAAAATTACACCTCTAGCGTGGCGGAACTATTGGGGAGTGGCGACGCCATCCCCCCTCCCCCCCAACTTCTTGAAAACTACACTAGCATGATATTTATTTTATAAAATGTATATTAAGGTTTTGTGTATCAATTATATATTTTAGTTAAAAAATTAAAAAATTATTATAAGTTATCACATTATTTTTTTTATAAATTTTTTATAAAAAGTCAAAAAATTATTAAAATAGTTTATTCCCAAACAAAGTCTAAGACTACTTAATTTTTGGAAAATTATTTTATTTATCTATTTCATTAATTTTCACAATGTTTAATAATGTAATTTCAATTACTTCTCCCGCTATTAAGTATCAATATAATCTAGTCATTTTTATTTATAGAAGAGGTGTATGCCACCAATTAAAAGTAAATAGATGGGTAAATACACTAAAGTCCCTCTAGTTTGGGAATCTTGTCATTTGGTCCTTAACTTTTCAATTGTGACACATTTGACCTTGAATTTTAAATTTGTTTCAAATAAGAACAATTAAAGATATCATTGTTTAATTTAAGGGCGAAATCATCAATTTAATAAAATATAAACTAATTTGATAAAAATAAATGTCAAAAATTATTTTTAATTTTTTTTAAAATTATTTTGTCCACCAATGATAAAATTATGTAAAATTGATAAAAATTAAATAATTAATTTTAAAAATTAATTTTACATGAATATCATCCAAACACATAATAAAATTAATTTGGTAAAAAAAAAATAAATATCTAAAAAGATTATCAATTTTACATAATTTTATTTTTAGTAGGTAGAAATAATTTTTAAAATTTTAAAAATATTTGTTGACATTTATTTTTGTCAAATTAGTTTGTATTTTATCAAATTGACGATTTTACCCTTGAAAAATCTAATGATATCTTTAATTGTTCTTATTTGAAAAAGATTCAAAATTCAAGATCAAATGTGTTACAATTGAAAAGTCAGGGACCAAAGTGACACAAGCCCCAAACTATAGGGACTATTAGTGTAATTCACCCTCAATAGATTAAAGTGAGATTTGTGATAAAAAAAATATATGAGTGTAACTGTAATGGGCCTAAAAAAAATAAATATATATATATATACATATATATTCACAAAAGGCTTCTTTTTTTTTTTTAAATAAAAAATTCAAAAAATATAAGGGCTGATAATTGAGACTAGGGGTGGACAGTGGATATACCGATCTGCCAAAACCAACCGAACCGATCCGCCGCATTTTGGACGGATGTGTGATGGCAAGCGGACGGTTGCGGATTGATTTTCTCCAATCCGTCAATTTGGTGGATGGATAGCGAATTTGAGATTCCTTTGGCCGCAACCGAACCGCCAAACTGCGAGCACCTTATTAATTTATAAGGCTTCGTATTTTCAATTTGTTTAAATATTTTGTTGTGTTTCAATTAAAAAAGAGTTTAAATATTCTGTTGAAAAAAAAATTCAACTTGAATATATTTTTTGAATTGAAAAAATAAATGTATTATTTATTTATATTTTTAGTTTTTAAATCTACTCTAAAAATAATAAATAGAAAATATGATATATATGCTGGTTGATTTTGTTTTTTAAAAACATATAAGATATAACAATACAGAGACATACAATCTCTACCACTGCTCTGTCATGGTTTTGGTGGATTGATTAATTTTATATTTTAAGAACCACAGATTGTAATACTTTACGTGGATGAATCATGCTGTGATTGTAATAATATTGGATGAGGCATGTAGTACTTGTGATATATACTAAATTTCAAACTTTGTTTATTTGGATGAGGTATATAGTGATTGTAATACTTTTTAAGTCATCGACTGTAATAATATATATATATATATTTTTTTTTTTTGAGAAAGTGCACAAGTTGAATTATATTGAAAATTTATAAAATTTTAAACCGCCAAACCGATTCGTATCTATCCGCCAATCCGCTTAATCCACATCCGCCGGATTAGCGGACGGATGCCGATTCATTTTCTCCAATCCGCCAATCTGGCGGACGGATGGTGGATTAGAGGTTCCGTGGTCACAACCGACCTGCGCCCACCCCTAATTGAGACTTTAGATTCTGAATAAAAAATATATGCACAAATATGTAAAATAATTTTAATAGAGACCCCTACACATACATGACTCCATAAATTTTACTTTTACCACAAACACTCATAATATGAGATTTACATATATATAAATAAACCCACACATGCATCAAGGTTAAGGTCAAATTAAGTCAAGGGTTAAGGTCAAATTAAGTCATGAATAAAAAAAGGTTGTGTGTCTTTCCATTATAAATATCAGTGTTTGTTCGCGAGCTCGGTCATTCAAGCTCTCCCTCTCTCTCTCTCTCTCTCTCTCTCTCATTTGTTGATGATAGTTCATTTGTCTCCCGAGTAGTTTCTCGCCGTCTCCCCGAGAGTAGAGTAGTAGTTTGTCTTCCCGATTAGTAGTATGGCTATGGCTTACTTCTTGGAGGTACCTTTTAGTTTTTTTAGCTAACCCCGAATAGTTTATGGCTATGGCTTACTTCTTGGAGGTACCTTTTAGTGTTTTTGGCTAAAAAAATTAAAAATTAGCTTTTTTACCCATTCATTACTCAAAAAGTTAGTTTTTTACCAATTATCAAAACACCAATATGTAAATAGATGAAATAATCCTGTTTTGCCCAACCCCAAAGACCAAAAACATAAAAAATATTGCTCTCATATGCATGCGGTTTGCAGTAGGTTTCGTGGCTGACAACGTTTCCTTAACTTGATCATTTCCATTCAGACTAAAAAAAGTTTATTGCAGGTGATTTTAGTGTACCCAAAATCCCCCAATATTTTTAGTTGTAGATTTTTTTTTGAAATTCATCTGATTTCATGCGTTATTCATTTTTTTTTTTTTTTTTTATTAAATATAGTTCTTGTTTGTACCCTTGCAGGAGGTATGAATTCAAATTCAAATGGACAATCACCAATTTCTGTTTGATGGCTGTCCAATTCGGCAAACCCAACCACCAGCACCGCCGCAACGACCATCTGTTGACACAAAAAGACAAGAACTTTAACACTCTAAACCAGCATCCTTCAACATCTCACGACTGTCAAACTCGGACTCGGACTCAAGACTCCGTTTTAAACTCGATTTTGGTTTGAGCTTCTGACAGAAGACTAGTGGTGGCAAAACTTACTTAAGCTGTCGAAGACGCTCTACAAAGTTCCTAATCCAATCTGGATCGTCTCCAACACCTATGTTTCCACCGAACGAAGCGCCGAAAATCCTCCATAGATCTGAACGGAGTTCCCCTCAAGCCTCCACTCGCATAGGACGCATGCGCCCGAATGAATATCTTAACCAAATCTGGATCGTCTTTATGACGACCCTACACCTACCCCCTCCTTTGCGTTATCCCCTATTCCGAACACCCCCGTGGAACACAACTCCTCTGTACGAAAGCTTCTGAGATTGGTTGATCTGATAAGAAAACCCCAAAAAAAATCCACCAAATGTGCAACGAAACACCAAAAATAAAGGTCCACAGCAACATCAAAAGAAAGCACATCTGGGAGGGAAAAACTGTGGGGGATTCAAGTTTATTAAAAAGAAAAACCATACACAAACACAGACGAAGCTGGGCCAGCCGACCGCCAAGCCAATGGCGACGACCGACCGGCCAAAAGTGAGGCTCGGGGTGAGGTTTTTAGAGGTTTTAGAGAGAGACTTAAGCAAACATCGGACGAGATACGGAGATCAAGAAAATATAGGAAGAGATCATTCTATCTAAAGATCTATTTTAAAAAATAAAAAAACTTTTATCAAAATGCTAAAAAAATGTTCAAAGCAAAATATTTCATTCCTTGGAATTTTTGCTACAAAATTAATAATAATTAAAATGTGAGAAAAATAAGTTTTGAATATGACAAAATTTAAATAAAAATTTTGATATAAAAAAAAATATATAGTATTTAAATATATTTGAGGAAGTGAAGACATATTTGGGAGTGAATTATTTTGATAATTTTTTGTAAATTTTTTAAGAAAATTTGTGGATAATATGAAGAGATAATGATAATAAAAAAAAAAAAAAGACATTATGTTTTTTAGGAGTGTTTTGAGAAGTTAGAAAAAAAATTAATTTTTATTTTTGTCTGTTTTGTCTTTTTATAAATAAAAAATGTGAGATGTGATTTAGGCCAAGTTTGGCATGTCTAGAAAAATTTAAAAGTCAAAAAGTTACTCAAAAAGTAAAAAGTTAACACTATTTATCAAAAGTCAACAATTATGACTGCATAATTCTCAATCTTAATTTTTCTAAAAACCAATTTTTATAATTTTTTATTACACATTTTTTCATAAAAAGTCAAAAAATTTATCCAAAAATTTATATTTTCTTCCTCAATTTTTTAGTTAAAAAAATAAAAAATATACTTATTTAGGATACTCCAAACAATCCTAATGAGTAAAAAGTTAAAAGTTGATGTTTTTTGTTTTTTTCCGAAAGAGCCCTTAACCAACCCGTCAAAATTAGAAAAAGATGAGAGAAGGGGAAAATATTAGAGGCATTGGTTAAGAAAAATTTGCGCGAAATTCTATCAATGGTAAATGTTAATATGTAAATGTGAATGTTTACATTGTAAAATATAAATGTTCATATCATTAAATTACTAATCATTTAAAAAATGTTTGTAATGGTAAAAAATATTATAAAATAATTTTAAATATGAGAATTAAGATTTGGTACATTAAATGTTTTAATATAATAGGATTATTAAAATTAACCTTATTTATGAATTAATTGGGATAGGCATATTTAAAAAATATTTTTTTAATAAATTTTTCAATAACAAATTAGCGTCGCTTCTCAAAAAAAAATAAAAATAATATCCGCATAGGGTTAGAATTTTTTTCTTCAGATTAATGGAAAAATTTATAAATTTGATTATTAAAGTCATATTTTTTTTTGTATGTAATTATTTTTAAAAATACCTTTGATTTTTAATTTCCCTTCATTTGGAGAAAATAACAAATCAAGTTGAATTGAAAAGAAAAATGATTAATAGTAAAATTTATTAATTTTAAAGGTTTTTGTTAAAAGATGCATTAATTTCTCTCTAAACTGTTATAGAAAATTTGAAAAGATTATAAATGTTATATTATTAGAGGCCAAACTACATTTTTCTTTAATTCTTTCTATTTTATATTTTTATATATTTTTTATAATGAAATATTTTTTTTAAAACTATTTTATTATTAAAAAGTGAATGTCCTTTATTTTAAATGACATTTCGTGATTTTTTATTTTTATTTTAAATGTTCTTTATTTTTTATATTTGTTATAAGTTTTATATGGATTTTCCTTACACCATATAGTTTAATTATAATTAAAAATAAAGCATTTAAAATTTTAAAAAAATCTACCAAATATAATTTGGAAAATAAAATTCAACTATAGTTTAATTATAATTAAAAATAAAGGGCATTTAAAAATTTTAATGTAAAGCCTGCAAACCTTCACCAGTTGCATTTAACAATTTTAATGTAAAGACTTGCAACCTTCACCAAGTTGTATAAATTATGTGAAGAACACTTCTAATTCCACATCTCATATCCATTACGGAAAGCTCTAATGCCACAATTCAGAATTGTGCTCTTTACTGCGATCTTGTGGCGCCTTGCCTTCCCACGCGTCCACCCCCTATATTAAGTATGTTGGTTTACTATTGCTAGCAATTGCGTTCTCTTGACCACAATCTTGGTCTCCTGATAAACTGGATGATCTTTCGCTGCTGCTGCTGCTGCTCTCACTTTTTACGCGTTTTTCAGGCGTTTTTCCAAACTCTGGTAATCAATAATTCTGAGAGTTTAATTTCTGAATTATTTTTAGTTTATCATTGTTCACACACAAGTACACAAGATTGTCCAACAATTTGTTTGTTAGCATTTTTATATCTAATTCAGCATAACACATACTGGGGTGAAAGCAAGGATTGATTGAGAGGGCGGTGACCTGACTCTCACAAATTTGAAAAAAAATCCTCATATTATACTAATAATCAGTAAGAAGAAATTTTAAAATCAAACATTTCACATTACAAAAATTATAGAGGTTCGCTCGCCCAGAACTTTAGGGCTTAACTATAATGACTAAATTTTAAACTAATTTTTTTAAGCTAAGTTTTATCAAATATTAGTCTCCCCGTTCTTATTATGTTAACTTTGGGTATACTCTTTTATTTAATATGTGAGTTGTGTCATTTTTTTTTTCATTTATCGCAATAGTTATTTATTTTTTATTTTTGTAGTTAATACAAGCAATAGGATATACTCAACTGTATGATCGTATTTTTTAGTCAAACTATGTTGTTGATAAACGATGTTATTAGTTGATGATAATATTATTGAATTTTTTTTTTTATATTAGTATTGCATTTTCATTTTAAATTTTACAACAATTTTCGATCAGGAGTCAATACTTGACCCCAGTGTTAAAATCGTGGATCCATCGCTATGTGAGAGAGCGTGTTGGATTTTGATAATATATTTTTTTCTCTATGCAGAGACGCAGGGAAAGGGGAAAAGAATGCGTTATCTCCGACATAAAGAGTGAACAGATGGACTCAAACACTTGAATTCAGTAAATAAGGTGTAATTAAGAAAATATTATCTCTGTGACTTTAGTGTTTGGTGACCAAAGCTTGGTTCAACTCTAATTTTTGATGCTTTTGGCATGTTATTTGTGAAGCCACGTGATATTTTTGCTATATAACAAAAACTTAAGTTTGCAAGAATTATAGGATATTGTCCATATGATTTGTTTGAATGTTTTAGGATAAATTATTTTGCACCCTTGTACTTTACATCAAATATCACTTTGGGCCCTATATTAAATTGTGACATTAACCCTCTGCACTTTTGGTCAAGTGTTACTTTGACCTTTCTGTTAGTCTTATTGTTAAAGAGGTTAGTCACATGAAAAACATGTGAGGATAAATTACACTTTGCACCCCTGTACTTTACAAAAAATTTCACTTTAGTTCCTACACATCAAAATTGTGACACTTAGCTCCCTAAAGGATAACTTCTGTTAGTCTCACTATTAACAGAAGGGCCAATGTGACATGACCAAAAGTGTGGGGGTGATTAAGTGTCACAATTTAATGTGTAGGGACTAAAGTGAGATTTTATGTAAAGTGCAGAGGGTGCAAAGTTGTAATTTACCCAATGTTTTATAAAACTGTTTATATAGTTAGGCTATATGTTTGTGTATATATCTTAAAGTTGATATGCATGATCTTTCATAATTGGAAGTTGGAAAAGGAAAATCTCAAATCTTTGTATGATCTTAATTGTTGCTTATTGTTATGTGTGTTTGGGACATTGAATTTTCCTAATATCTTGAGATATGGCTTTGGCTTTGGCCAAATTTGTAATGTGGGTTGTCAAGAGCGATATAATCCACAATGAAGTAACTTGAATAATTTAGATTCACATAATAATCAGAAGGGTGAAGTTCTTCGTCGGTTAATTTTAATCGATTTCAATTTCTTCACCAATAGGGCCATCCCAACTTTTTGGAAGGATCCGATAATTTTCATGCGGGTCAATGTACACTATTGGCTTAGTGATGTGTTGATGCCATTGAATATGTCATTGGGAACGGAGAAGAGAAACCAATCGGCATGATGGTGTTCCGTACAACGGTGAATTTTCATTTAATAATGGCTACAACTGTTTGGAGCTTAAAGTTGGGTCCTTAAAAGTTGTGTATGACTAGCAGAACTAATACATGTTACTCTAGTTATCTGTTTGATTTGTAGTGCAGCATTAGCAGGCATGAATTTTTTTTTTTTTTTTTTTTCATTGAGTAGTGTTTTATGTTGTTCATATCTAACAACATTGATGGCCTTTAGTTTTCGGCCTGTATTTCGTAGTAGTGTGCATTATAATTCCTTTATATATATATATATATATATATATTTTCTTTGTTTGAGGATTTTTTGGGTCATATTTAGTGTCAAATTTTTCTAGGTGTTAATATAAAATTCAATTTTGGTTTAATCAGACTTCATTTAGAAAAATTAGTTTTAAATCTTGTTTTCTAAACTCTCGATTTAAATTGTATTTTTTGGGGCCTGAATATTGGCTATACTGTTATATTTTATATTCTGGTTCAATTCTATCATTTTGGATCAGAAGTTGCTTGGTGGCGTTTCACTCTTGGTTAAATAATTTAATTATCTTTTGTCACAAAATATTTGGTTTTAAATGAATAAACGATGATTATATCTGACATGGATAGGGCCCAGATAGGCCCACAAGGACCACAGCCCACCATTTAAACCCCCATTACACAACCCGGTTAGAAAAACCCAGCACCACTGGAAGCCAACTGGGCAGGGGGACCAATGATATCCGGACACATGGCAGATGCAGGAAAGGCCACGTCAGCAGACAAAAGATCTGAAAAGTTATTGCCACAGCACATCACCATTAATGCAATCCATCACAGCATTTATTGCGACAACACCCCGACATGGATAGGCCCAGATAGGCCACAAGGACCACAGCCCACCATTTAAACCCCCATTACACAACCCGGTTAGAAAAACCCAGCACCACTGGAAGCCAACTGGGCAGGGGGACCAATGATATCCGGACACATGGCAGATGCAGAAAGGCCACGTCAGCAGACAAAAGATCTGCAAAGGTATTGCCACAGCACATCACCATTAATGCATCATCACAGCATTAATTGCGACAACACCCCTACATGGATAGGCCCCAGATAGGCCCACAAGGACCACAGCCCACCATTTAAACCCCCATTACACAACCCGGTTAGAAAAACCCAGCACCACTGGAAGCCAACTGGGCAGGGAGGACCAATGATATCCGGACACATGGCAGATGCAGGAAAGGCCACGTCAGCAGACAAAGATCTGCAAAGTTATTGCCACAGCACATCACCATTAATGCAATCCATCACAGCATTTATTGCGACAACACCCCTCAGCCGGAATGGCACCCCCTCACCCTGAACAAGACGAATGACGGCACAAGCTTTCGGCAAGGAACGAAATGATTACCAAGAGATATAAGCAAAGCTGAAGGCAAAGAGAAAGTTAAGTTTTCTAACTCCTTCTCTCTCTCTCTCTCTCTCTATATTGTCTATCACCCTTTTCTAATTCTACACCGGAGGGTTCACTGGGGGACTACCCCGTTCCCCGTTGAACTTATTTGCAGGTAGCCCATGGATCTGAGGAGCTTGGGATCGGTCCAGCCCATTCACCTAGACGAACTGCATCATCAGTTGGCGCCGTCTGTGGGAACTTGGTTCTTATCCGCGCGCCAGTTGTGTTCATTGTCGCCGGAGACCCTCGTTCCAACGATCCTTTACCCTTACCCATCGAGGTGAATGGTCACGACTAGATCCATGGCTTCTCACCACAATGCTGCTGACCACCAGACCGACCCTCCCAACCCAAACCAACCGCCACAATATTTCGTCGAGCTCACCAATAGCATCAACCGCATGGCCGAGCAAAACCAGGCCCTGATAAATGCCTTGCTCCAAAGAAATCTTCCCATGCCACCTCCGCCACCCCCAGATGATCTGCCCATCCAGAACAAGTCCTGAGCCACACCATCCCACAACCCAACTTTCCTAACTTGGGAGGCTTGCAACCGCCTCACCCACAAGTCATTCCACCACCTCCACCTCCACACCCGTCGATCGCACCACCAGCTCCCGAGCAGGAAGCCAGCAGTATCCAGCATCCACCCCAGCCTCCATTCCCCTCCGGAGGTGACAACATTCCCCTCTGGGACGCTGAACTCCGAGCCATGAAGCTTCAGCTCCAAGGGGTCATGCAGAACATTCAACACAAACCCTCTACCACTACAAACTCACCGTTCGTTGCCTCCATTCGAGACAAACCTCTGCCCGCCAAGTTCAAAATGCCCACCATTGACTCCTTCGACGGAACCACGGACCCAGTCGATCATCTGGAAACCTACCGCACCCTCATGATTCTCCACGCCTTTCCTGACGAGATCATGTGCCGAGCTTTCCCTGTAACATTGAAGGGGTCAGCTCGGCTTTGGTTCAGTCAGTTACCAGCGGACTCTGTCTCCACCTTCCAGCACCTCAGCGACTCTTTCCTCAGCCACTTTATCGGAGCTCAACGTCAGCGCCGCCCTGCAACCCAACTTCTCAACATCCGCCAGACCGAGGGGGAGTCACTGCGCAGCTTTGTTACTCGCTTCAATACCGAAGCTTTGCAGGTGGCTGAAAATGATGACAAGGTCATCCTCACCGCATTCATGGCAGGTCTACGGTCGTCTGATTTCCTCTTCTCACTTTCTAAAAACCCCCCGACTCCATGGCAACCCTACTCTCCAAAGCCCAGAAATATATGAACGCAGAAGACTCATTAGCCGCTCGGCAAGATCCGATCACTAAAAACCCGACCCCCAGAGATAAGAGAAAAGACCCCGAACCCCGAAACACTCAGTACAACAACCAAACACCCCATTATACCGACCGGCCTCCGCGCACCGACCGACCGGCACCAGCTAGACCACCTGGTCGGTTCGAGAGGTATACCCCCCTTAACTCCCCCATGGAACAGGTCCTCCATCAAATCCAGAAAGACTACCCCCTCAAATGGCCCCTACCTTCACGAAACCCTTCTAGCCGGAAAGACCAGTCCAAATATTGCCGTTTCCACCAAGACCATGGCCATAACACAGACGATGTATCAATCTCAAGGACCAGGTCGAAGCCCTGATACGTCAAGGGCGTCTCAGCCGGTTCACAAATATCCACCCTCAGCAGAGACAGAAGACTGAGCCCCTCAGACACGACCGTCGGCGCACCCCACCCCGACACCAAGCCCCACCTGACCAGGGTCGTGATCGTCAACAACCGCAACCCCGACCCCAGGAAATCCTCCTCCACCAGTTGGAGAAATCAGGGTTATTTCAGGCGGGCTCGCCTGCGGAGGACCATCCCGCTCAGCTCAGAGGGCCGAGCTCAGAAAAATCCGGCAGGGCTCGGACAACACGGTGGCCATGGTCGACAGACCTTCCAAACAGCCAAAGCAGTGGATTGAACCTATCACCTTCACAGACGCCGATTGTGCAGGAATCCGCTATCCCCATGATGATCCCCTCGTGATCTCTTCAATCCTCTCCAATTACAAGGTCAGACGAGTCCTCATAGACAATGGCAGCTCTTCAGACATCATCTTCCTACATTGCTTCCGCCAGCTTAAGGTCGGAGAAGAGAGCTTATCCCCGCTCCAAACCCCTCTAGTCGGTTTCACCGGTGACCGTGTGACCTCGATCGGCTCCATCGACCTACCTATCACCATCGGCGAACACCCCAGGCAGACCACTAAGCTGCTCACCTTCCTTGTGGTCGATTGCCCTTCTGCTTACAACATCATCCTTGGCCGCACGGCCCTAAATGCCTTCCAAGCCATCACATCCACCTATCACCTTGCCATCAAATTCCCTACTGATTCCGGTGTCGGGACGGTCAGAGGAGAGCAGACAGTGGCCAGGGAGTGCTACGTCGCCTCCCTTAAAGAAGTGAAGCTGAAGGAAGCAATGATCATTGAAGGGCTCGACGCCCGGGATGAAGACGAGCTGGTCAGAGGAGAATCAGTGGAGGAGCTCGTCGAGGTCAATATTGATCCCACCAACCCGCTCAAAACAGCTAAAATCGGCAGTCAACTACCTTCCCAAGCCAAAGCCGACCTTACCGCCCTCCCTCCTGACCGAGCACAGGGACGTCTTTGCTTGGACTCATGCTGACATGCCAGGCATTGACCCTTCTCTCATAACCCACCGCCTCAGCATCGAACCTCATTTCAGACCTTACCGCCAAAAGCAGCGAATCTTCCACCCAGAGCGTAATAATCTTATCGCTGCAGAAGTTGACAAACTCCTTGAGGCCCAGTTCATCCAAAACGTGGACTATCCTAAGTGGCTGTCTAATGTGGTCCTGGTTCGCAAAAACAACGGCAAATGGCGTCTCTGCGTCGACTACTCCGACATGAACAGAGCTTGCCCCAAGGATAGCTACCCACTTCCCCGCATAGATCTGCTGGTCGATGCCACGGCCGGTCACCAAATGCTCAGTTTCATGGATGCTTTCTCTGGGTACAACCAAATCATGATGCACTCATCCGATCGGGAACACACATCCTTCATCACCGACCGAGGTACCTACCACTACTGCGTAATGCCGTTCGGATTAAAAAACGCTGGGGCCACCTACCAACGGTTAGTCAACGCAGTTTTCCACCATCAGATCGGTCGAAACATGGAAGTATACGTGGATGACATGCTAGTCAAGAGCAAACTCTCCACTGACCATATCACCGACCTGCGAGAGACTTTTGCCACCCTTCGAAAGTATCAGATGAAGCTCAACCCCGAGAAGTGCGCCTTTGGCGTAGGGTCTGGGAAATTCTTGGGCTTCATGGTTAGTCAACGCGGCATTGAGGCTAACCCTGAAAAGATCAAAGCTCTGGTCGAGATGCAGTCACCCAAAACGGTTAAAGAAGTTCAACGGCTCACTGGCAGAGTAGCCGCCCTCAACCGTTTCATCTCCCGCGCCACAGATAAGTGCCTACCCTTCTTCAAAGTCCTCAGGCAGACCTTCGAATGGACAACTGAGTCCGAAGAGGCTTTCCAGCAGTTAAAACAGTGTATGGCCAACCCACCCCTCCTTTCACAAGCCATCACAGGCGAGCCCCTCTTCCTCTACTTAGCAGTATCGAACACCGCTGTCAGCGCGGCCCTTATCAGAGAAGATGGCTCAGTCCAACAGCCTGTTTACTACATCAGCTGGGCTCTGAGGGGAGCAGAGCAGAATTACCCATTGTTAGAAAAACTATCCTTGGCTTTGGTCACTGCATCCAGACGACTTCGCCTCTACTTCCAAGCCCACCCTATAGTGGTCCTCACCGACCAACCCTTGAAGAAGGTCATGCAACAACCAGAACTTTCGGGCAGACTAATGCAATGGTCAGTTGAACTCAGCCAGTTTGACATCTCCTACCGCCCTCGAACAGCAATCAAGGGGCAAGCTATAGCCGACTTCATCATGGAATTCACCAATCCTATGCCACCCACTACCTCGACAGCCCCATCAGCTCCTGCCGATCCTGAAGATCCCCATTCCTGGACTCTCAATGTTGATGGGTCATCTCGCAAGGCAGGTAGTGGGGCTGGCATCATCCTCGCCTCTCCTGAGGGTGGCTATTTCAAGTGTGCTCTTCGTTTCCTGTTTGAGGCTAGTAATAACGAGGCTGAGTATGAAGCATTGATAGCAGGACTCCGCCTCGCCAAAGACATTGGTGTCGACCAGATCCGCGTGTTCAGTGATTCCCAACTCATCGTCGGTCAGATCACGGGGGAATTCGATGCCAAGGATGACACAATGCGCTTACAGAGACATAGCACTCCCCCTTGTTCGCCTCTTCAATACTTTCCAGATCAGACACATACCCCGGACGGAAAACTCCAAAGCAGACGAAATGGCCCGGCTGGCTTCTGCTGACCATTCCGACCTTAGCGATGGAGTTCGCCTTGAATATCTAGCCCACCCGGCCATCTCGCCCGACTCACAAGAAGTGCAATTCCTCCAGACTGAACCCATCCCTTGGGCATCCGACATTCTCCTCTTCTTGACCGCTGGGGAGCTCCCAAACGACCAACAGCTAGCTGCCAAGGTCAGAGCTCGATCGGCTAACTACATTCTGGTCGATGGCATCCTTTATAAACGAGGTTTTTCGCGCCCATACCTGCGATGCCTCAACCCCACCCAGGCAACCTATGTCATGCAAGAAATCCATGAGGGGATCTGTGGCAACCACTCGGGGGGCAGGTCCCTCGCTCAGAAAGTACTCCGCACAGGTTACTTCTGGCCGACTCTCAACCAAGATGCCACCGATTTTGTGCTTAAATGCGACAAGTGTCAGCGCTTCGCCAACATCCCACACGCCCCTCCTACCGAGCTGATCACCCTTTGCAGCCCTTATCCATTCGCCAAATGGGGGATCGACTTGGTTGGTCCACTCCCCACCGGCCGAGGCCAGACCAAGTTTGCAATTGTCGCCATCGATTACTTCACCAAATGGGTAGAGGCAGAACCCCTGGCCACCATCACCGAGCGAAATACAACCAAGTTCATTTGGCAGTCGATCGTTTGCAGGTTTGGCATCCCTCAAGCCATTGTCACCGACAACGGAAAGCAATTCGACAACGCCAAGTATAGGCAGTTTTGTGCAGATCTCCAGATTCAACCATGTTTCTCTTCCCCTGGTCACCCCCAAGCAAACGGCCAAGTTGAGGTCACAAACCGTTCTCTCCTGAAGATCATCAAAACCAAACTCGAAGCTGCTAAAGGCCTTTGGGCTGAGGAACTACCAAACGTACTCTGGGCTTACCGAACCACTGCTCGGACTCCCACTGGGGAAACCCCTTTTCGTCTAACATATGGCGCTGAGGCGGTCATCCCAGTCGAAGTCGGTCTGCCCACCCCCAGGGTCCTGCATCCAGACCTCGCCTCAACTGAAGAGCTCCGTCGCGCGGACCTAGACCTGATTGAAGAACTCAGGGAGACCGCTGTGGTCAGATTAGCCTCATACCAGCAAAAAATGAGGACACACTACAATCGCAAGGTCCGACCAAGGGAATTTGCTGTGGGGGACTTAGTGCTGAGAGAAGCAACCCTTGCCACCAAGAATCCGACTGAGGGTAAATTGGCCGCCAAATGGGAGGGACCCTATATTGTGAAAGCCAGACCGCGTCCAGGCACTTACCGACTTCAAGATATGGAGGGTCGCGACCTTCCCTACCCATGGAATGCTGAACACTTGAAACGCTACTTCCAATAAGCTGTTACTTTTGTATCCCTCAATTGTTGTACTCCCATTTTGACGCATGATGTAATTCTTGGTCATTGTACTACATTTCTTATAACAACAGTTTTTGTCTCACAGCTATCCTCATCGTCCCAATTAAGTTTCAGCTTGCAGCACATACTCAAGACCCCAGACCGAGCACTTTCAAAAGCCTCAGTCCGACCTGAGCACTTACATAAGCCTCGGCCAGACCGAGCACTTTCAAAAGCCTCAGTCCGACCTGAGCACTTTCAAAAGCCTTAGACAGACCCGAGCACTCAAAGCCTCAGCCAGACCGAGCACTTTCAAAAGCCTCAGTCCGACCTGAGCACTTACATAAGCCTCGGCCAGACCGAGCACTTTCAAAAGCCTCAGTCCAACCTGAGCACTTTCAAAAGCCTCGGCCAGACCGAGCACTCAAAGCCTCAGACAGACCTGAGCACTCAAAGCCTCAGTCAGACCTGAGCACTCAAAGCCTCAGACAGACCCGAGCACTCAAAGCCTCAGTCAGACCTGAGCACTTTCAAAAGCCTCGGCCAGACCTGAGCATTTTCCCAAGCCCCAGTCAGACCTAGAATGAAAGCCCATAAAGCAAAACACTCAGTCATAATCTGACGCTTAACCACAATTTCAAAATAATTTGACACTTAGTCATATTTTAAGGATGCCTTAGTCATATTTTAAGGATGCTCACCCATATTTCATTTGAAAATCACATCTTCAACATTACATTTCAATCTACTTTTTCAGGGTAATTTGACACTTAGTCCTATTTTAAAGATGCTCTCCCATATTTTATTTGCAAATTACATCTTCAACATCACATTTCAGCATACTTCCATGCTCATTCGATTTGAAACATTACTTTCCAGATTCCCCCCCACACTTAAACAAATTTGCTATTTCACTCTGTATTAGAAAATTCCTTATCCTATTCTGACTTGGATTTTGGCATGACTTTAGTTTCACCTGGCTCTGCTGAGCATTTGCTGAGAACATCAGTGCGCAAAATAATCACAAGAAAAACAAATCAAGACCAAACTAACACAAGGGGAAATACACTGGAATCATCAGCTAGAACCATAAGTGCCATTTTATTCATTCAAAAATGTGTGTACAAATTACTTACATCCCTTCAAAAAAAAAAAAAAAACTCCTAAGTACACCTATCCTTCAGATCACTCCTCCTCACTGGAGATAAGGTCTGCCTCTTCTATGCCCTCGTCCAGGGGGTCTGGGCCACATCATCCTCCTCAATGGTCACCCTACTGAAGTCAAGCTCTGGGAACAGCTCTTCAGCCTTGCGCTTGAACATTTTCCAGCCGCTATCCCAGAACTCTGCCATTTCATGCTTATAGAAGTCTGACCGTTGGAAGCTCTCTATGACTTCAGATTCAGGTCTTCCTTCAGCCGTCATCCGTGATGTGCCAGCCCCCCCAGACTCCTCCCTCGCTAAGCTGCTGGCAACTGCAGCATCAATTGCCATCTGGAACTCAGGAGACCCTTTGAATTGAGTAACAGCTGCAACATAAAGATCAGGGTAGGCTGCCCTTTCCGAGGCCGCTTTCGCCTTCTCTTCATTCAGCTCTTTTTGTAGGGCCTCCTTCTCAGCTGCAGTCTTGACCCTCTCCGCCTCCAGCTCCCTCTTCAAGGTCTCCCCCTCAGCAATCAACTTCCTCTTCTCCTCCTCCACCTCCTTCCTTAGGCCCTCCTTCTCCGCCCTCACCTTCTCCATCTCTGCTCCCAGCTCCCTCCTCAGCCTCCCTCTCTCCTCCTCTGCCTTGACACGCTCATCTTCCATCTCCTTTTGCAGAGCCTCCAACCTGGCATCTGCCTCGTCTCTCTGCCTGACAAGATCCTCGTTATTGTTCATGGCCTCCTCATGCCGCTCAACTGCCACAGCACAAGCATTTTTGGCCTCCTCCAACTTCTGCTGCTCGCCAGTAAGTTGGAACTCGAGCGACACAACTTGGCGGCGTGCACCCTCCAGCTCCAACTTGACTGCTTGCAGCTCAGTGTGGGCGGTCTTCCAGTCAGCCCTCTCCTTCTGCAGATTGGCCAACTGGGTCTTGGTCTCCTCAGCCTTCAACTTGGCAGCCCCTGCTTTCCTTAGAAGGGCCCCCGCCAAGGTGGTCACCTCCATTTGAGCGGAGTATAACCCCCTCAGCAGGTCGGCCTCATTAAATCCACATGCCGAACGCAGGGCTGTCTCATCCACCATCTTCACTAGGCGGTCTGCCACCGACCTAGCTGGGCCTCCATCTCCCTCCAATTTCCCAGCCACAGCACGAGCGTGGTAAATTGTGGCACCCAGACCAACTCCTCTTTCCTGCAGCGCAGAGCCCCTTTGACTCTGCTCCCTCCCACTTGCCTCCGCCCCAGCCAACCCAACTTCAATCTGCACCGCTGGGGTCTTCTCCAACCCCCCACTTGGCTCAGCCTCAGCCAACCCAGCTTCTACTTGTACAGCTGGGGCCTTCTCCACAAGGTCCACCGTTGGGCTGGCTATCACCACTCCTGGGGTACCTCCTGCCACAAGGGCCTCTGCCCCGGTGGGGGCGTTCACCCTTTCTGGGGCCTGTCCCACCTCCCCACCCTCCACTTGCTTGGCCACGCTGACCTCTTCCATCCTTATCTCCTTTCTTCTTTTCTGGGCTGGCTCCTCCCCACCCCGCCTCGACCTCTTCTTTTCCTTCCCTACCCTCAGCTCCCCCATCTCCTTCAACGACCTCTCCTTCAGAGGATCTTTTGGGAGCAGGCGCGGAACAAACTCGCCCAAACTCTTTTCACCCAAGGGTTTGGGACGAGGTCGAATCCTCTCCCTCGCCACTGGCTGAGGAGGTCGGTCGGCTTGGGCCTCCTTAAACTTCTGGGCTTTCACCAGCATGGCTTGATCTTCTGCCTCTTGTGCCCTTCTTCTTGCCTCCAGCTCTGATCGGTCGAGGTCTCCACCGATCGGTTGTGGGCCCAACCCAGCTTCAAACAGCGCCGACGGCTGAACTAGCTCGTCCCACTTGATTTTTTCCCTCTCCTTCCACTCCTTCACCTTCTTTATCCTCTCCTCCGCCGCCGCCCCCAACTTTAGCTCCACAGACTTAGTTGGCACCTTCCACACGGTGCGCACACCGGCCCCTCCAACGGCGGACACATAAAACCACCGCGGCCTCCAACCTTTGATGGACGTTGGTAAACCAGCCACCAAACCCTTCCCCGCCGCCGCCTGCAGGGTAATCCAGGTCTCCTGCTGCCCTGATGCCTTGTAGCAGCCAAAGAACTCCTCCACCGTCATGGCCACTCCTCCGTTCGCCCTCGGCCAAGCACTTGCGCAAGCCAGCAGGATTTTCCATGCATTGGGCATCAGTTGCCCTGGTGCTACCTCCAGGTGGTTGAGCACATCTACCACGATTCGCGGCAGAGGCAACCTCAATCCGCCCTTTAGAGCTTCCTCGTACAGGGAAAACCCTCATTCCCTGGCGTCGGACGGTCTCTCCGTCGATTTTGGCACCACCAACCCCACCTCCACCGGAATCTGGTACTTCTCGCGGATAGCCTCCAACTCCGCCTCCGTAATAATGGATCTGTCCGCCCTCGAATGCCAGTGGTCTGGTTCCACCTGGCTGATGGGCTGTGCCGTTTCTATCACGGCGGAGCCATGGAATTGCGCCGCCGACTCCCCCACCCTGCTGGACCTGTACTGCATCGCTAATTCCTCTGCATCATCGTCCCCCAGTGGATCTACCCTAACAATGGCAGTCTCTTCCTGAGCCATTTCTAAGCTATGTTTGCGAATCGCTTCTGATGCAGGTGCTAACAAATCGAAGAAGTGTTTCAATGGGGTATCCTGAGCAACGAAGGAGCTAACACCAGAGATGTCTTGCGTCTTTGTAAAGAAGTAGGTGAATCGTATGATACCAAAAGCCCACGATTTGCCTGTATTCCAAGGATCCAAATTAATGTTCGCCAGTTTGAAAACCTTTCAAATCATCCGCCAAAACCGTGTCATCAATGCCCATAATAATGCCCTGACGTTTCACTTCTGATCTAACGCTTGGCCTTTCCCCTCCCCAGAAATTCGGCCACGTGTACGGTCACAATGCACTGACTTCTGTCCTCACCTTGTCTTTTCCACTTCACGTCACCACGTGACACGCTGCCTCTTGAGCCCCGCGCTCTTCCGTTCGGCCACCCTCACGCTCGGCCTCTCACGCTCGGTCACCCTCACGGTCGGCCTCTTCCGCTCGGCCACCCTCACGCTCGGCCTCCCACTCGGCCACCCTCACGCTCGGTCTCTCACGCTCGGTCACCCTCACGGTCGGCCTCTTCCGCTCGGCCACCCTCACGGTCGGCCTCTTACGCTCGGCCACCCTCACGGTCGGCCTCTTACGCTCGGCCACCTTCACGGTCGGCCTCTTACGCTCGGCCACCCTCACGGTCGGCCTCTTCCGCTCGGCCACCCTCACGGTCGGCCTCCTACACTCGGCCACCTTCACGGTCGGCCTCTTACGCTCGGCCACCCTCACGGTCGGCCTCTTACACTCGGCCACCCTCACGGTCGGCCTCTTCCGCTCGGCCACCCTCACGGTCGGCCTCTTACGCTCGGCCACCCTCACGGTCGGCCTCTTACACTCGGCCACCCTCACGGTCGGCCTCCTACACTCGGCCACCTTCACGGTCGGCCTCTTACGCTCGGCCACCCTCACGGTCGGCCTCTTCCGCTCGGCCACCCTCACGGTCGGCCTCCTACACTCGGCCACCTTCACGGTCGGCCTCTTACGCTCGGCCACCCTCACGGTCGGCCTCTTACACTCGGCCACCCTCACAGTCGACCTCTCCCGCTCGGCCGCCCTCACGGTCAGACTCATCTTCCTTGTTATCACTATTCCCTTCGTTGGGCTAAAGCTGCACTCGGGACTGGGGGACTACTGACATGGATAGGCCCAGATAGGCCCACAAGGACCACAGCCCACCATTTAAACCCCCATTACACAACCCGGTTAGAAAAACCCAGCACCACTGGAAGCCAACTGGGCAGGGGGGACCAATGATATCCGGACACATGGCAGATGCAGGAAAGGCCACGTCAGCAGACAAAGATCTACAAAGTTATTGCCACAGCACATCACCATTAATGCAATCCATCACAGCATTTATTGCGACAACACCCCTCAGCCGGAATGGCACCCCCTCACCCTGAACAAGACGAATGACGGCACAAGCTTTCGGCAAGGAACGAAATGATTACCAAGAGATATAAGCAAAGCCTGAAGGCAAAGAGAAAGTTAAGTTTTATCTATCTCCTTCTCTCTCTCCCTCTCTCTCTATATTTTCGTCTATCACCTCTTCTAATTCATACACCGGAGGGTTCGCCGGGGGACTACCCCGTTCCCCGTTGAACTTATTTGTAGGTAGCCCAGTGGATCTGAGGAGCTTGGATCGGTCCAGCCCATTCGCCTAGACGAACTGCATCATCAATATCAAACATAAGTTATTAGTTATGATAGTGACATTTATCTAACAATGAGTTATGTTTTTGTGCTAATGTATATATTACCACAAATGTGGAGAAGAGAAGCAGAGTTGTTTGCTAATTATGATTCATATTAAGAGTTTGAATCTTAATTTGGAGGTAAAAGTATTTTTCTTGATTGTATTGTAAGAATTTATACAATCAAATGAGGTTTTGAATTGTTTGATTTTTGGGCAAAATTTTTATGAGAATATGATTTTGTTTAAGCATTAATTCTAATTATTCTAGGTTTTCTATTTCATAAATTTGATTTAGAATTTTGTTTCTCAAGCATACCATAGTTAACAGGTGATGGATGTTATATTCTGATTGATATTAGAATTGTGGGGCGTATTAATAGAATTGTGGGGGCGTATTAATAGGAAATTAATTTTTCTTAGAATATTTAAAATGTAGGGGTCCTTGAAAGATTTTACCAAAGTAACGATTTTGATAGTAGGTCTACAAAGAATCTCAATTTTTTCTATAGGACAAAGTTGGAGTAGAAACAAAAATGGTTTCATTAACTCCTATACGGAACATCTTTATCTTTATTATTTGAATTTAACAAATATGAGTGATACAGCGCAAGGGTAAGTCTCGATTTATTTAAAAACTTAATACCGTAAGACATTTATTCTCAGATGTGAATAAGTCTCGATTTATTCAAAGACTTAATACCGTAAGACATTTGTTCTCAAATATGAATATTGTCTAAGGACAATATAATGAATCCACTAACTATTCAATGATATATAAAGAAGAAAGTCAAACAGAAAATAGCGGCCGTTAAACAAAAAGTTTGGCTAGAGAGCAAATAAGAGAAAGTTTATCAAGGGAAATGTAATTGAAGCCTATTAATTTTGGGTCACCATAATGGCAACCCAACCTAGCTTTAATGACCCCAAAATACATATCATGGTTAATCCCTAGATTTGTTCTGAATGTTATTATGACCGTTTCGTTTTGTTAATGGGATTTAATCCCTAAATTATATTATGTGTTGTATATAAGCTTGATCTTGGACTTATGTGTACATATATATATATATATATATATATATCGAAGTTTGTCTTGTTCAATTTAAGTCTGCACATCTCATTGGACGTTATATTTTATTATTTATAGGCGTCTGCCAATTCCTATTATTGTATTACTATTAAGCAGACCTTTGGTAATCTAGAATTACTGGCCGGCCACTTCTCTAATCCCTTGGGGCGAGGGTTAGGTCGTGACACTAGATGACTGGAGATCCCAAAATGGAGGTTCAAAGGGACAACCGAATAATGGATGACTTACCAGAAATCATTAAGGGAGTCTATCTCCTATCAATTCCTATGATGAGAGTGATATCTGCAACATGTGTTGTATGCAAGGGACTTAAAAAATAAGTAAACCGAAGCCTGCACTAGACAGTATTCTTAAAATAGATTCGCTGCCTCACCAGTTGGGTGCTGGAGGTTCTTCAACGTCTGTCTCCCAGGACATGACGATTAGACCACTACAACAATGCACCTATTGTGTAGTTTCGGCGAACAGAACTATGACAGCATTCTCTCACTAGGAAGAATATAAAAACTAAGGGAAAACTTTGGAACACAAAGAGAGCAAATTTCTGGTGTCAAAACCTGAAGGAGAGAGGCGTCCTTTATATACATGGAAAGAGAGAGGAAGAGGCTCCTGCTATCAAAGCCCATCACAAATGCAGAATTAAACTCTGCAAAACTGATGGATTTAATCCATCATGAATAGAGGAGTTACCAGCTATTATACACATGTGTGTATATCTATAGCCACCAACTTGGCTTGGCCCAAAAAGATTAGGTTAGTGGATCACCAACTCGGCCCAACCCAAACCTAATCTATTCCAACAAGCCTCAAGCCCAAGCCCAAGTCCCAAGATCCAAGATACAATACCCACGGACCTGGCCTCAGCCCCGGCCCAATCTGGTTCGGGTGGGCAGGCGGCGCGTGCGCATTTGGCAATTTTTGCATAACCAACTTGGACCATAGTTTTGATCCAAGCCCATCCTTAAAGCATCAATAATTTTATTCCTTTGGAAAATTTGGATGCCCCAAAGGGCTTACACCTTTAGGCAAAAAATGAGATTTAAATACTCATCAATGCTCTCATCTATAATCAATGTGAGATAGAAGGTTACACACCTTTCCCAATAGCTCTTTCATGAGGCCAACTTAATGAGTTAATTTCTCATTCAAAACTTAATGGCTTTTGGTCATTTTTTTTGTGGTGTAAAGATCTCATTATGAAAAATCTAAACGCACTTTAATTCACCTCAAAAGAAGATTGACACCCACTTTAATATCGCATTAAAGTCACCGAAAATCATTATTTTCCAACAATCTCCCATATGAATAAAAATTGACCGAATAACAACAAACAGATAATGCTTAACAACAAAGACTCAAAGAGAGAGTGCAACGGAATAACACCTACATCAGAAAATGTAGCTTTTGGCTTTAAACCCCTCCTAGTGAAGTCTATTGGATTTATTGGCCGCCCGGTGAATACGAAGTCTTGAACTGTTTTACTGTTTATGTAAACCAAGACAACAGACCTCAAATAGGTATTACTCCAATCATCATTATGTTCTCACAGTTGTGTCCGGTTTGGCCCTAGAACAGTAGCCTGGTTCAGTGAGTGGTTTAAAGAATTCAACATTGTCAATTTTTATAGAAGCGGCCCCACTTCACACTCACATAGGTGATTCTACTTGAGTATCCTGCTATACTCAGCTCAACAAACTAGAGTCATTAAAAGCTTAGCTTAACCTCTACACGTGCAAGTATCACTGATAAAAGGAATGGCTAGAGAAATAACCTCCTCAATGAAATCATTCATTTCATTTAATAACGTAAGCAATTTACTTTTCTTTCTTGTTACCTTTTACCAAAATTCATCTGACAATAACAAATTTTTGAAAACAATTTCACAAAGCTCATTATGTTTTCTCCCACTTTTCGGACTTACACCTGATTTGCCTTTTTAAAACGTGTTCACAAATATTCGATGCCCTTCACATTATTCACAATCTCAATGCAGTACTTACGTCCGTTTCCAACACATTCATATCTATACATATATACATCCAGTACAAAAGGAAAAAAATAAGCAACCAACAGCTATCTACTCAACAAATGAGACAACTCGGCCTTCCTGAACCATAACCATCATAACCCATAATATACACAGATACACTGAGACAATAATGATAAATGAGTTCTGCTCTACCTGCCTTAAGCACGGTAAGCCAAGGATGCACCTTTCCATAACGAAATGCAAAGCCAAGAATACACTTTTCCATAACGAAATGCCAATTTACCAAACATTGGCTGGAAGGTAATGGTACCTCTGCCAAGTTCTCCAAATGCTAGCTGGAAGGTACTGGTACCGCTCATTCTAAGTGCGGCCAATTCTCCAAGCGCTAGTTGGAAAGTAATTGTGATAATACTATTCCGTATTATGCTAATTGACTTATTATGAATATGATTATGTGTCTGTTATGATTTTGAGCGGCATTTATATGAATATATGTAGTTTTGAATTTCTATCTGTTCACTGTAGGAAAATCTATTTGACTTTCTACTTTGGAATTTAAATTGAAGGCCTTATCGGCCACAGAAACCGAAATTGACTACGTCGTTGTGATTGGCGTAATTTTTAGAGCCTACGGTGAAATTTAATTGAAAATTGATTCGGATCAGATTAATTAGAGTAAATTAATGAAATAGTGCTCAATTAATTAGTACTAATGAAATATGATTAAGGGAACTTATAAAAAGGGCCAATTTACACTCTCATTCATTTATTTTTGAGCTCAAATCAGATTTTGCTCTCTAAAGAGAGAGAGAGAACCGAACTTAGAGAGAGAGAGGGAGCTCAAATTGAAGATTGAACTAAAGGCTTGAGAATTGAAGCTCGTAGGTGAGTGATTAACCCTTAATTCATGAGTTAAGTTTGTAATTTTGTGAATTCAAGTGATATGATAGCTCATGGCAAAGGTTGAGTTGAATATGAAGTTAGAATTCACATGCATGCATGAACTTACTATGCATCACCATGAATTACCATGAAATTGCATAAGCTAGCATGAATAATGTTGAATGTAGAGAATTGGGTACCAATCTTCATATGCATGTATAATTTTCATGGGTTTCATAATAATAAGTGTCATTTGTAACATTTGAAATAGAAATGAAGTCAAAAATTGACATGCATGCATGATTGATGAAGTTGTGAAATTGGTATGAAGCTTGAATGCATAAGTTTGGACCATGCAAGAGGAATGTTGATTTATTTGAGAATTAGATTGTGATTTTGAACAATTTGGTCCAATACACTTATAATCTCATGTGGTATAATGTATTTGCATGTTTTGAACTGAAATCATGAGTTTGGAACCTTTGAACATCAATATTGAACTTCAAGAACAGTTCTGGAAAACCCAAAATTTGGCATGTCCGCTCAAGCAAGGAAAGCTCTGCTCGAGCGTGAATTACGAGCTCCCAGAACTTTTTTGCAGACATTGATGTTCGCTCGAGTGGGGAAGTTCACGCTCGAGCAGGGAGCTATGTAGAATGAATTTCAGCTCGAGCGTTCGAAATCACGCTCGAGCGTAAAAATGCGGCAACCAGTATTTTTGCAGACCCACGGGGTCCGCTCGAGCGGGGGAACCCACGCTCGAGCGGGGGACCCCTGTTTCAGAAATTTTGTAAAGGTATTCTGTGTTTCATTTTCCATTTTCTTTCACTTCTAAGTACTTTTAGGCATGCATTGAGCATCATGAACGAATTAAAAGGATAAGAAAGAAGCCTCAGAGGGATGTATGAATTAAGAACGGATTGAATCGTTTGTGACCCATTTGTGTTATGTAATGTGTAGGGTCGAGCTCAAGGTTGAATCCACCGGCAGAACACTGTGAGTAATATCTTAGTAAAGATATTTTGAAATATGTTATTTGTCCAATTACTTATTTCCCTATAAGTCTTATAAGTTTGTTAATTTGAATTGTGGACAAATGTTTGCTATGCCATATGGTTGGGCCGAAAGAATGAATGGACCGAAGGCCGTATGGCATGAATGAATGGGCCGAAGGCCGTATGACATGAACGATTGGGCCAAAGGCCGTCGGACAGGAACAATTGGGCCAAAGGCCGTCGAATATGAATGAATTGGGCCCGAGGCCGTTTGATGTGTTTGGAACCGCAGTCACTTGACCTGTATGTATATATATATACTAGATAGAAATATAAATTGGGCCCAAGGCCGTCTGATGTATGTTGTTCTAAATACCGTTCGTGTATCTTCTTTATTTGATATTATTCACTGGGTTTTCGCTCACGTTCATTCATGTGTCTGTAGGTGAGCCAAGGGAGGTCCAAACCCAGCCTCAGTGAAGTTTGTGTGAAACAGTCAAGGTTTTGAAGAGTCAGCCCATACATCTCACGCACGAGACTTGTTTTCGCCCTTTTGCTATTTTGTTATATTTTTTCATGTTGGCGAGAACTTTGGATTACGGTTGTATATAGTTTTGATTGGCTGACCATGACTTGAATGATCCTGTTGTATAAAGCTTATATGTTAACTTTCCTTGATGCGAGTTATTAATGTATGTTTGTGAAATGTTATGACGTGCCATGTAAGCACAGCTCTATGGACAAAAGTTTGAAATTGTTTCCGTTTGGCCCCCTTTACTCTGTTAAAATATATCTGATTTGGTTTAAGGCCGTAGGTAATCTCGTGATTACTGGCCGGTTATGTCCTTAACCCATAGGGGCGGGTTCGGGTCCTGACAGTAATGGTACCTCTCATTCGAAGCACAAGCACATTCCCAACCATCACATAATTCAACAAATATAAATAACCCAAGTATACTACATACACATAATCTATTCAATATCACAACATCATCCTCCACCGATGACTAAGGACAAAACCTCTAAGCATAAATATTTAAAAACACATAATACAATAATCCGATGTTCACTTGACCTTAAGTCCCAACAATAATGATAATAACGATATTCAAAAGCTTTAAAATCCATCCCCAAACATCAATTCTAGATTTACAATATGCCATGGTTTCTTTCTCTTATGAAAATCAACTCTTTTGTTTTCCAAGTTAACATGTTCAAATCTTTGTCCAAAAATCCATCCTCTTTAATTTACAAAACTAAATCCATTCTCCTTGTTTTTCAAAACCAAAACCCATTCCCTTTGTTTTAGAAAACCAAAATCCATGAATGTCAAACCCATAGCTCAGCTCAATTTAACATGATTAATCAAGAATAATTCCAATACCATGGTTAATCCACCATTTTATCAATTAACACAATTACACAATCCATATATTCAAATACAAAATATTACACAACTTTCTCTCATCTTTAATCTATTAAGTCTTCCTCTCAACATCAACATGCTAAACATTTTCCCAAAGAACCCAAACAACAATTTATATAATGATTTCTAACCCCTAAGTAACAAACCCTAAATATCTCTCATATGATTTTTCAAAAAGAACTCCAATATACATGGCTTTTATGCAGTAAAAGTCTACCACATAACTATCTATAGACGAAGTATTGAATAGGAGTAAGAAATCCCTACCTCTTGAAGCGAAGAGGAGACAGCCCAAAAAATCACCAGCGACGAAACCATGAACTACTTGGATCAATAGAAAGCCCTTGACAAAATCTACAACCTTTCCCAAAGGTCCAAGGTGAAAAGATGGCTCTAGGTGAGTAGATCTGAAGATCTAAGTGTGAAAAGTCAAGTTTTAGAGAGAGAAGAGAGAAATCACGATTTGAGAGGAAAAGAGAAAGAAAAGTAATGAGAGGAAAGTGTTTTGGAACCTATTTATAGTGGCTAGGCACTAATAGAACAATAGCCACAAAGTCAAATGAAAAAAACAAGTCAAAACCCCCAAAAAGTAAGGCCCAAACCAATCCAAAAAGTTGAAATTTACACGCACGTGTCGACCTTTCAGACAAAGGTGTCGACCCTTCAGGTGGAAAAGCAAAGTGTGCAGCAGCCAAGGTGTCGACACCTCCCAGACTGGTGTCGACACTAAGTTTCAGCAAGCATTTTCAGATTCAGCAATAGACAAGGGTCGACCCTTCCCAGACTGGTGTCGACCCTTGAGGCCAACAACAAAAGGCAAGTGTCAACACCACCAAGACTGATGTCGACCCCAAAACAAGATTTCTAAGTTCCCAAATAACTTTTCAATGTAAGCAAGTGTGAGAGAACAATCCTAACAAGTTTAAATCGATGTGTACTCCTCCAAAACCAAGATACAACAACACCAAAGATTCCCAAAAAGAAAATAAAGGAATTAAATATACTTTCCAAAAGTTTTAACAGATACAAGTGCTACAATAAAGAATCTAAACCCACTTTAATTCACCTCAAAAGAGGATTGAGACCCACTTTAATATCGCATTAAAATCATCGAAAAACCATTATTTTCCAACATTCATCTCTATCTCTGCTTTTTCTGAAAATGGAGCTACACTAGGTGTAGAAGGGCAATTGCTTCCACTGGCAAATTTTTTTCTCCCTCTTCTCTCTTTTTTTTTTTTTATTTTATTTTTGTCTATCTTCCCTATTTTTTTTTCTTACTCAAATTTTATTATCATACCAAAAATTTCTACTATAGCGATCTCGGTTTTCCCTCCATTGTTTATTGTATTCCGGACTTAGGTTCAGTGGTGTTGGTTGTTGTTTATATCTTGTTTCCGTCCTTTAATTCTTTGTATATGAGTTTTTGGATGTATTGGGCAAGTGTGTTACAGGTTGGAAGTGAGTTTAAACCAATAGTGGCTGCCCAGTTTTTGGTGTCTTCGCTCGAACGAGGCTTTTGTCGCTCAAGCGAGCTCTTTGTTTTAGTTCCTTCGCTCGAGCCAGGGTTCCTTCGCTCGAGCGAGAGTTGAGTTTTGTGTCTGGTGGCTCGAGCGAGAAGTCTTGCTCTCGAGCGTGCGTCTGTGTCTCTTTTTGACCTGAAGGTTGTATTTCTTGGCTCGAGCGAGCTTTTCTTCGCTCGAGCGAGCGAGCTATATGTTTTGGGTTTCTTCACTTGAGCGAGCATTCCTTCGCTCGAGTGTGCTTTTGGGTTGCAGATCTGAAGCTTCGAATTATTGGCTCGAGCGAGGCTTAGTGCGCTCGAGCGAGGTTTCTTTGTGTCTGGTCGCTCGAGCGAGCTTCGATTATATCAGTTCGTAGCAACAGTCTTCTCTCTCACTTTTTGAACTCTTTTTCTTCTCAAACCCTAGATTCGGCTGCCTCTCTCTCTACCTACACCTTCTCTCTAAGAATACATCTAGTTCTAGTGTGTTTCTATCCTATTTCCTTTGTATAAAAGTTAGAGCTCGGTGTGGGCTTCGCTTTGATCCGAAAATCCTTGGGTTTGGAGCATTTTGAGTTTCATCATCTTCTCCATTTGGTCTCTCCATTTGAGGTAGGGATAACCTACTCCTTTCTATGGGTTTTGACATAGATGTTATGTATTTTGGTAGTATTTGGTAATTTTGGGAAAGTTAGGGTTTGATTTGAGGTTATAAAAAGGGGGTTTTCAAATGTTAAACTCCATGTGTATGTGAGACTTTGGAAAATAGAATTATTATTGTTAAATTGATGAAATTGAACCTTAGGGTTGATAATGGAAAAATGGAGAAAATGCCCTAATTAATGCGATAAATTAATTTGTATAATTAATTTGGGAAAATATGAAATTGAGTTGGAAATTATGAAATTGGGAAATTATGAGGTTGATTGGTGTAGTTGGATAAATTAATCACTCACCTATGAAAATGTTGTTATTTTATCTATTTGATAAATTCATTATCTGTTTAGAGATAACTGCTTTGGGCTATCGGTGGAGGATAGTCTTGATTGTTGTAGACACTGTATGTTGATTAGAAAAAATTGAAACTAATCATCCGAAATATGTCATTGAGTATGACGGTTGGAATAATACATCAAATATGTGTATTGGTTGATCATTGTATATGATATGTGTTTAATACATTGTATATGTATATTGTTTGGGAGGAGATAAGGGATGTACTCCAAGGTTTGAGATGAGATACGGGATGGGACTCCATTGATAACTAAGTTGGCCGAAGTGTCCAGGGTGAAAGTCCCGAAATTCTAATTATGTTTGCACAACGTAGATGATTGAAGTATTGGAAGTGTTTTTATTATGAGTTGCATTCTCATTTGAATTGTGGATAAAGGAAGTGATTTAATATGAGATGTAGTCTTATTAAATTGTTTGGCCAGGTTCTGAGCCATGTTTATGAATTGAAAATCGGATAAGTTAAGGAAAGTGGAATGAAACATGTACATATTTGTCATGGAACTGGAATGTGTCGTAAGTTGGTTTACAAGTGTTAGCCATTTATCATATGCTAATGTTTTAGTTATTGCTCATATCTGGTTTAGTATATCTCTATTGGGTTTTGGCTCACCCTATATGGGACATCATTTTCAGGTTCAGGTGATATGCCACCTTCAAGGGCGTAGCTTGGGAGGCATAGGGGCTGGAAGATCTTTTTGTGTTATCTTTTTGTATTACATGTAAATCAAGCCAAAGGCTTATTTTGTATAAAGAGTTAGAACTCTTCTTTTGTTGAACCCAAGTGTTGACTTGGAAAGTTGTAAGCCCGTAGAGTATTTACTTTTATTATCAACATGTAATACTTTTGTAATGGATACTCTGACAAATGGAACTATGCTTTATTCTCGTATGTCTATGGATATCTTGAATGTTGGGTTTATGTATTATTTTGAGGGCGTTACATCTACTTGTACCATAAATTATTACTCATACCAATTTCAATCGTACATCTTATTTTATTTATGTAATTTTTTTCAAAACAATATAATTTTTTCTTTATTTTTAATTATTTTAAATTTTTTTGTTAAATATAATTGATATTGGTTTGGTTTTAAAATTATACAAATTGTATGAATATAAATCAAAAGAAAAAAGAGAGATAAAGAATGGAGATGAGATAGAAGAGAGTAGGGATGTAATAATGGCCCAGCCCAAGCGGGCCTCGTAGGTTCATGCTTTTTTAGCAGGCCGAGCCAGGCCGGCCCATGGGCGAAAAGTGGGGCTCAGGCCTACTCACAATAGGGCCTAGGGCCGGGCCAGTGGGCCTGGGCTCGGGCCGTGGGCCGCGCCTAGTTGGGCTTTTTTTCTTTTTGATAAAAAAATGAACGATAAATACATTATCTATATAGATTATTTATTAGGGATAAAAAATAAAATAAAAATTATATTAGAGTATTTTAGTTAAGATTAATGAGATTTTTTATTTGGTTATATTTCATGGTGGTATTTAAATTTAATTATGTATGACTTATATTTTTTTATTTATGAACTTTTAATTAAAAAAGTATGCAATTATGTAACTTTTTTCTTTCGAAATGAATTATTTTATATAATATGAAAATGAAATTTTCAATATTACAATATTAAATTAATTATATAATATTTATTGAATGAATAATTTTTATTTCAAAATGAAATAAAATATTACAAAAATTTATATCATTAAACAAAATAGGTGTAGATTATTGATGGTGGTAAAGCAATTGCATCACTATAGGTCAAGTACATCCAGGGGCGGAGGCACTCAAGGGTCAGGGGGGTCACGTTCCCTCCCTGGGTTTTTGGAATTTTTTTTTTCAAACATAAAGAAAATATTTTAAATAAAAAAATTTATAAAAATATTATTTAAAATGAAATGTCAATGACATTTTTAAAATTATGAGAACAATAATAGTTATTTTGATTGAAAGTAAAGAGACTATGATAAGTTATATTATTATTTATAAAAATTTCAATATTATAGCGATCCCGGTTTTCCCTCAATTGGTTATTGTATTTCAGACTCGGTTCCGTAGATGTTTGTTGTTGTATAGGTTTCATTTCCATCCTCTAATTCCTTGTATTTGAGTTTAAAGATGTGTTGGGCAGGTTTGTATCAGGTTGGTTGTGATTGTGAACAAATGGTTGCTGCCCAGATTTTGGTGTCTTCGCTCGAGCGAGGCTTTTGTCACTCGAGCGAGCTCTTTGTTTTAGATCCTTCGCTCGAGCCAAGGTTTCTTCGCTCGAGCGAGAGTTGAGTTTTGTGTTTGGTGGCTCGAGCGAGAAGTCTTGCGCTCGAGCGTGCGTCTGCGTCTAGTTTTGGACTTGTAGGTTGAGTTTCTTGGCTCGAGCGAGCTTTCCTTCGCTCGAGTAAGCGAGCTGTATGTTTTGGGTTTCTTCGCTCGAGCGAGCTTTTCTTCGCTCGAGCGTGCTTCTGGGTTACAGACTTGAAGCTTCGAATTGTTGGCTTGAGCGAGGCTTTGTGCGCTCGAGCGAGGTTTCTTTGTGTCTGGTCGCTCGAGCGACCACTCCTTCGCTCGAGCGAGCTTCGAATATATCAGTTGACAGCAGCGGGATTACACTTCACTTTTTCATCTCCTCTTTTACACAAACCCTAGATCCTACTCTTCCTCTCTGTCTACATATATTTTCTCTAAGGTTTCATTTAGTTCTAGTGTGTTTCCACCCAAATCTCTTTGTAAGAAAGATAGAGGGTGGCGTGGGCTTCATTTTAATCTGAAAATCTCTTGGTTTGGAGCACTTCGAGTTTTCTTCATCAACTTCTTTGGGCTTCTAATTTCGAGGTAGGGATACCCTACTCCTTCTTATGAGTCTTGACCTAAGTTTTAGTTATTTTGATTAGATAGTAGTATTTGGTAATTTTGGGAAAGTTAGGGTTTTGAAATTGATATTAGAAGAGGGGGTTTTCAAATGTTAAATCCCATGGGTATGTGAGACCTTGGAAAATGGTATTATTGTTGTTAAATTGATAAAATTGAGCCTTAGGGTTGATATCTGAAAAAGGGGGAAAATGCCCTAATTATATTGAATAATTAATTTGGGAAATATGAAATTGAGTTGGAAATCGTGAAATTGGGGAATTATGAAGTTGATTGGTGTAGTTGGATAAATTAATCACTCACATATGAAAATGTTGATATTATATCTGTTTGATGCATTTATTATCTGTTTAGAAATAACTGCTTTGGGCTATCGGTGGAGGATAGTCTTGATTGTTATAGACACTGTATGTTGATTAGGGAAAACTGAAACTAATCATCTGGTTATGTCATTAAATATGACGGTTGGAATAATATATCGAATTTGTGTATTGATTGATCATTGTATATGATAAGTGTTTAAATACATTGTATATGTATATTGTTTGGGAGGAGATAGGGGATGTACTTCATGGTTTGAGAGGAGATAGAGGATGGACTCTCAAACCTGTTTGGGAAGAGATAGGGGATGTACTCCATGGTTTGAGAGGAGATAGGAGATGGACTTTCAAACCTGTTTGGGAGGAGATAGGGGATGGACTCCATTAATACAGCGAATATGTGTATTATTTGAAGTATGGAAGTGTTTTAATATGAATTGCAGTCTCATGTGAACTGTGAAGTATGGAAGTGTTTTAATATGAGTTATTGTCTCATTGAATTGTTTGGCCAGGTTCTGAGCCATAAATATGAATCGAAACAGTATAAGTGAGGAAATTGAAATGAAAAAATGGATGTACTCGATGTTGAATTGAAAATATGATAAATTGGTTTATATGTGTTAACCATCTATCAAATGCTATTGTTTTAGTTATTGCTCATATCTGGTTTATTATATCTCTACTGGGTATTGGCTCACCTTATATGGGACATCATTTTCAGGTTCAGGTGATATGACACCTCCAAGGACGTAGCTTGGGTGGCTTGAGGCTGATAGATCTTTTGTTGTTCTCTTTTTGGTATTACATGTAAATTCAAGCAAATGACTTAATGTGTATTTGAGTTAGCACTCTCTTTTTGGTTACCAAGTGTTGGCTTGGAAAGTTGTAAGCCCGTAGGGCATTTACTTTTGTTGTCAACATGTAATACTTTTGTAATGAATACTCTAATGAATGGAAATATGCTTTATTCTCTTATGTCTATGCATGCCAAGGATGTGGGTTTATATGTATTATTTTCAGGGCGTGACAAATATAATGGTGATATCTATAATTATTGACATGCAAACATAATTAACCTCAATGAAGATATATGAAATTTATTGGATTGCTATGTACATTTGACATGTAGAGTTTGGCCTCCATATGTTTTTTTTTTTCATTCATAATTAAAATGACCACTATATAAATTATAATCAAGTAACACATCTTCAATTATAAAAAAAAAATAAAAAATTACAATAGGTCATAACTAATATCAAAATGAGTCATAACTAACTATTACTTGATATATAGTAATTGCCAAAATAACAACCACAAGAAGTTATAACTAAATTATATCTAACACTATAATGTGTCATAACTAAAGACCACGAATATCATAATTACGACATATGATAGACACTTTTTTTTTATGGTGTGTTTTATAGAATTTCTCTACTAAAATATATTATTTCTACCTCAACTTATCTTCTTTTTTAATTTTCCAATCCACCTATAAATAGTTACTCCCCAATATTTATATAAAATTTAATCTCAAATCCTATAATTTAAAATTCATATTTATCCAAATGGACTCTTAATATTTAAGTTTAGTAATATCTCATTGTTGTTTATTATAAAAAAAAAAAATTCAGAAAATTCTACTTTCTTGTTTTTTGGTTTTTTTTTAACTGAATTTTTTTAATATTTTAAGCAATATTTTTAATTTTTAGACATATCTAACATAAATATACTTAAAAAGTAAAAAATTTGTGAAAAAACTTTTTAAAAATTCACTAAATACCGAAAATACAAAAAATATATATATGAAAATTCTGTACATTATTTGTATTTTTATGTATTTATTAATTTTTTAAAATATTTTTTCACAAATTTTTTACTTTTTAAATACATCTAAGTAAAGTGCATCTAAAAAAGTAAAAAAAAAAATTTAAAATTTTAAAAATATTCACTAAAAACAAAAAAACACGAAAACTAAAAAACTCAATTCTCAAAAAACTTAATCCAAAAAAATCAAATTAAACAGACTGATGTTATCATTAATTTGTGCCCCCTCTCCATCAAATTCCTGGCTATGCCACTGAGTACATCCCAACTAGGTTCGCACCTACTAGTAAAAAACTAATTTCTTTACACCTAGGATCAATTATTATGGCTAAACCTAAAAGATGAGGCAAATGATCAAAATATGTATTAAATTTTGCTTTCATTGAAGTAATAATAGTTACATAATATTCATTAACAATATATTTTACGAAAACTTTTATTATTTCTACTAGCATATGTAAAACAAATGGTGAAGTAGGAATATATATATATATATATATATATATATATATATATATATAAAAGAAAATAATTTTGTTGAAATATCAAAAAATTTAAAAAAATCTTTATACAAGGTTACTTGGCGCCAATTAAGTTCTATGTGAGACAGTACTCCTCCTATTGATGTTGTTGCAAAAAATAAATCTATTGCTCTTCTTTGTTTACAAGCTCTTTTTAACACATTATATGTTGAATTCCACCTACTATCCATATCTAAAATTAATTTTTTAAATGGCATATTTTCTCATTGACAAATTTTTCTATATTTCGAAATTCGATTAGCAGAAGATATAATAGTAACAACTGCATTTTTTATTACAAGTACAGAAGTCTTGTATACATGCATAGCTTCTTTAATAATCAAGTTTAAAATATGGGCATAACAACTAATATGAAATAAATCAGCATCAACAAGTACTTGTAATGTTGATTTTAAATGGGGTACAGTTTGATTATAATATGCTGCATTATCTAAACTAATCATAAATATTTTATTTTGTAAACCCCACTTATATAATACATTTCTTATTTCTACACTAAGTGAATAACCAGTGTATGGAAATTCAACTACTTTAAATGAAATAATTCTTTTATTTAATTTTCAATCATTATCAATAAAATGTGCAGTGATACATTGATATTCAAAACCATTATTTAACCACAGATCAGATGTTAAACAAACTTTTCTATTCAATTTTGTAAAGATGTCAAATAATTCACTTTTAACATCCTCAAATTACATTAAAATCCTATTTCTAGTAGTATTTCTTGAAAAACTTTAATATTGCGGTTCAAAACTTTCGTGAATTATTTCGGTAAAATTGAGACATTCACTAGTAATAAAAGGTTGTTCTTTTTTAATAATAAAATCAACTACAAAATTTTGTACACGTATAGGATCATATGAAAATATTTTTAAATTACCAGTTGATAAAACCCCTAATTGCATTTGACTTCTAATATTAGGTTGTTGACTTTGTAAATATTTGTTAGCATGCTTTTTTATATGACGAGTACCCCCTTACAGATGCAGCACTAAGTAAATGTGCAAAATATTTACATTTTGTTTTAAATGTAATTGTACCATCAAGATTATTTATAGATATTTTTTCAAAATGTTTCCAAACAGTACTAGTTGTGCCCCTAGATGATGATCTAACTGTTGGAAGAGAGATATTAGAAGGAGAATCAACAGATTCATGTTGTGTAATATATGTATCAACATCGACATAAATATTAGAAATATTAGGATCCATAGTAATATAAGTAAAACAATATATAAGAATAAACAATTAATTTAAATAATGTGTAAATATAATGAGTAAAAAATAATAATTAATATATGTTTACAAATAATTAATGAAAAAAATGAGTAGCTAATAAATTTAATTAAACTAATTAATGATATCGACTGGTGAATGCGATATAGAAATTAGTTGCTTCTGATAAAAGTTTTTTGTTATACAATTGCAATTGTCACTTAGGGATGACACTTCAAAATTAATTGACAGTTGAGAGAGATTGAGAGGGTTTAAGAGAGAGAGAGAGAGAGAGAGAGAGAGAGAGAGAATTGTTTGTGAGATTTATTTTGGAAAAGGGTGGATATTTATAGTAGTTTGAAAGATTGATGTAAATTTATAAATAAAAAAAATGTTACCATTGTATTAAACGGTAATATGACCATTTGAATATTTATTTATTTATTTTTAAGTCTGCAGAGGTGCTTAGGTGTAGAATAAAAATTTTTTTTTTCTTTTTCATTCAATGAATGTGAGTGAAGAGTGAGTTGAGTGATGCAAGCATAGCATAGGGGTAGGCTGTAGGGGACGGTAGGGCTGGACAACAGCAATTGAGCTGTAGTATTTTTTATTTTGTTTTTTCTCATTCATTGAAACAGTAACTTGAACTTGATTGTGAGTGAGAGTGATGTGATACATGAAGGGGGACAGGGTAGGGGGTAGGCTAGGCAGGGGCATGGGTCTAGAATTTTATATATATATATATATATATATTTCCATTCATTCATTGCAAGGAAATGATCGTTGTATTGTGTTGTTTTTATTTTTTTTAATTTTTGCAAGATCAATCTTTTGTTTATTTATTTATTTATAATTATTTAACCGTTGCAAGTTGCCTTTTATTTTTATTTTTTTTGAAATTTGACCATTGGCAGGGGCCACCTGTAGGGCCTAAATTTTTTTTTTTGGGCCGGGCTAACAAGTCGGGCCAAGCTTCAAATAGAAGGCATAGGCCCAAGCCCAAGGTATTGGGTTGGGCTTGGACCCGAGCCTAAGCAGGCCGAAATGGGTCGGGCCCACTTCGAGCCTCGAGCGGGCTCTGGGCCGCTGTAGACACCCCATTTCGACCGCCCTTAAGACTTGGGCGTCTCACTCTGAATACTCGATGATGAAATGTTACGCTATGCAATCGTTCGATTTCTTCAAGAAAAGGCGTCGGTTTCAAGCTTTAAAACCTAAACCTTGCACCCCCTTTGGACCAAAACCTTATTTTTTTTAGCCTAACCACTCAAAGAAGAGCTGGCCAACAAGTGGTCGGTAAGCCATTTTCAAGTGGCCGGCCGTACCTCTTCATGGCTGGTCGGTCATGTTCAGCGTAGTAGATATTTTGACAACATGTGCATGCCTTGCACTAGCTGTCTCTTTTTAGATATTTCCAGCGTGAGAAACTGTTTTTCTATAAATACAAGGCCGCCCCTCATGGTTTGGGGTCAAAAAATTTTGCCAAGAGCCATAACTTGTCCAACACACTTCCCTCTTCTCTTCCAATATATATACACAATACATACACATTCTAAGCTTAGACTTGAAGCTTTTGCTGAGGTTCTTGCAAATAGTTTCAGATCCTAGAGAGTGTTAAGCTTGTGGTTTGTTAACCAAGAAGAACATCCTTTCTTTAAAGGGGTAATCTTTGAGCTTTTGTACCATCTTTTCTCTCTTTTTTATTTACCTTTTCATACTGATTTCAGAGTTGTTTTTAAGCTTAAAATGTGATTTAAAGTCACAAAAAGAGGAGGAGTTAGCCACCCTTCCTTAGGCCTTGTTCCATAGCTTGTTGCTTTGCCTTTTTCTACTTTGTTTCTTTTGGTTTTGGCAACTATTTTTTTTGGAGTTTAGGGGTTGTTTAGTGTGTTTCTTTAGTTTATGCTTTGAATATTATACTTGTGTTGTTGTAAGTCCTCATGGATTTGGTGTATAGGCCATAAGCTTTCAATCCATTTGAGTTAATAGTCTTTTCTTTCACACCATTGTAATTGGTCCACCTTTTCATTAGCACTCTGGAATCTCCCTCCTTTCTTTGTTTCTTTTGATCAAGAGTTGTATCAAACAAAAGATTGCCGCTCAAGGTATAAGAAAGAGACCCCTCATGCTAAATGGTTTAATCTCTTCGGAGGCTTATTACCAGGGTATTACATCTCTCTTGTGCTAAGCACAATCTCTTGTTTGATACCTCCCTTTATCGCCGGTGCATTTACTCTTAAGGGACTAATTTTCCATTTAGCCCATTGGAAATCATAATGGAAAGAGTTATTATAGCTCATTATCGAGTTTGGATTTGGAGTCATTATCGCTCATTTCGGGTTTGACTCCGAATTCATTATCGCTTGTAAATGAGTTTGAGTCTTCTTTTATTATTTCCCCTGTAGAAAAGGGCTTAAAAAGCTCATTTCTTAAGTCAAGTCATGCTTGCTATTTTTTATTGCTTTGGACTTAGTGGACATAATCATCATCTTTAGACAAAAAGGAAGAAAAGATAAGAAAATGGAAAGGTAAAGTAAAAAGGGCTAATAAAATTAGAATAAAAATGGGTAAAAAGATAATAAAATTTGGTTAGGTTTAATCGTACATCACACTGAAATAATTAAAGTTTATAATAACCAAACAAAATTAAAAATTAGTGCATGCTTGGGTTTTACAAATGTAAAATTTCTAATGGCATAAAGAAATTTTTTTAAAATGAGAGCAATTTAAATTAAGAGTAAACTATCAATAGGTCCTAATAATTGGATTTAATTTTCATCAAGTCCTATTGAAAATAAGACCTACTAAAATTATTGTTAAAATTAATTTTTTGGACTATTTTTTACATATGTCGTTATAAATTGACAATTAATGACTTTTTTATCGTGATTTTTATAAATTGTCGCTAAAATTTACAATTCGTGATCCTTTTCTGTGACGAATTTTTCAAATTATTGTTGAAAGTTGAAAATTAGTGATTTTTTTGTAATATTTTTTTTAAATTGTCACTAAAACTTATAATTAGTGACATTTTTTGCAATAAATTTTTTAAATTGTCACTGAAAATTAATAATTAATGACATTTTTTTAATAGTGTTTGATGAAAAATGTCATTAATTATTATCTATTGGACAATAAGTCCACTTATTAAGATTTACATGTAAGTCTTCCTAAATTGTAACCCTAAATAATTTAGTAGAGAATACTAAGAAATTGAACATGTTAAATAATTTTTTAGGTATAAATAGAATCACCCATAGCTTCGCCCATGTCCACCACCACTGCCATTATGTCGTTGCCACCACCATCACCACTGTATTGGCCCAAACATTGGATAGTATTGTCAATATAGGGCTGGCCCTAGATAGATAGTGACTCATAAAAGGGGGCCAAATAATGGGTAGCTTTGTTAATTGGGCTGGGCCTAGATAAAATAGTGAGCAATAAAAGGGGCCCAAAAAATGTATTAGCTATGTCAATATAGCTGCCCTGGATAAAAGGTAACCCAGCAAGGACAGAAAGATGGGTGATTCTATAGTGTGTTTTTTTTTTTTTTGATCAGAAGAGTAATTTCCATTAAAGTAGCCAAATGGCATTTACAAGGATATGAATCCATCCAACATAATCTCACACCATCAAAGGAAAGATGAAAATCAAAGAAAAAACAGGAGTAAACCTATGAAGAAAACCCAGTTGCACATCAAGTGCTTGTGCTCATACTGCAAGCAGAGGCCAACAAATAGCCGTAGAGCATGCTGAGGATAGATCATAGATTACAACCATAATGTGGGTAAGCAACACTAAACACAGATGGATTCCAGAAACAAAATCAAACCAAAATAAAACAAAAAACAAAAAGAATACCATAACTCAACCACAAACCGGATCGGTAGTAGATCTATCCCAGATCTAAGTTAGATGTACCTAACTTAGATCTATCTAAATAGTAAATTATTTGTGAAAAAATATTTTAAAATTTTAATAAATACACAAAAATACGAAAAATGTATTGAATTTTCAATTTTTTTTTGTTTTTTGTATTTTTGATATTTAGTGAATTTGTTAAAGATTTTTTTCACAAATATTATACTTTCTAAGTGTATTTATGTTAAGTGTGTCTAAAAATTAAAAAAATTCAATGAAAACAAAAAAATACGGAAAACGAAAAAGTAAAATTTTCTGAAAAGTGAATTCTGAAAACTGGAAACAAATAGAGTGTTGCACTCAAATAATAACTTGTATGTCTAATTTAAAATTTTAATTCATATTATATTTTAATATAAATTTACTAATAGGGATAATACAAATTAAACTCTAAATAAAATATATATTTTTTCTTATAGTATACCCAAACCACTTATACGTATTCTTCATATTCAAGTATCTTCATCTACTTTCCTAAGTTTCAATTATTTTCTCTTCATCTTCTTCCTTACTCCAAAACTCTAATCCACACCACCAAAATTCATTATTATCATCAATATCATTATTTCTTATTATGTTATTACTTGTAAATACAGAAAAATTTGAATAAAATTGTAATAGCTAAAAAAAACATGTACAAATCAAAGCCCCAAATCAACACTCCTAATTTTTTAATTTAAATTTAAAACTTTTTAATTTGTTTTCGTTGGTTGAATTTCAAGTTTACAGAAAGTTTGAAATATCAACTCGTTGTCGAACAGATGCCATAGCATTCACTATCAAAAACACATACTAGTCGCCATGACCAATACCCAACAAGGTTGATAAAGATAATTCCAACGATACTAACACAACCCCAGAGCTAGGGCTGGCTTATGAGGTGGTGAATTATGAAAATGGACCTCTTATATATATTTTTTTAATAAAAATTTATGCAGAAAATGTTATGTATCAACAAGTTTTTTATTTAAATTTACTTGTACATAAAATAATTAAAATAAGAAGAAATCATTACAAATACTCAAAAATATTAAAAACTGAGCTAAAACAACTTATTTGTATATATTTTAATTTCAATTAGGTTAAACCACACTTATAAATAAATTTTTCTTTTCATATGGGCTCAACAGAATTTTTTGAGTCTTTTAGACTGGCCCTAAAACAACAAAAATAAATTGGACTTATTTGAATTTGTAATATATATACTATAAGATATTACTAAATTTAGATGCCCAATTTTGAATCAATTTTTTGAAACTTAAGGCACAAGCCTTAATGGCCATAGCACAGAGTTAGTTCTGCCCAAAGCCAACAACAACAACAACACTTTGCAGCAGCAACAACACCGCCCATCAACACTAGTCAGTGGTCAATGAATGCGAACGCGAAGTTCAAGCTTGAATGCGATGGGGACTAGCGACAAGGGATTGAGGTTTGCTGATGTCATTCTCCTTTGCAATGTTGTCATCGCCGATGTCGTTGTTCCCTCCACGTGAACAAAAGGGCTTTTCAAAATTTGAGACTTTTGATTTGTTTATTATTTAGGTATACTTTGAAAGGTAATTTGAAAAAAAAAATTGTATTAAGAGTAAATTATAATCCTAAATAATTTAATAGAGTGTATTGAGAAATTAGACATACTTAATAATTTTTTGCTTGCAAATAGAATCTCCATAGAAAAACACATCTAAAATTTTAGTGAGGATAAGGGTTTATTTGGTATAATTTATTGTAAGTTGACAACAAAAAAATAGAAGTAAAAAATGCCCCTCCTCTCGTTTCTAGATAATCAAGTTTTTTTAGTTTTTAAAATTATTTCTACTTAACAAATTGTAAATAGAAATTGTACCAAATAATCTAACATAGACTTTTCAAACTTTTTAAAAAAAAAAAAAAAAAAAAAATAGCTTAGGTATGCTGCATCAAAATAACCAATATTGTCATGTATTAGCCAATTAATATACTTACCAAATACCAACAGGGGTTGGTTTAATGGTAAGGCCTTCGAAATCGTCACTCAAAGCCTAAGTTCAAGTATTCATAGCCCCTTATTGGGGTTAAATATACTTCATAGCACCTAGAGCATGAGTAGGGCCTTAGTTTTGGCCCCGACGTAGATGCAGTGAGGTTCCCTGCAAGTACCCTGTGGGTACTAAGAGAAAATACTCCTTGTTAGGTATTTGGAGTTGCCTATCTACCTATCTATTTTTTTTCTTTTACCAAATAAATAATAGGAGCCAATCAATATAACAGGCCTAGTACCCTTTCATAAAATTGGCCCAGTACACTATAGTTGGGCAGCCCATTAAAATAGCAAAATAGTGTGTTTTCCAAGTCCAAATTCACTGATATGTGTTAGGATCAAAGAAACCCAAAAAAATTATCACACACACACAGAGAAGACAATATTTACGTGGTTCGGCCCAATGCCTACATCCACGGACAGAAATGAGAATTTTCACTAAAAATGGAGCAAAATACAAAAATAGAGGAGGAGGAGTATCTCACTCTCTCTACTCAACTCAAAGCTCTCATGCGCTTCTCACAACTCTCTCTTTTCTGATACAATCCATCATCTCCCTCCCATCTCTATTTATACACAAAGAGAGGGAGAGAGAGATACCAACCCACCAAAAAATGTCTACCCTCTTTAATGGTGAATGGTGAAAATCAATAAGGAACAACAACGTGAAGGGAAGGGGGAGCAGTTGCCCAGCTCAGACCTCATTCTCTGGAGGTGAAAGTCTTCTCACGCCATCTTTGCTTTGACTCTCTCCTTTACATGTATGGGGTTGGAACTAACAATTCTCCCCCTCCATACCCACATGCATGACTGACTTCTCACTTGAAATCCATCCCTGCAATGTCTCTGCAAATTTCGAGTTTGTCTCTCGAGACCACCTTTGTAAGCATGTCAGCTGGATTTTTATCTGTGTGGATCTTGATCAGTTCGAATAACTGCTTGTCCATCACTTCGCATATCCAATGATACCAAACATCAATGTGCTTTGTGTGAGAATGGTACATTGAATTCTTGCTTAGGTCTATGGCACTCTAGCTATCACAATGTATTGTAAACTTTTCTTGCTTTAATCCCAACTCTTAGAGAAAACGCTTCAACCACAACATCTCTTTCCCAGCTTCTGCTGCGGCAATATACTCTGCCTCGGTTGTGGATAAAGTAACACACTTCTGTAGGTTGGACTGCCAAGACACAGCTCCCCTTGCGAAAGTGAACAGAAATGCTGATGTAGATTTCCTACCATCAAGATCTCCTGCCATATTTGAATCCGTATAGCCTTCCAAGACTAGTTTAGCATCTCCAAAGCACAAACACATTTTTGCCGTACCCTTGAGGTATCTCAAAATCCACTTGACTGCTTCCCAATGCTCTTTCCCTGGATTGGAAAGGAATCTGCTTACTACTCCAACAGCATGAGCAATATCTGGACGGGTGGACACCATTGCATACATCAAACTCCCTACGGCGGATGAGTAGGGAATAGCCTCCATCTGTTCTCTTTCTTTTGTAGAGGAGGGACAAGAACTCTTGCTCAGCTTGAAATGATTAGCTAGCGGAGTACTGACTGGCTTGGCATCTTTCATGTTGAACTTCTCAATTACCCGTTCAACGTACTTCTCCTGTGACAGTCACAACTTCTTGGCTTTCGTATCACGCACAATTTCCATGCCCAAAATTTGTTGTGCAGGGCCTAGGTCCTTCATGTCAAAGGACTGTGATAACTCCTTCTTCAGTGATCTGATTGCTGTGGCATCATGTCCAACGATCAGCATGTCATCAACATAAAGCAGGAGTATGATGAAGTTTCCACCGGGAAATTTCCTGACATAAACACACTGGTTTGCAGCAGTTCTCTTATACTCATGACCCACCATGAACGAGTCAAACATCTTGTACCACTGTCTCGGCGCTTGTTTGAGGCCATAGAGACTCTTCTTCAATCTACAGGCTAAGTTTTCTTTCCCTTTGACTTCAAAACCTTCTGGCTGCTCCATGTAAATTTCTTCCTTCAAATAACCATGGAGAAATACTGTCTTCACATCTATCTATTCAAGTTCCAAATTCAAACTGGCCGCTAGTCCCAAAACTACTGGAATGGATGTCATTTTCACAACTGGCGAGAAGATTTCATCAAAATCAATACATTTCTTCTGCCCAAAACCTTTGACAACCAATCGAGCCTTATACTTGACTAGCTTTCCGTTGCCATCTTTCTTCAACTTGAACACCCATTTGTTCTGCAATGGTTTTCGACCCTGGGGAAGTTTCACCAAATCATAAGTTTGATTCTTCTGCAAGGATTGCATCTCTTCTTGCATAGCTTGCTGCCAGCTACTCTTCTCCTTATGATTCTGAGCTTCTTGGAAACTTTCTGGCTCCTCCTCATCAGTAAGCAAAATATACTCAGAAGCAAGGTATTTTGACGATGGCTTAGACTCTCTTGTTGATCATTGTAACTGTAGACCAACAGTCTCTGGTGGAGGGGGTTGTGGTTCCCCGCTCAATAGCCTCTGCTTCTGGATCTTCTTCTTCTGGAAATCCATCCTGCAACTCTACATCATTGGTTGCATGCTGCGGTAACTCTTCTTCATCAGTGGCATGCTGTGATGGTGCAGGGTTTGGAATAATTTCTGAAACATCATCAACTTTGGGTTTGGTTGGTTGCCCAAAGTCTTCTAAAGTCTGGCTTTCTTGAAACACCACATCTCGGCTTCGAATGACCTTTTTGTTTTTCGGATCCCACAATCTGTATCCAAATTCTTCATCTCCATAGCCAATAAAGATGCATGGAGTGGCTTTATTATCCAGCTTCTGTATGTGCTCCTTGGATACGTGTGGAAATCCTTTACACCCAAACACTCTCAAGTGAGAGTAAGAAATCTTCCTTCCAGACCATACTTCTTCTGGAATTTGAAAATTCAGTAGAACGGATGGCGATCTGTTGATCAGGTAGCAGGAAACATGAACAGCTTCTCCCCAAAATGGCTTTGGCAGCCTTGCCATCTTGAGCATACATCTGACCTTCTCCACAATGGTTTGGTTCATTCTCTCGGCTACACCATTGTGTTGTGGGGTTCCAGGAACAGTCTTCTCATGCCGGATGCCGCGAGTAGCACAGTAGGCTTCAAACTCCTTTGACGTGTACTCGTCTCCATTGTCTGTTCGGAGACACTTCAGCTTCTTTCCGGTCTCCCTTTGCACCATAGCATGGAATGTCTGAAAATGCTGGAACACCTCAGCTTTGGTTTTTAAGACATAAACCCATACTTTCCGTGATGCATCATCAATAAACGTCAGGAAGTATTTTCTACCACCCAAAGATTCCACTTCTATGGGACCACAAACATCAGAGTATACTCTACTCAACAACTCTGATTGTCTTCTGGATGATGAATGGAAGACAACTCTATGATGCTTCCCAAATAAGCTGTTGTCACAAGGATTCAATTTCGCATCTTTGGCAAAAGGAATAAGTGACTTCTTTGCCAAAATCTACAACCCTTTCTCACTCATGTGACCCAGCCTTTTGTGCCACAAATTTGGTGACACCTCATCTTCTGTTATGTTGAGGCTATCTGAATTCACTTCCACATGAGTCTTGTACAGTGTGCCAATTGCTTGTCCTCTGGCTACCACCAAAGATCCCTTTTTCAACTTCCATATGCCTTTGCCGAAGTAGTTCTCATAGCCTTGTCGATCTAAGGCTATCCCTGAGATAAGATTCAGGCGTAAATCGAGAACATGCCTGGGATCTTTCAACACCATCATGTAGCCAACTTTGGTTTGGATGCAAACATCACCGATTCCCACAATCTTTGAAAAACTAGAGTTACCCATCTTCACTGTACCACAATCTCTAGCTTGGTATGTACTGAAGAACTCCTTCTGGGATGTAGCGTGGTAGGAAGTTGCTGTATCTACCACCCACTCGGTGTCGTTGTCTGACATATGGAGGCATTCTTCTTCTTCAACAGAGAATAATGCAATATCCTCTGAGACAGTAACTGCAGTGTTCCCATCTTCGGTCTTTGGCTGTCTATTGCCTTGTTTTTGTTCTCCCTTCAAGGCATAGCAATACTTCTTTATGTGACCCTCTTGGCCACAATGGTAACATTTGAACCTTGGCCGGCTCGTACCTTCTCTGGATTTTCCTCTATCTTGAGATCTTCCTCTGCTACGTCCTCTACTTTTGCTTCTTCCTCTGCCCCTACCTCTGCCTCTGCCTTTATTTTCTGTGACGAGAGCATGGGATTGATCTCCACCCATTTCTTTCTTTCTTGCCTCTTCAATAAATAAAGCATCTGTAACCATGCTCATGGTCAGTTTCCCTTCTGGGGAAAAGTTGCTAAGGGACACCACCAACGTCTCCCAACTGTCTGGGAAAGAACTAAGCAGCAATAGGGCCTGCATCTCATCATCTAACTCCATTTTGACAGTTGCTAGTTGGTTCACCAGATTTTGAAACTCACTGGTGTGTTCAGCAACAGAGATACCGCCTTTCAACTTCAAATTCACAAGTCTTCTCATCAGGAGGGCTTTGTTCCGAGCAGTCTTCGACTGGTACATGCTTTCTGACTTTGTCCAGAGAGCATAGGCATCAGTCTCCTGGGCGACATGATGGAAAACACTGTGATCGATCCATTGTTTGATCTGGCCAATGGTCTTTCGGTTTTTTCTCTTCCAATCTTCGTCATTTTCCGTTGCTAGTTTAACTCCATTAAGATCAATGGGGTCAAACAAATCTCGGCAATATAGGACATCCTCCATTCTGGGCTTCCAAATGGCATAATTAGAAGCATTCAGCTTTATCATGGAACCTGAAGTTGATGTTGATTCCTCCATTAGACTTCGCCATTGAGTCCGGACTGGTCAAATTAGCAGGAAAAGCACTTCGGATTGCCAAAAGAAAGACGACAACTTTTTGAAAGCTGATTTGCAAAATTTGACCATACAGATGTGTCCGGAATATTCCAAATAGTTGGAAAGCACTATTGGATCACCCAAATCGGGCCTCAAATGGCTTAGATCAAGACAAAATAGATTGAATGGTTCAGATCGGCAAAATCTGGTGCGGCTGAGAAGCACCAGATTATTTCTCCGGTTCGGCTGGCATCGGGCTGACGTCAGCGGCTCAGTCAACGGCTCCGTCAGCGGCTTTGGCTTCGGCCTGGCTCGGCTTAACGGCTCGGCTTCGATCGGCTTGGTCAGCGGCTTGGTCAACGGTTCAGATGGCTTCGGCTTGACGGCTCAGACGATGTCAGCCGCCATCGATGTGATGTCAGCAAACGGCACGTCAGCGCCTGGAAGAATGGAGAAGACGCGTGAGGCGCGTGTAGAGCGCTGAAGTGCGTGGTCACGGCGTCAAGTGGCGCGTGACGGCGCGTGTGGATTCGTCCGACCTCGTTTTTCGACGTGGTTTTCACCTCTGTGATCGTCTTGTCGAGGGCTTCAAGCTGGTGTGATCAAAAGTGGATTTTGACCACTTTGATTTCTGGGCAATTTTTGAAGACAGACTCTGCTTTTCCGAAAAACACACACCAGGCTCTGATACCACTTTGTTAGGATCAAAGAAGCCCATAAAAATTATCTCACACACAGAGAAGACAATCTTTACGTGGTTCGGCCCAATGCCTACATCCACGGACAGAAATGAGAATTTTCACTAAAAATGGAGCAAAATTCAAAAACAGAGGATGAGGAGTATATCTCACTCTCTTTACTCGACTCAAAGCTCTCATACACTTCTCACAACTCTCTCTTTTCTGATACAGTCCATCCTCTCCCTCCCATCTCTATTTATACACAGAGAGGGAGAGAGAGATACCAACCTACCAAAAAATGTCTATCCTCTTTAATGGTGAATGGTGAAAATTAATAAGGAACAACAACGTGAAGGGAAGGGGGAGCAGTTGCCCAGCTCAGACCTCCTTCTCTGGAGGTGAAAGTCTTCTCACGCCATTTTTGCTTTGACTCTCTCCTTTACATGCATGGGGTTGGAACTGACAATATGTTCAGTATGAATTGGATTTTTTTATCTTTTTATTTTTCAAAACCGGATATACAATTGGATGTGTGTTGGGCTAGATATGGCACAGCTTAATTCAAGCAAAAAAACTCAGCCAATTTCGGCTTACAAATCATTTTTCAAACACAGATTAAAAAATTAGAATTTTTATTGTACAAAAGGGTAAATTGGTTGTCTTAAAAATTCACCTTTTCCAATTTTTTATTTTTTATTTTTTATTTTTGAGAGGATAGTAGTGACTCATGACAGAGAGATTGGAACCAGATCTACGCGACGCCGACTTCAACCCATTTCTCGACAAATTAGACGACAAATTAAGATGGAAGAGCGTGTTACATCTTTTCCTGTAATGTACTAAGAAAAGCCTCGTATTCATATATATGAGGTTTCTTTGTCCAAGCAATTCATCAAAATTTTCTTGAATTAGGAAAAAATCAATACAATGGTACATGTGGTTGATCAGTAAGAGAGTGTCAAATATATGCACACGTGGAATACAACGTTAAATTTAGCACATACGAGGAAACAAAAGGCCATACAATTTGCTTTGATTAACCGTAAGTCAAAGCTTTTTTTATTACGTTCTTGAACAATATTTCCTTGTTTGAGATCAATGTTCTTATATGGGTAAATCATACTACAACCCCTATATTTTTATATGGGTAAATTACACTGACATTTCTTAAGGTTTGATTTAATTACATTTCATCCTTTGATATTTTAGAAATTATATTCTCATATCTGTGATTAACAGTCTCATTTCACGAACTCCCCCACTTATATAAAAGGCAACAACTGTTAATAAAAAAATATAAAAAAATTACATTAAAGAAAAAAAAAAACAGAGGAAGTAAAGCAAAGGAAGAAAAATGAGAGTGCATGAGTTCAATGTTTTTATTCCGCCTAAATAATTACAATGACAGGGGTTTGGAATAAGTTGGAGGAAAAGAAAAAAAAAATATAAAAAAATAATAAAAATTACTTTTTGTGGTTAAAAAAATTTAGTAAAAATTGTTTATAAATTTTTGAAAACAAAAACAGACACCAAATAAGTTTTGTTTACAATTTTTAAAATTCTGTAAATATAAATAAAAAATTATAAATATAAACATTATCAAACAAACAAATCATATGTATTTGAAATTTATGATTCAATTTTTTTGATTAATAGACGGTGAATATGAGCTATTATGATATCTACATATAGAATTTTTCATTAATTTTTTCACATTTATTTTTTTTTATAAATAAATTAAGTATAATTTGACATAATCACATGATTTCATTATATTTATCTTACGAAAATAGGTATGATCTTTGAAAATAAATATGATAAAATTACATGACTATAATTGTTAAAACATCTATTTTTTTTTTTAATTTATAAAAATGATCTACATATAAAGATTTAAAAAAAATAACAAATGAAATTATCATAAATAAGACCTATCATGAGTAGGACAGTAAATGAGTTGAGTATTAAATATTCAAACTTAATTTAAAAATTTAACGAGTTTTAAAAAAAGAGTTCGACTTCACCATCATATTCATATTATGTCTTTGTTGCCACGAAACAAAAACGTTTGGTGGCCTATGGCAATTTATAAAATGGACAAGGATTGCAAAGAGGCTTTGAGTGAAAATTAGGAATTCTATTCAGCCTGCCAGCAAGTTATCGAAACAAAACTAGTTTTTGACTCGTGCTATGCAAGACTTGTGTGTGAAAAATTTGTTTATATATAAATAATTATATAGTAAAAAAATAAATAGAAAAAAATACTTATAAAAGAGGCTAAAGAATAAAGACTTATAAAAATAAATTAAAATAGAATTTATATTCTCAATTAAAATTAAAATTGAAATTTTGATAAAAACTGTATAAAATTATCCTACTAATCTATCCAAACATTTTTTTTGCAAATCGTTTTAAAATAAGACGTCACCAATAGTTAAATTGAATTTGAAAATATGTATTAACTGACATATTAATTCAAATATTTTTAAGAATAATATAATATTTGTAACGCCCTCAAAATAATACATAAAACCCATTGTTTTAGACATGCATTGATATAAGAGAAATCAATCAATGCCATTCATCAGAGTAGTCCTTACAACTGTATTACATGTTAACAACAAAAGCAAATGCCCTATGGGCTTACAACTTTCCAAGTCAACACTTGGTTACACAAAAGAATAGTACTAACTCTATACAAAATAAGCCCTCGACTTGATGTACATGTAATACAAGCAAAATAAACAAAAAAAAAAGAGTCCTCAACTCTCAACATCATCCAAGCTATGTCCTTGGAGGTGGCATGCTACCTGTACCTGAAAATAATGTCCCATATAGGGTGAGCCAACGCCTAGTAGAGATATGCTAAACACATGTATGGACAGTAACTAAGACATTAGCAATTGATAAATGTTTAAATCACATAAATCAATTCATAATTCATTTCCATTACATGACCACTGTACTCATGTTCCATTTCATTTTCCATTTCTTATTAAGTTCACAATTCATAGCACCGGCTCAGAACCTGGCCAACAACTTACATGAAACAGTAACTCATATTAAACGATTCCCATTTCACAATAGATAAGCATACTAGCTATATCAACACTTCGATAAACGAGCATATAAGCTATATCAACATTTCAATAGATAAGCATACAAGCTGTATCCACACTTCCATAGATAAGGATAAGAGCTGTATCAACACATTAACTGACAAGCATAAGAGCTGTATCAGCGGAGTCCATCCCTTATCTTTTCCCAGGCAATATCCGGTTTAGAGGTCCATCCCCTATCTTCCCCTAAACCGTGGAGTACATCATCTATCTCCTCCCACACACACAACGTATATACACAAAGGTTATATACTCAATCAAACAATACATAGCGTTAATGTATTCTATCAACCGTCATACTCTATGACACATCCAATTGATTAGTTTTAGTTTGCCTAATTATCATGCACTGTCTACAACAATCACAACTACCCTCCACTAGTAGCCCAAAGCAATTATTTCTAAACAGATAATAAAAGCTCTAACAGATACAAATATCAATGTTTTAAAAAAAAAGCGATTAATAAATCCAACTCCACCGTTCTACCATATAATAAGCCAATTTCATTACTTCCAACTCAATTCCATATAACCACCATTTTTCCCAAATTAATTATACCAATTAATTTGTACAACAAATTAGGGTTTTCTACCCCATTCCCCAATATTGACCCAATGGTCTAAATATCAACAACCAACAACAATATCATTATTTTGAAACCCAAAATATACATTTTTAGAATCAAAATAACACAACCCCCTTTTCAACGTTTTCAAATACCAACTCCCAAAATCAACCATTTAGCAAAATGCCCAAATATCTATGTCAAAACCCATAGTTGTGAGTAGGAATCCCTACCTCAAAAGATGAAACCCAACGAAGGAGATGACGAAAATGAAGGTGCTCCAAATCCCGAGATTCTTGGATCACAAGATAGCCCACGACGATCAACAACTTTTTTGTAAAGACCAAAGGTTTGGAAAACACCTAGCTAGATCAACACTTAGAGAGAAGTGAAGACTTTAGAGAGAGAAGCTCTCAAATGGCGTTTTTGAAAAGTAAGAGAGAGAGAGTGTGAATGTAAAAAGTGATTTTAAAATGCCCAGCTGCCAACTGATATGCGACATTCCCGCTCGAGCGGAGAACACAACGCTCGAGCATCAAGAACAAAAAACTAGGTCTGCTCGAGCGCAAAAAGCCCCGCTCGAGCGCCAAGACACAGGAATAAAGTACATCCGCTCGAGCGCGAAAACCAATCCGCTCGAGCGTGGATTCCCCCCTCCCAGAACTTACACCAAATATGTACTACCCGCTCGAGCGCCAACAAGCCCGCTCGAGCGCAGGAAACCCGCTCGAGCGTAGAAAACACACCTGCAGGAGTTTTGCAGGGATACAAAATACTGGAAGAGTGTAAACCCCGCTCGAGCGGACCATCCAAAAACTGTGCAACAATAATGGGAGCCAAAACTCTACCAACCTGAATCAACCAAGCCCAACACATCCTAAAACCCAAACGAATCGATTTAAAGGATGACAACAAGACAATTACAACTAACAACTTTACGGAACCGAGTCCGGAATACAACTGAACAGTAAAGGGACAACCGGGATCGCTATAATATTGTATTGTGTATATATAGAGTTTTTTTTTTTTTTTTCATTTGGAGAGTTTGACCTAAGTGAAAGTGATTGGGATAGAAATTTTTATTTTTTTAAAAAAAATTCAAACTCATTGTAATGTAAATTTGATATTTTTTCATGTTTCCAATTATTGTAATGTCTTTTCATAGTAAAGATGTTAATTTGATTCTGCAAAACGATTTATGTATTTAAAAGTTTATAATAACCAAACAAAATTAAAAATTAGTGCATGCTTGGGTTTTACATATGTAAAATTTCTAATGGCATAAAGAAATTTTTTTAATATGAGAGCAATTTAAATTAAGAGTAAACTACCGATAGGTTCTAATAATTGGATTTAATTTTCATCAAGCCCTATTGAAAATAAGATATAATAAATTCATTGTTAAAAATAATTTTTTGCGACGATTTTTTATATATGTCGCTATAAATTGATAATTAGTGATTTTTTTATCGCGATTTTTATAAATTGTTCTAAAATTTATAATTCGTGATACTCGTATGTGACGAAATTTTCAAATTATTGTCGAAAGTTGAAAATTAGTGATTTTTTCTGATTTTTTTAAATTGTCGCTAAAACTTATAATTAGTGACATTTTTATAATAAAATTTTTAAACCGTCACTGGAAATTAATAATTAGTGATGTTTTTTTAATAATGTTTGATGAAAAATGTCATTAATTATTATCTATTGGACAATAAATCTACTTATTAAGATTTACATGTAAGTCTTCCTAAATTATAACCCTAAATAATTTAGTAGAGAATACTGAGAAATTGAACGTGTTGAATAATTTTTTAGGTATAAATTAGGGGTGCTCGCGGATCAATTTTGTGCGGTTTGCGGTTCGGTTTTGACCCGCCCGCATCTATGCGGTTTGGGAAAAAGTCAACCCGCAACCGCCCGCAGTACGATTTGTGGTTTGTGCGGATAGAGTTTGCAGATGTGCGGACGGTTTGTGGTTTACACTTTTTTCTTTAAAAATTAATTTTTAAGTTTTTTTTTTCCATCAAATTTAGGCATCAGATTCATTTTATATATTTGTGATCATTTGACAATAATTTTCTGATGGGTTTACAAATAAAAATTGAATATCAATGCATTAAATGAATACCCATAACAAAGAGACCCTACACTATCATTTTTGCCATGAAAAAAATGTATATCAATGCATTAAAGATTGTACTAAATTAGAATTGCCAGTTCAGTAATCAATAATCAAACTAGAAGCTTCATCAACAACTAGAAGGAAAATTTTATTAGGAAAAAGTGGATGAGTTACCAATGAAAATCATATAAGAAATCAAGTTTAGGACTTGATAATTCTACGGCATTAAGAAAGTTGAGAAATATTAAAAATAAGGATCCTAGGGTATGTTTGATTGGATGGATTAGAGCATAGGATTAAGATTATTAATCCGTGGGCCCAATTATCCTATATTTGTTTTAATATTTTGGTTTAGGATTATTAATCCAACGGATAATTAATCAAACAAATTTGTAGGATTATTAGTAATGGGGTAGGGGTGAGATTATTAATCCAATCCTATTAATCCAATTGGATAGTGAATACCACACTAATTTGATAGGATTATTAATACCTCACTATTAGTCTTTTGAATCAAACATGGCCTTAGTGTCATAGAGAACATAATGGTGCTCCTGTTAAAGTTACAAAGTTGGTATATAAAAAAAATAAAATAATAATAATAGTAAAAATGAGGGCGGTTTTTGCGGGTTGCGGTTTTAACCCGCAACCCCCCTGCAACCCACAAATTTGTCATATTTGAAACCACATCCGTCTGCATTATGTTTGCGAAATCGCCCATTTATATGCGGATTGGGCAGTTTGAGCGGTTCGGATAAACCGTTACCCACCCCTAGTATAAATAGAATCACCCATAACTTCGCCCATGTCCATCCCCACTTCCATCATGTCGTTGCCACCACTATCACTACTATATTGGCCCAAAAATTGGATAGTATTGTCAATATAGGGCTGGCCCTAGATAGATAGTGACTCATAAAAAAATGGGTAACTTTGTTAATTGGGCTGGGCCTAGATAAAATGGTGACCCATGAAAGGGGCCCAAAAAATGTATTAGCTTTGTCAATATAGCTGCCCTGGATAAAAGGTAACCCAGCAGGGACAGAAAGATGGCTGATTCTATGGTTTTTTGTTTCAGTTTTCTGAATTAAATTTTTTGAAAATTGAATTTTTTATTTTTTGTATTTTTTTTTTGTTTTTAGTGAATGTTTTTTAAATTTTAAGTAATTTTTTTGTTTTACTTTTTTAGATGTACCTTACTTAGATCTACCTAAATAGTAAATTATTTGTGAAAAAATATTTTAAAAAATTAATAAATACACAAAAATACAAAAAATATATGGAATTTTCATTTTTTTTTAACATTTAGTGAATTTTTTAAAGATTTTTTTCACAAATATTATACTTTCTAAGTGTATTTATGTTAGGTGTGTCTAAAAATTAAAAAAAAAATGCTTAAAATATTTATAAAAAAATCAGTGAAAACAAAAAAATACGAAAAACGAAAAACGAAAAAGTAAAATTTCCTAAAAAATGAATTCTAAAAACTGGAAACAAACAGAGTATTGCACTCAAATAATAACAAGTATGTCTAATTTAAAATTTTAATTCATATTATATTTTAACATAAATTTACTAATAAGGATAATACAAATTAAACCCTAAATAAAAAAATATTTTTTTTTTCTCATAGTACACCCAAACCACTTATACGTATTCTTCATATTCAAGTCTCTTCATCTACTTCCCTAAGTTTCAATTATTTTCTCTTCATCTTCTTGCTCACTCCAAAACTCTAATCCACACCATCAAAATTCACTATTATCATCAATATCATTATTTCTTATCGTGTTATTACTTATAAATACAAGAAAATTTGAATAAAATTATAATAGCTAAAAAAACATGTACAAATCAAAGCCCCAAATCAACACTCCTAATTTTTTAATTTAAAGTTAAAATTTTCAATTTGTTTTCGTTGGTTGAATTTCAAGTTTGCAGAAAGTTTGAAATATTAACCCGTTGTCGAATAGATGCCATAGCATTCACTATCAAAAACACATATTCGTCGCCATGATTAGGGGTGCAAATCTGGCCTGGCCCGACCCGGCCCATGTCAGGCCTTGCGGACTTCTATCCGGCCCGACCCATGGGTCAAAAATTAGGCCTAGGCCCAGGGGTATTCGGGTATTGGGCGGGCCGGTGGACCGGGCCTCAGCCCGGCTCGGTAGGCCTGGGCCTGGACTCGGGCTTGGGCGGGCCTGATCATTTTTTTTTAATTTTTTAAAATTTTTTCTAACAAAATTTTATTATTTTCCACTAAAAAAATACACTAGGCCTCGGGCTGGACTGGGCCTTGAGTAGGCCTTGAGCGGGCCAATGGGTTGGGCCAAGAGGGCTGGGTCCACTGGCCAAACCGGGAGTCAAAATGATGGCCCAGGCCCAGAGCTCAGGCTGGGTTAGGCTTAGGCCCGGGCCCAAACGGGTCAAGCCCATCTTGAGCCGCAGTCGGGCTTCGGACCACGGACCACTTTTACACTCCTAGCCATGATGAATACCCAAGAAAGTTGATAGAGATAATTCCAGCGATACCAACACAACCCAAGAGCCAGGGTTAGCCTGACAATTATGAGGCGGTAAATTATAAAAATGGACCTTATATATATATTTTTTTGATAAAAAATTTATGCATAAAATGTTAAGTATCAATAAATTTTTTTATTTAAATTTACTTGCACATATAATAATTAAAATTATAAATTAAAATTTATTTTTGTATACTAAAATATAGGGGTGCTCGCGGATCGGTTTTGTGCAGTTTGCGGTTCGGTTTTGACCCGTCCGCATCTATGCGATTTGGGAAAAAGTTAACCCGCAACCGCCCACAGTACGGTTTGCGGTTTGTGCGGATAGGGTTTGCAGATGTGCGGGCAGTTTGCGGTTTACACTTTTTTCTTTAAAAATTAATTTTTAAGTTTTTTTTTCCCCATCGAATTTAGGCATCAGATTCATTTTATATATTTGTGATCATTTGACAATAATTTTCTGATGAGTTTACAAATAAAAATTGAATATCAATGCATTAAATGAAAGTACCCATAACAAAGAGACCCTACACTATCATTTTTGCCATGAAAAAAATGTATATCAATGCATTAAAGGTTGTACTAAATTAGAATTGCCAGTTCAGTAATCAATAATCAAACTAGAAGCTCCATCGACCACTAGAAGGAAAATTTTATTAGGAAAAAGTGGATGAGTTGCCAATGAAAATCATATAAGAAACCAAGTTTAGGACTTGATAATTCTACGGCATTAAGAAAGTTGAGAAATATTAAAAATAAGGATCCTAGTGTCATAGAGAACATAATGGTGCTCCTGTTAAAGTTACAAAGTTGGTATATAAAAAAAAAATAATAATAATAATAGTAAAAGTGAGGGCGGTTTTTGCGGGTTGCGGATTTAACCCGCGACCCGCCTGCAACCCACAAATTTGTCATATTTTAAACCACGTCCGTCCGCATTATGTTTGCGAAACCGCCCATTTATATGCAGGTTGGGCGGTTTGAGCAGTTCAGATAAACTGTTGCCCACCCTTTGTATAAATAGAATCACCCATAACTTTGCCCATGTCCACCCCCACTTCCATCATGTCGTTGCCACCACCATCACCACTATATTGGCCCAAAAATTGGATAGTATTGTCAATATAGGGCTAGCCCCAGATAGATAGTGACTCATAAAATGGGCCCAAAAAATGGGTAACTTTGTTAATTGGGCTGGGCCTAGATAAAATGGTGACCCATAAAGGGGCCCAACAAATGTATTAGCTTTGTCAATGTAGCTGCCCTGGATAAAAGGTTACCCAGCAAGGACAAAAAGATGGCTGATTCTATGGTATTTGGTTTCAGTTTTCTGAATTGAATTTTTTGAAAGTTGAATTTTTTATTTTTTGTATTTTTTTTTTGTTTTTAGTGAATGTTTTTTAAATTTTAAGTAATTTTTTTTGTTTTACTTTTTTAGATGTACATTACTTAGATCTACCTAAATAGTAAATTATTTGTGAAAAATATTTTAAAAATTTAATAAATATACAAAAATACAAAAAATATATGGAATTTTCATTATTTTTTGTTGATATTTAGTGAATTTTTTAAAGATTTTTTTCACAAATATTACACTTTCTAAGTGTATTTATGTTAGGTGTGTCTAAAAATTAAAAAAAAAATGCTTAAAATATTTATAAAAAAAATCAGTGAAAATAGAAAAATACGGAAAACGAAAAAGTAAAATTTTCTAAAAAATGAATTCTAAAAACTGGAAACAAATAGAGTATTGCACTCAAATAATAACAAGTATGTCTAATTTAAAATTTTAATTCATATTATATTTTAATGTAAATTTAGTAATAAGGATAATACAAATTAAACCCTAAATAAAAAATATATATTTTTCTCATAGTACACCCAAACCACTTTGTAGACACCTATTTTTGACCGACCTTAAGACTCAGACGTCATCGTCTGTGCACTCTGTCATTGCACATGTTTGCGCTGGTTTTGGATGCTCGAAGGTCTCAGCCGTACGCCTTGTCTTTGAACCTCTAAGCCCTCTGTGTTTTGGCCTTGTTTTTTAGGCCAAACCTTGGTGCCTCTTGGCTGAAGGAGAGTGGGGCCCTGCCGGCCACTTTTGGCAATTGCCAGCCACTTTTTCTCCTTGCCAGCTAGTTGGAGTGGTCGGCCACTTAACTGGCTGGCAGCTAAATTTTCTTCTTTTTAGATATTTTCAGATCTTTTGAGCCAGCTGTGGCTCACTGAACTCATCCTCCATACACGTGTATGGAGGGATCAAGCAAGCCTTTTTGCTTGCTTGCTCTATATAAGGGGAGCTTCCTCTCCCTTTTGAGGGGTTCAGATTTTTCAAAGCTAAAATCTCCCTCTCTCTCTAGAATTCTCACACTCTCTCTCTCTCTCTCTCTCTCTCTCTCTATTGTGCTATATTGAGTTCAAAAGTGTGTTTTCTTCATATATTTGCATTAAGACACCAAGTCAAACACCTTCACCTTAGTGTTGAGGATCTTGGAGGCCTTATTTGAGCTCCTTGGAGTGGTTTTGGCTTGGTTTTGGCTCAGAAGCTCGCTGTTTTCTTGCTGTGCTACAAGGGTAAGAAACTACCTCTTTTAAACTTTGTTCTAGTTCATTGTTTTGCCACCTTTGCATGATGTTTTGAGGCTTCTTTTAACCTCTTAAAAACTATGATTTTAAGGCTTGAAAATGTTGGTTTGAGTCTTGTGTGGTTAGGGGGTGTTTCCCCCTCTTTTGCTCTTTGGCTTGTAAAGCCTTTTGAGCCACCTTCCTTAGCTTTTGTAAGAGCCTTTGCTTGGCCTTTCTACCACTGAAACTCAGAGGAATTTCAGTGGTGGAAAGGTGGTCTTGAGGTCCAAAATGGGAGGGGGTAGTCCCCTCTCCTTTTGTCTTGCTTGCATGTGTTGTTGGCCTATCAAATGAGCATATGTTTCTCCTTTTCTTAAGCTGAGTTCAAGCATGTTTTTGTGACCTTTTGGACCTGCTATAACTCTGTTTTAGGCTGGTTTAATCTTTGCTTGCATGCTTCTTACACTTGTAGTGTAATTTTGCTAATTAGCCTTGTATGCTTGACGCTTTGGTCCATCATTCTAGCATGTGTTGACTCTACTCCAGCATGTTTTTGGCCCTTATTTAACATGCTTAATCTTTGTTTAAAGTGGTCTTGGCCTTTTGAGGCTTGCCTTGTATGGTTGTAGTGCAAGTGGCTTTGACTAGCTTTGAGTTTCAAAATCTCTAGCATGCTTTACTTGAGTTGTTTGCATGCCTTAGCCTCATTTCTCACATGATTTCAGTGTGCATAGTGTGGTCACACTCACATGTTCCGCTCTTTCAATGGTTTTGAGAGTTGTGCCTCATGCCTTGATCATGAGCCAATTTGTATGCATGCTTGTCTAAGCTTTTGGGCTACCATTTCAGCATGTTTTGACCTTTGATTTGGCATGATTGAGCTCTGTCCAGAGCTGGTTTGGTTGTTTAGGCTATGTATTGCATGCTTCTTGTGTAGTGCTCTTTACTAGCCTTGTGCTTTAGGCCCTCTAACATGCCTTGTTTGTGATATTTGTATGATATGGCATCATTTAACATGTAATTTCAGAGCATATAGCCTTGTCATACTCTCATGTATATCGCACTTTAGTTGCTTTTGGGAGATAAGCTTTGTGCCTTGTTTATAAGCCAATGCATGAACATCATTTTTCTTGCCTTTCATGCTATCATCTCTGCATTTTTTTGCCACTGTTTGGGCATGCATGTGGCCTGTTTAAGGTTGGTTTAGTCCATTGAACATTGTATTGCATGATTCTAGTGTTGTGTCCTTCACTAGTTTTTAATGTTTAAGTCTCTTAACGTGCTATGCTTGCATGCTTTAGGGTCTTTAGCATGCCATTTTAGCACTAAAAACATCTACAACCTTCCCCACTTTTTCATTTTTCAATTTGCTTTGAGGGTTGTTTGACCTTAAGTTTGTGTCTAAGCATGAGGTAAAGATTATGTCCAAATGGCTTTAAACCCCTTTGAGGGTTCCTCCTAGTCAAAGACATGATCTCTACTCATGTCCTAAGCCTTTCTTTTGGTTGACCTCTTCTCCTTAGAGGACTTGCACATTGGATTTAACCAATTAAAGAATGGATTGGTAATGTAAAATGTGTAAACAAGAATTGAGCCAAGTAAAACATGCCAAGATAACATGTGTGTTGCATTGCATGTGTTTGGATCAAACGTTAATTCAAACACAAGAAATATGGAACGTTTCATACTTGAAGTGATGAAACGTGTCATGTTTCTTGGTCGCTAACACCCTTGATCAAGCATGATAGGGCGGAGGCCCTTTGTGTGTTGTGTGTGCATTCACTAAGCTTGTACAAGCTCGGTTTTCGAGCCATCATGCATTGAGATGCTTGATTGGTGGCTCGAGAGCCAAGTACTACACTCCTTTGAGCTTGAGACATGATGAGGAGGGTGGTAGTACCTACATTGTCTTGCAAATACATTGTTGTGCCTCTGTTGCTCTCTGTTGCAGCAAAACCAGAAGCCTGGAGAAAAACTAGCCGACCAGCCAGTAGCACTAGCCGACTGGCCAGTTTTAGTGGTTGGCAGCCACTTTTTCTGGCTGACAGCCCACCAGCAAGTCCCTGTTTTGAGTAAAAGCATTCTGGAGGTTGGCACAATTTTCAGAGATCAAGAAAAGTGCAAACAGAGGCAATTGACAGCACGGTAATGGATTTCCGAGCGAACACCAACCGAGCATGCATCTTCAACCTCTTGGAACTGAACTGAGGCAGTATGATTTGTAATTAGCTTTACTTGTTAGTTAGCTTAAATTTGTTGTTTAATTAATTAGTTTGTCAATTAATTAAGCGTTGTAATAATTAGTAAGTAGTTTACTAGTTATTCGTTTTATTGTGTAATAATTAGTCTAATTAGCTTAATTAGATTTGTTAGTTAGCTTAGCTTAGATTAGCTTAGCTAATTCATTCGAACCCTCCTTCGCGAGGGCAATGTTGTAATAAGTGTGCGTGTGTGTGTGAATGTCTTCCAAACCCCATATCTTTCTCCTTTTTATTTATCCGCTTTCGATGGTTAGATTAGGGTTATTTTCAATTAGCATACCTTATGCTTTCATGCGTGCATCATTCATTTGTCTTGTATGCACCGGGCTCGGCGCACCATTCAAACTGGATCGTATTTCAATACCTACTTGAATATGTGTTTCACAGCATGTTATCAAGTGTTGCATTCATATGCCATCTTAGATAGCCGAGCCTATTTAGTTGCATTATTGCATGCGTTGCATTAGGCATTATAGCATAATTAGGATCATGCATTGATTTCTAACTAGCTTTTGTTTTTTCTTGGAGTACACTGTAAGTGTTTACGCTTTAGCATATTCGCATAAGTGTGAGTGTTGTCATGATAACATGCTTACCATGAGGCTATTTGCTTAAGTGATTAACTGCATGAATGCCTGTGGATGAAGGCTTCATTACTTGAATTGGAACAATTCATCAAAATGTGAGTTTTAAGCCCATTTGGAGTGGCAAATCATAATGTTTTAAGCCCACCTTGTTTGGTGGAAAAATCCGCATTTCTAAGCCCACTTGAGGGTGGCAAATTCAAACCATTTTCAAAAACAAACATGAGATATTTTGTTCCAATTTGAGCGATTTAGTCTATACTTGTATGCTGTGCACATCACATAGTAAAGTTAGCTAATAAATCGGAATAAGAACACATGTGTTTATTAAACAACATATCATGTTAGTAGAGGATGATCTTTGATCGGGCGAGCGGGGGTGCTCATTGCATGACCTTCCCCTCACGTACCCAAGTTCCTGAGTCGAGGTAACTTTGGTGATGACGGACGCGTGGCCTTTGGCACAAGTCAGGGTTTCCTAAATTTCCCAAAAACAAAATATTTAGGTGGCGACTCTGTAATCTGGCAAAGTAGTCCAGTTTTGGCATTATTTGATTCAAAATCTGATTTTCCAAAATGATTTGCTGGATTGGACTTCTCTGGTGTTTATCAGTCTCACATTGCACTTTGTGAGACTAGATACAAAACCGTGACAGGAGTCCGGACTGTAGTAGCTATGAACCCAATTCGTGCCCTCCCCAAAAGGGGGGCGCGCGGAGGAAGTTCGGGTGGTCTACAGTTTTTGGCGACTCTGCTGGGGATTTAGAGAACTTGACTCGAAACTCATGATATGTTGTTTTATCTACACTTATGTGTTTCTTTGCATTGCATTTGCATTGGTGCGCTTAAGTCACAGTGTTTGTCATCTGCTATTCCTGAACGGTTTGCCAGAGGCTTGCTTGGAAAAGCGTGCCATAAGGCTGACCGATTACGGGCTCTGCCACGATGGGAACACAAACCTTGGTTTTGCCGACGCACTCTTCTTGATCAATTGACCTAGTTACATATCGGAATCCATAGAGACCATTCCAAACTAGGACAGGTTGCTTACCTGAATGTAGGTTGTTTGAAACCGTTTGCTAACGTAGTGAACCCCTAGTTCCTGACGAAACTAGGATAGGGAAACCTTACCCCACCATAGGGGTGTTTTTGCTCTCACTTGCTTGATATGTGCTTTTAGAGTGTGACTCTATAGGATGTATGTATCAATTTGCAAGTCTGGGTATCAGTCTGAGGATATCAGTGTTTGAGGGTATCAGTATTGTGGCAGAATTTGGGGGCAGAGAGCAGTGTTTGAGAACAGTTTGTTCAGCTTTTGATATCAATTGTGTGTTATCTTTATCCTAGTTGAAATGCTGTCCGTTTTCTACTTATTGTTCCCTTATTTTGCTTTGTTTTCCTTTTTGCAAGGTAGTATTGCATCATTGCTTCCGAAGAGGTAGATACCCCTCGAGCACTCTAGACCAGAGTTGGGAGAATTCATCGATCTGAGGATCTAGTTGATGGACAACCAGTGTTTGCTGCATTACCCCCGGTTACGAGACAGAGGTCATCTAGGCACAGATCATCAGTACAGCGGTTACTAGGTCATCGATCGTTTTCTACCTCACCTGTGCGCAGTTAGGATGAGATATCTGCTTCTACCTCAGACAGGGAACATACACCTGTTCAGTCAGATCTGCACTTCATAGTCAGTATGGAGGACATGATGCGTCAACTCCAAGAGACCATACAGACCATGCAGCGAGATGCTGCTCACCAAACAGAGGTTACCGCACGTCAGGCAGAGGTTGTAGCCCAGCAGGCAGAATTAATTACTAGGCTTCAACAACAGCAACAACCATAACAAGCCGGAGCATCAACTTCGCATCCACCCCCACCTAGGGTTCCAACACCCGGGAAAACAACAAATGTCCAAGAGAATACGGACGTTCGAACAGGGCTAGTTCCACCGTCGATTCCACCTCAAATGTCTAAAGCACCGGCTAATCCAGTGGACACGCCGTTCAAATTTGAGGTTGATCCAACCGCTCTGAAAATGAGTAAGCTTGAAAAGCTGTTTAAATGGGCCCAGGGAGTTAACTTGATCCCGGACATAGGATGGTTACACTGATTCGGCGGTGACATAGCCGGATAGGCTCAAGATGCCTCACATAGATCGTTTTGACGGCTTAGGCGATCCGATGGCTCATTTGAGGCTGTTTTCTGATATTCTGCACCCGATGGGCTTGAAGAGACTCCAAAAATTATCTCTCTTCGATCAGACCCTGTCGGGTATTGCGGCCATTTGGTACGCCAACCTGGAGGATTCAGTGAAACAAAACTGGGAGGAGATGGCCGAGGCCTTCGTTGCTCAATACTCATACAATACCTAGATCGAGGTCACGACTTGTGATCTCGAGGCAACCAGGCAGGAGCCGAAGGAAGGATTTTCTGACTTTGTCACTCCATGGAGGGCCAAGGCCTCCATGATGACAACTCAGCCACTCGAGAAAGATCAGATAAGAATGGTTGTTCGCAACCTACAACCTAAGCTGATGCAGAAGATGATCGTCTTACCCCTTCCCACCTTTGCTGACTTGCATGAGATTGGGGTACAGATTGAGGATGCTATGAAGCAAGGTCTGATTGACCACGAGGGAGAGTAGCCCAAGCGGACGTTTACCGGCGGTTCGAATGTAGCTAAAAATAGTAGTATAGCCGCAAGAACTTCTGACGTCGGCATGGTCACCACCACTCCAAAAACAGCCACACCGTTTATAGAAACCTCTGCACCCAGCCCACAACCTGCCAAAAACCAAGCCCAGGTCCAGAGAGTCTTCACCCCGCTATATATGACTTCATCTAAAGCCTTAGGAGTCTTGATCAGGAAAGGGAATTTGAAGCCCCTGGAGCTGTGGCCATTACCAGACAAACTTCCTTCCTCCCATAACCCGGCCAAATATTGTGCCTTTCACCAACAGTACGATCATGACACCAACTTCTGCTACAGACTCCGTCATGAGATTCAGGATTTCATTGACAATAAGGTGATAGTTCCTCCAGAAAAACCAAATGTTACTACTAACCCTCTCCCACCACATAATCAAAACCTTCCACCTAGGCAGGTAAACTTTATCCAAAGAATGGCCAACCCTTTTGATCCTAGCATATACATCACTCCCTCCCACCTATCCAAGCCGACGATGTTCATCCCAGATAGCACAGACTTGTGCATGATAAACACCTCCCTAACCCAGCCCAAGCCAGTGGTGGTGATTGTCGGAGACAAAGCTGGGGTGACCTTGCAGGAGAATAGGAATGTTGATTCAGAACCTAAGGGATCTGGCAGCTTTACGGAGGAAGCATACAACCCGCGTGATTATATTGTGTCAACAGATCAGGCCAGGCCAATGGTAGAGTTGCCAACTGGGGCAGAGGTCAATGTAGTTTGGGAGGACGGGCTGAGCCAGGGGCTGGATGATTTAGTAGAGTTGGAGGAGGACATTACTAATCTGCAGTTCTTTAGCGAGCAGGATCCGGGAGATGTGAGCATCAACTGGTTTGACCTGAATGGAGCAACGGACAGTATAGGGTGGCTTAGTGATGAGCCCGATGTTGTTGAGTTACCTCAATCAGAACATGGTCATTTAGAAACAAGAACATCTACAATGGCCAGAATGCTCGAGAACAAGGAAGAGCTGCCGGAGAGCACCGGTACAAAGAATTTTGCTCGAGAATTTGGCAGTTTGTATACAGCTGACACGGAGCAGGAAGCCGCACTGAGACGGTTTAAGTAAGAGAAAATTAAGAATGATGAAAGAGCTAGAAAAGCTAAGGGTCCTACAGGGACAGAATGTGTTGAGCACACTACAGCGGAACCGGACAGCTGTTTGTCGATTGCCAAAGGGACGTGGTAGGAAAACGATGATTTGCGTCTTGCCCATACCAATGAAGACTGGGGGCAGAATTTACCGGATAATACTTGGTACACTGAGGAGGTCGACCATATGACCCGAAGTGGGTGGTATTTCAAGCCCTCACATTTGGACCTACCAGAGGTGTCCGGGAAAGACAAAGAAGCTGAGAAGCAGAAGGAGAAATTGCTAGAGGAGGAAGTTGTATTGAAGTAGCTGAAGAAAATTCAAGCAGATATCTCCATCTGGGGACTGCTTATGGCCTCGAGGGTACATAGACAAGCCGTCCTTTCTACCATGGACAGGGCCAAGCTTTCGATCGATATAACGCCCGAGTAGTTGGTAGGGCTAGTTTTCCAGGGTGGAGCTTCACCGACCTTAACCTTCTCGGAGAAAGAACTACCGCCTGAGGGCTCTGATCATGAAAAGCCGCTTTATATCTCTGTGGAGTGCAAAGAGAAGTGGATACCGATGGTCCTGGTTGATACGGGATCTGTAATCAATGTATGTCCATTGCGAACGGTGTATGTTATCGGGTTAAAGCCCGCAGATTTCGCACCAACAGCCCAGGTGATACAGATCTATGATAACACCAGTCGAGAGTTGATGGGAACGGTACAGATTAAAACTCAGGTTGGCCCGGGTCAGCAGGACATCGAGTTTCATGTTCTGGATGTTCCAGCTACCTTCAATCTACTCTTCGGGCGGCCGTGGCTGCACTAAGTGAGGGTTGTCTCTTCCACCTTACACCAGATGTTGAAGTACCCCCACGGGAAGGGGGTATCAATAGTTTTTGGGAACTCCTCAATACATTCACCACTAGAAGTTTCTACACCAGTTCTGGAGATTGATCACGGCATGAAAGATATATTTTTGTCAGGATTCACCTTGGTTGAGGCCCGGGTAATACAGGATTTGTTGGCTGTTGATGAGGGGTTGTACGTTAGTGCACAATCTGTCTACCTCATGAACAAGCTTCAACACATGCCTGGAATAGGATTGGGACTAAGTGGCCGGAAGGGTGTCATTGCATTGGCCGAAGTGCCGCGTAACCTATATACCTTTGGCTTAGGTTACTGACCTACCAAGGAGGATTGTGCAAGGAAATGAAGAGAAATGGCTGGAAGAGCCAAGGCTAAGCAAGCCGGGAAGCACTATGAGCTGGTGCACCGATCGATCCAAGGGACCCTGAACGGACGCTTTATCTGGGAGGGGGGAGATTTCCCATTTTGCGACTTTCCGGAGCCATGGTTGAATTCAGAGAAGCGGTGCTTGCTCGGCTTCGAGATCTTTTTTGACCTTCAGTTGTCAGGGGATGAAGTTGCTGAAGAGCAGACAAACCCACCAGCTGAGGCTGAGCAGTGCAAGGAGGATAAGTCCAAGAGCACATAACTTGAGATGGGGGTAGTGCTGGCTTGTCTCCTCTCAGATCCTCAGATCGTACCGGAGTGCTTGGGGGATAACTTCTCAGTTTCCATGGTTGGACATGATTCGGCTGCGGGCCGTTCTTCTAGCATTTTGGATGCATCCATCGCACCCTCCCTCGTCTGGCAATACGAGGAAGGCTTTTTATCTAGCAGTTCTGGGTCAGGTAGTGAACCTGAATCTGATTCCACAGAGTCTGTGGAGTCAGAATCAAATTCCTGGGTCGGAGTCTGGTATTCCTGGGGGTGATAACCCGGATGCCACTGTCCTGTCCAGGTCGTCATTTTCATTTTCCTTTGAGTCTGTTGTAATCGAAGAATCAGACGATCTGGAAGTTGCTAATGAGAATGGTGCTGCTGTAGCTTTTGAGTACTTTTCTGTGCCTTTAGTTTATTGCATTAATCAGGACTTTCAAAATTTTGATGAAAACGACGAGGAAGAAATTTCTCCAGTTTTACAACAGTTGATTGACCTAGAGCAAGAGAGGTTTGTAAAACCTTTGGTTGATGAAATCATCTCAATTAATGTTGGTACTGAGAAGGACCAGTGGCTGGTCCAGATTGGGTCCACGTTGTCTTCGGAGGAACGCGAGCGCTTAATCGCTTTATTAAAACATTTCAAAGATGTTTTTGCGTGGTCCTACGAAGACATGCCTGGAATCGATCCTGAGATTGAGCAGCACTAGATCCCTCTTGACCCAGAGGCCCGACCTGTTAAGCAGAAGCTCCGAAGGATCCGCCCGGACTGGGCTCTGAAAATCAAAGAAGAGGTCACCAAGCAGGTTGATGCAGGGTTCCTGTTAGTATTTGAATACCCTACTTGGTTGGCCAACATAGTTCCAGTGCCGAAGAAGGACGGCAGAATTCAGGTGTGTGTGGATTTCAGGGATTTGAATAAAGCCAGTCTGAAGGACGACTTTCCTCTGCCGCATATCAACGAATTTGTGGACTTCACTGCGGGGTATGCGCTGCTCTCATTTATGGATGGGTTTTCAGGCTACAACCAGATTTTGATGGCACCCGAAGATAGGGAGAAGACTGCTTTCACTACCCCGTGGGGGACTTACTGTTATAGGGTGATGCCGTTCGGTTTGAAGAATGCTGGAGCTACTTATCAACGGGCTGCGACCACGATCTTGCATGATATGATCCACAAAGCGGTTGAGGTGTACGTGGACGACATGATTGTCAAGTCCAAGGAAAGAGAGGGCCACTAGACCGCCTTGAAGAAATTTTTCCAACGGATTAGAGAGTATCGTTGCGACTGAATCCTCAGAAATGTACTTTTGGCATTACAGTAGGGAAAATGCTGGGGTTCTTAATCACACAAAGGGGCATTGAGGTTGACCCTTCCAAAATTAAGGCCATCTTAGAAATGCCACCACCAAGGACTGAAAAGGAGGTGCGAGGCTTTCTGGGTAAAGTGCAATTCATAAGACGGTTTATTGCAAAATTAACCTTGACTTGTGAACCACTATTTGGTCTCCTGAAGAAAGGAAAGAAGTTCCAATGGGACGACCGATGCCAAGTTGCTTTCGAGCAGATCAAACAGTATCTACAGAACCCACCTGTGTTGTCACCGCCAGAGCCAGGGAAACCGTTGATATTGTATCTGTCAGTAACCAACACGACAATGGGCTGCATGCTTGCACAGGAGTCTGAGGACAAAGTGGAGAATGCAATCTATTACTTGAGCAAAAAAATGCTGGAATATGAGACCCACTACACTCTGCTGGAGAAGGCTTGTTTGGCCTTGGTATGGGCTACCAAGAAGTTGAGGCACTACTTGTTAGCTCACTCCGTAATACTGGTTTCGAGATTAGATCCCATCAAATATCTCTTCGAGAAACCAGCACTTACGGGTAGGCTAGCCCGTTGGTTGCTTCTTCTCTCCGAGTTTGATTTGAAGTATATGACGCGCAAGTCTGTGAAAGGGAGAGCGGTGGCGGAGTTCCTAGCCGATCACCCAGTGGAGGGAGATGAAGCAGTAGAGTATCTGTTCCCAGATGAGGCCATTCTGCATGTTGAAGAAGAAACTTGGACTATGTACTTTGACGGAGCGTCAAACCAGTACGAGTATGGGATAGGGGTGTTGCTGATAGCACCCGACAATTCCCACATACCCTTAGCCTTCAAGATCCGATTCAAAGTATTGAATAATAAAGCAGAATACGAGGCATGTATTGCTGGACTAGAAGCCGCCCTGGAACTAGGGGCAAAACGGTTGGACGTCATCGGAGACTCGAACCTGGTTGTATCTCAAGCAAAAGGAGACTAGAAAGTTAAAGAAGAAAAAATGAAAATCTATCACCAGACCTTGGATGTTCTGATTCCTCGGTTTGAAAAGTTGAACTTTGCCTATCTGTTAAGAGAGAACAACAGGTTCGCCGATTCTTTAGCAACTCTATCTTCCATGATAGAATCCCTTTCGGAGTCCGAATGCGTCCGATAATTATTAAATAGAAATTCGTGCCGGCCTATGAGTTGATTGCAACCATAGATGAATTACAAGACCAGAACCCCTGGTATTATGACATTTGGAACTTCTTGGAAAATGAAGCTTATCCACCAGGGGCAAATGCCAAAGATAAGAGGGCAATTTGAAGAATGGCTGCTCAGTTCATCATCTGCGAGGGTAAACTATATAACCGAGGTCATCTGGGAATGCATAAACTGTGTGTTGATGCTGAAGATTCCAAGCGCCTGATGGAGGCCATCCACGGAGGAGAGTGCGGAGCGCACATGAGCAGGGTAATGCATGAACATTTTGCCGTCGAAGCTGTACAACATGACTTCGCCTTGGCCGTTTTCAGTCTGGGGGATTGATGTTATAGGAGCAGTTACTCCAAAGGGGTCGAAGGGCATGAGTACATTCTGGTGGCGATAGACTACTTTACAAAGTAGGTCGAGGCCCAATCCTATGCAGTGCTGAAGGCGTCACATGTAGCTAAGTTCATCAGGAACAACATTATCTGCCGGTATGGGGTCCCGAATGAAATTATCTCGGATAATGGTTCCCACTTCAAGAAGGAAGTGATAGACTTGTTGGAGAAATACAACGTGGCTTTTCATAAGTCATCCACATATAGGCCGCAAACCAACGGAGCAGTTGAGGCCACCAACAAGAACATCAAACACATTCTGCAGAAGATGGTGGAAACCTACAGGGACTGGCCAGATAAGCTGCCATTTGCTCTTTGGGGCTACCGGACTTCAATTCGAACTTCTACTGGAGCAACTCCTTATTCCTTGGTTTATAGGATGTAGACAGTTCTGCCTATCGAAGTTGAGGTTCCGTCGTTGCGAGTAATGGTTGAATGCCAGATAGTTGAGGTAGATTGGCAGCAAAGCAGGTTCGAAGAACTCATGCTGTTCGACGAGAGAAGGCTGAAAGCACTGTATCACGTCCAAGGTTATCAACGAAGAATTGCCAGGGCTTTCAACAAGAAAGTTAAGTCCAGGAATCTGAAAGAAGGGGATTTAGTGCTCAAAGACAACTGAGCTCCCATCTACGACCCTAGGGGCAATTTCAGACCTAATTGGACTGGCCCTTACATCATTAAGTCTATCTGGTTGGGTGGAGCTATCGTTCTGATGGATTTAGATGGCCTTGAGTTCTCCCAGCCGATCAACATGGACAAGTTGAAGAAATATTATCCCTGAGTGGCTCGCTAGGCCGAACACCCGAAAGGGCGACCTAGGCAAAAATTAGAGCATGAAAAAAATTGAAATAAGAAAAACTGAGCTCGCAAGGTTGAAAACCCAGAAGGGCGGCCTTGGCAAAAGTTAGAGTGCAAAAGGAGAGTGTTAATACATGAGTGAACCTGAACTGAACTACGTAAGGCTTGATTCCCATCTTCGGGATACGTAGGCAACTTCATTCTGAAGTCCAACCGTAAACACTTCACAGTCAACTACGTCCATGTGATTGATTTGGCCATCTTTGTCTTTTCTGCATCCAGGAGTTCGGTTGTGAGCTACGGTGCAGTGCTGTTTAGACTAGGGGCAACTTTCCAGTTGATTGGATCCGGGGTTGTACATCTCAGTCATAGATCTCGGGCGTGTCCAGTTGTGATCCATTTCGAAAATGGTTTTGAAAAGTTTTAATAAAATTTGATTTTGCTCAAATTAATCTTTTTACAACTTAGGCCATTTTTGGACCAAACGGAAAATTTTCAGTACCCACAACCTTCAATTTCATTGATTTCAGTATAGAGTTCTCCTACTCTTGAATACAAATTGAAGTTGCTTTTTTATTACATTTATAAAGAAAACTTGAAAGCATAGATCAAAGTAATAAACTCAGGGCATAGTCAGGTGTTCCTGCGCCCCCTCCCCGAGCTTCTGGAAGCTTCAGATGCCAGAGTTGGCCCAGTCTATGCCTCATCTCCAAGCCAAGCTATGCACTCGTCAGAAAGGGAACAACTAAAAGTGGGAGCGGGGCCAGAAGCTCTCTCGTTCTCCATGCTGTGGTATATCGGGCTAGATGTGAGCCTTTGATCAGAAATGAAGCTGGGTATTCAACTCCCTCTTCCGAGCAAGTCTGGTCATGGCCGAATTGATGCTTGAACCAAAATGGAAAGTAAAAGACGCAGTGCGTCAGGCCAATCTGTTGAATGCCAGGCTGCCGGGATATGCTGTAACTCATCTCTAGCAGATTAAGCCAGGGGCAGCGCCAAGCGATGTCAACAGCAAATCAAGTGCACATCCATTCGCACCACCATCCCTCATCTGGGGCATCAACTAGCCGTTGATGGAAGAAATAGCCGCGTGCTGAATATGCTGGGCAAGAGTCCACTACTTTCAATTTATCCATGAGCTATATCTGGGAAGGGATGAAAAATAAGAGAGATTAAAGAATAGAGAGGTGTACGTGGAGAGAAAAAGTGAGAAAGGTTTTTGAGAGAAAAATAGAGCATGAGGGCCGAGTGATGTGAGACACACATGTGAGAAGGATGGGAAACATTACCTATAAGAGTAGTGGACTCCCTGCGAATCTGGTTGTCTCCCGGCGATGGAAGGCATCCAAACCCATCAGAGTCTCAGCTAGTGTCATGCCAATGCAACTCTTGCCCTCTTTCAAGCCTTGGGCAACCTCAATCAAACGAACGCTGGACCCTCCAAAGCCAGGGGCAAGTAGAAAATGAGATAACATGCACAAGCAGAGGGCGTGTTGCCAAAAACTCTGCCAAAGATGGTCGCCGCGGTCACCGGCGTAAAAAAACTGATGAATCAAGCTTGGGATATCCAGCTCTTCGTCACAGGTCAAAGACTGAGCGTCGTGCAAAGTAAGCCCACACGTCCGTTCTAAAGCTTGGATGTGGCCGAAATGGAATTGGGGCAAGATCTCTTCATCACGCTGAGATTCCATCAAAGCTTGAAAATCTTCAAAAGTGGGACACATCTCTTGTCCGCCAAAGCTAAAAACGTGAGTTCCGGATTCCAACACCTAGCCGCGGCATGGAGGAACGGAAAACGCAGCGGGGTGCAGCTCAGCGTAAATAGTACATTTATTTCAAAACCCCAGAAATTCAACTTTTCCGAGCCATCCAAGTTTGCACTCCAATTTCTGAGGTTTTGGACAAGAAATGCTTCCATTTTGGAGAAAAAACAAAGTTGAAATGAAGGAACCACGAGGCTGGAACCTTTATAGAAGATAGAACATTGAATGTAAGGCAGGTGGCAACAATCTGGAGGCTTCCATCAAAACTAGCCGATCGACTAGTTAGAGTAGTCGACCGGCCACTTAAGTGGCGGGCAAAAGTAAAAAGTGGCTGGCAGAAGAAATAAGTGGCTGGCAGCCTCTGTTTATCTCCAGCAGAGTGCTTTTTAGCCTTCCTGTGTGCTGAGGATGCTGAAAACCCAAGTTTGATTCTATTTCAGATGCGTCCTGCTGATCTGCTTAACAGTTGCATTTGCTTATTGAGTTGTATTTGTTTTATTCGTCGAGGTGTTGTTTTGCTTATCGAGTTGTTGCAATTTGTTTATCGAGTTGTAATTACATTGTTTGGCTTGCCAAGGCCTTGTGTTGTTTATTGTGTGTTGTTTATCGAGTTATTTTGTTCGTACAGTTGTTAGTTGGTTCCCTACTTGACTAAGCAACTGCCAATGCAATGTTCAATTTTCATCAATCTCATTTTTGTGTAAAATTGTGCGATGCAATGCTCGGAATGCAAAGTACAACACTTTTTTTCGATCAAAAAGTTGTTTTCTCATTCCATCATGGTTTCTTTTACAAAAGGTACAAGTTTTAAGAAAAAAAACTGCCTAGGACTGTACAATGAGCTAATACTACTAGCAAAAAGAAAAACAAAGCAAAAGCATCTAAATCGGTGCCGACCACCTCAAGATCGAGAGGCCCTCTTCATCATTTTCCTCTGTTGAGCAGACTTTGCATCATCGCCGTCAGCACCGCTGTCTGAACCAGATCCGCCTCTACTCCCACCCTCGGAGCCATCCTCAGTATCGCCTCTACCCTCAGGTGACTCTGATTGGGGACTCGCTGGCTCCTCGTCCTCACTAGACTCGTCATCATCTTCACGCCTAGCAAGCACCCGACGTCTCCCTCGGCCACGCATCGGAATCTCCCTCCCTGCTGCTGGTGGAGGCTCTACTGGTCCTGTCTAAAGAGGTGTAACCTGAAAAGGCAGTTTGAATATATCAGTCATGGTGGTATGAGTATCAAATACAAATATAGTGTGCAGAGTGAGTATGTGCAGAAATCAGATACAATATGTGAATGCAATGTGTCAGATGTGATCTACATATGCAATGTATCAGTGCAATGTGGGAAAATGTGCAATTAAGATATCAGTTTCGGTATATCAGCAGGAGTATAATAAATGCAATAAAATTGAAGAGTACCGGAATGCCGTGGGCGCTAAGCATCATCTCTTTCCACAAGACCATACTCTCAAGTGAGGCCATCGCCTCAAGCAACCCCTCGACATATCCTACGGAGGGTTGCAAATGCAAGTTGAAACAATCAGTGAATGAATGAATGAGAATCTGAGCAAAGCTTAAATGCATAAAAGCTGTAAAGTATACCGGTGCTGAGTCAGGTGTCCTCATGTATCAATGATCAGGAAACGGGGGCTCAAGAGGAATCTGATAAGGTGTCCCATACCACCAACCTGTCAGCTCAGTCGGGGGATCCGACCATCTAACACACTGCCTAGTAGAAGGCATCCCTCTAGTCTCACCCCTCAGTGCCCGAGCCCTGCTCGATAAAGCAATATCAGTTGTCCTCCCTATGGGAGCATGAACACCTGCCAATGGAGGAAAGAGATACACCTCGACATAGGTCGTATAGTCCCCCTCCCCAATGAACCAATCCGTATCTGCGCCTCGCATAACGTTGATAAGCTCTTGAAGGGAGAGACTCTCTGTAGCCCGCATAGATGGTAGGGGTGGCGAAGGAATGGACTGTAATGGCAAGCCCAATACCTGGCGCATGAAGCGCTCGCCTAAGAGCCAGGTGCGGCCTACCGGACCCTTGAACAAGATCCGATATCGGGAGGCACCCCGAGCTTTGGCGAAATGGAACCGGGCAAACTCTGGCATCGTCGCCCAAGGCTGCCAGGTAATCTGCAGACAACAAGTGCATTAGTTTCCATTCAGATAGGCAAAGTGAATCGAAATTGAAAGCAAGAAAAACTGTGAGTTTTGGATTACCTTCGTCAGCCTCACTGTGTCAAAGTACTGTCGCAAGTATGAGAGGGTCTCTCGGGGCCTAAGCTGGCACCGACCGTTATATCGGCGTGAGTAGGGGACCTCTAGGGGTGTCTCAACCTCTGACTCGGGAGCGAGTGCTGGGAAATAGGTGCATACCCATAGCTGTGAAAAGCGAGAGGGTGGCAGTGAGAATACAGATAAACACGGAAAATGCAGAATGCAACAAATACAGAATACATAAAATACAAAAAGCAAGGTGCATGGCATGGTGTATAGAAACTACAAATGCAGAACAGAGATTAGATTTTGTATGTGCAGTGTACGGTGTACAGAAATGCAAGGCAGAAAGCATAGCAGAAAATGTAAAGCTGAACAGTAAAACATACCTCCCAAGCTCTCCAGTAGCCACCCAATATGTTCCCGCTCCTGCGGAAGGTCGAGCTTATATAGCAGTAGAGGGTAGCAAGGTCGGCGCCCCCCCAATCATAGTGCTGCACTTGGGACAGGTCCACTAATGTGCTCAGCAAGTATATCCCCACTGTGTTCGCTCTGTCGGCGAACAGGGTAGTGCCGAAGAGGAACATAAGGAAGCCTCGAGCATACTGCTCTGTCTCCTCTACTGTCGTAGGCTCCCCTCCTCTAAACTGGTCGGTGAGCCAGGTATATCGAACCGAGCCGGATGATCGGTAGACGGGTGGGTGTGCTCCCAATAGATACGTCTAAGCCACCTCCTACTCACCCATATCAGCATCATATGGGATCGGCTGCCCTCCCACCTCAAGGCCTGTCAGCATCGCAAAGTTGAACTGGGGTCATCGTCATGTCCCCAGTGGTAGAGAAATGAAAAGAGTTTGTGGTGTCCCACCATCTCTCTACCAATGCGCCCAAAATAGTCTGACTCGTGAAGAGACGTGAGAGCCCTGAACAGAACAGGCCAAATCCCGCCTCGTCGATGATCTGCTGGACGCTGTCAGGGAGCTCTAAGTACCACTCCCTTGCCGTGGTAGATTCGTACCCACGGGTAAACGGGAGTCAACCTGTATGGATGAGCAGAGATACAGTATGAACATGTTAAGAATGAGCAGGAATACAGTGTGTAGTATGTGTGTTCAGAATAAGCAGGAATACAGTATGTACATGTGTTCAGAATGAGCAGATGAAATACAGTGCAAAAATACAAACTATGCAAGAAATATAAGGTACATCACAGAAAATGTAAAAGTGCAGTGTGTACCCTTGGTGCGTCGTGAGACAAATGGGACTCCAGCTCCCGTAACCGTAGATCCGCGGGTGCGCGCCGTGCAAAGTCAGTGAAATGGCAAACTGTGCTAGTGGCAGCACATGTGTCTCAGGATGATACGTCGCGGGGTCGAATGACCGAACTCTAGGCAGCAGTGGAAGGTGCTCGGGCTCTCCCTCCATCCCTGGAGGACCCCCGCCGTGTGGCGCATCATCTGCCATTTGTAAAGTAGGTGAAAAATAGGCGCAAATGAGCAAAATGGGGCGAAAATGCAAAAAGTCAACAAAAGTCAACTCTCGGGAAGAGAAAAAGTCAAAGCCCGGGAAAAGGGCGCCAAACTCAAGTCAATATAGAGAGAGACAAACCTCAAATGGTGAAAATGAAGGAAAAGGCTCTGAAAACAACTTTTGTTCGGTTCAAAACAAAGAGAATCGAAAGTTTTACGTGAATCAACTTTGCGGGGGGCGTTGGAAAACGCATAAAAAGCCCGGATCTAAGAGGAAAATGGGTCTAGGAAGGAAAAGGAGTGGATTTCGAAAATGGGTGTGTGAGGAAAAGTGTTTTGGAGTTGGGTTTTAAAAGCCACCTGTGTGAAATCTCTAATTTGCCCCGACTTTCCCTAACTAGCCGACCGGCCACTTAACTGGCTGACAGCTTTGTCAAGTGGCTGGCAAGCTTCCAGGGTGTTCTTTAGGTACCTGGTATGCCCCCTGTGTATTCTCAGATTGTTTTGAGTCCTTGGTTCCCAAGAAAGTGCAAGAAGAATCCACTTTTTAGCTCAAAATGTTGCTGCGGAAGTTTCAACTCATGTCTTTGATGCGTAGCTCATCGTTAGTTGGCATGCACGAGGTGTATCCTTTTTGAAATATATTGTAACCCCTCCGAGAGGTAAATCGGAGGTCACAACTAAATCGGTCTTGCCAAGACGCTCATTTCTTCATTGAGCATATTGCATCGAATATGCATTGTTATACACGTTTCACTTGCGTTGTTACGCACCTTTTCACTTGCATTGTTATACACGTTTCACTTGCGTTGTTATGCACCTTTTCATTTGCGCATTGTATATGCACGCGTTTATCTCGTATTGAAATTATATCTTGATATAACGTTAAACATGTGTTTCTACTATATTGTACCTGTCAAAGTTTCTCTTTTGTGCAGGCACGATATTGTATGTACGGTTCATTTGAAGCTGGTATAACCAGACGATGTTGTATGTGTTTCAGTCAGAGGAACTCCAAGTAAGATCATTCCTGCCCCCCCTAAACTCTCCTGGTTCGGATAGAAACATTGGGACGAGTGCCCGATGTTCGTACCACCCTCCGGTGTTTGCACCATACCTTTTTCTCCTCTCGCGTTTGATACGCGTTTGATTACCTTTTTCTCCTTTCGCGTTTGGTTACCTTTTCTCCTCTCGCGTTTGACACGTGTTTGGTTACCCTTTTCTCCTCTCGCGTTTGACACGCGTTTGGTTACCTTTTCACCTCTCGCGTTTGAGACGCGTTTGGATGCTTTTCTCCTCTCGCGTTTGACACGCATTTGGTTCCCCTTTCTCCTCTCACGTTTGACACGCGTTTGGATGCCCTTCTCCTCTCGCGTTTGATACGCGTTTGGATGATTGCGTTTTCTTGCGCAGTCCTTCTCCTTTCGCGTTTGATACGCTAGGAGGTGTTTCATTTGAGACTTTGGGTGTTCCTAATAGTCGCTTTTAGTCTTTCCCGCGTGAGCCGTAGTTAAGATTGCATAATTTTCTTACATCCTTTCTGCATGAGATGTGGTTTGGTTTGTGTTTACTTGCTTGTGTGCGAGTTTGCTGTAGCATTTCTGCATAATATTTGCATCTAGATGTTTCATTACAGCTTTCTTTGCATGATCATAAGTTACGTTCTGCATTCTGCACGCCATTTGCATTTTGCCCCTGCTTGCGGGCGCATCTTTTGTTATCTTGCCTGTTTGTCTAAGTCGTCGGCCTTGTCAAAAATGGGTCGTCTCTGGGCTTTGATATTCACTCCCGTCATTTCATGACTTCTGAGTTCTGTCAAAGAGGGGCAATTGTAGACACCCCATTTTTGACCGACCTTAAGACTCAGACTTCATCGTTTGTGCATTCGGTGATTGCACATGTTTGTGCTGGTTTTGGGTGCTCGAAGGTCTCGGCCGGACACCTTGTCTTTGAACCTCTAAGCCCTCTATGTTTTGGCCTTGTTTTTTAGGCCAAACCTTGGTGCCTCTTGGCTGAAAGAGAGTGGGGTCCTGTCGGCCACTTTTGGCAATTGCTAGCCACTTTTTCTCCTTGCCAGCTAGTTGGAGTGGTCGGCCAGCTAGTTGAAGTGGCCGGTCGGCCACTTAACTGGCTGGCAGCCAATTTTTCTCCTTTTTAGATATTTTCAGATCTTTTGAGCCAACTGTGGCTCACTGAACTCATCCTCCATACACGTGTATGGAGGGATCAAGCAAGCCTTTTTGCTTGCTTGCTTGCTCTATATAAGGGGAGCTTCCTCCCCCTTTTGAGGGGTTCAAATTTTTCAAAGCTAAAATCTCTCTCTCTCTCTAGAATTCTCACACTCTCTCTCTATATTGTGCTATATTGAGTTCAAAAGTGTGTTTTCTTCACATATATGCACTAAGACACCTAGTCAAACACCTTCACCTTAGTGTTGAGGATCTTGGAGGCCTTATTTGAGCTCCTTAGAGTGGTTTTGGCTTGGTTTTGGCTCAGAAGCTCGCTGTTTTCTTGCTGTGCTACAAGGGTAAGAAACTACCTCTTTTAAGCTTTGTTCTCGTTCTTTGTTTTGCCACCTTTGCATGATGTTTTGAGGATGCTTTTAACCTCTTAAAAACTCTGATTTTAAGGCTTGAAAATGTTGGTTTGAGTCTTGTGTGGTTAGGGGGTGTTTCCCCCTCTTTTGCTCTTAGGCTTGTAAAGCCTTTTGAGCCACCTTCCTTAGCTTTTGTAAGAGCCTTTGCTTGGCCTTTCTACCACTGAAACTCAGAGGAATTTCAGTGGTGGAAAGGTAGTATTGAGGTCCAAAATGGGAGGGGGTAGTCCCCTCTCCTTTTGTCTTGCTTGCATGTGTTGTTGGCCTATCAAGTGAGCATGTGTTTCTCCTTTTCTTAGGTTGAGTTCAAGCATGTTTTTGTGACTTTTTTGGACTTGCCATAACTCTATTTTAGGCTGGTTTAATCTTTGCTTGCATGCTTCTTACACTTGTAGGGGAATTTTGCTAATTAGCCTTGTATGCTTGATGCTTTGGTCCATCATTCTAGCATGTGTTGACTCTACTCCAACATGTTTTTGGCATTTATTTAACATGCTTAATCTTTGTTCAAGGTGGTCTTGGCCTTTTGAGGCTTGCCTTGTATGGTTGTAGTGCAAGTGGCTTTGACTAGCTTTGAGTTTCAAAATCTCTAGCATGCTTTACTTGAGTTGTTTGCATGCCTTAGCCTCATTTCTCACATGATTTCAGTGTGCATAGTGTGGTCACACTCTCACATGTTCTGCTCTTTCAATGCTTTTGAGAGTTGTACCTCATGCCTTGATCATGAGCCAATTTGTATGCATTCTTGTCTAAGCTTTTGGGCTACCATTTCAGCATGTTTTGACCTTTGATTTGGCATGATTGAGCTCTGTCCGGAGCTGGTTTGGTCGTTTAGGCTATGTATTGCATGTTTCTTGTGTAGTGCTCTTTACTAGCCCTGCGCTTTAGGCCCTGTAGCATGCCTTGTTCGTGATGTTTACATGGTATGGCATCATTTAACATGTAATTTCAGAGCATATAGCCTTGTCATACTCTCATGTATATTGCTTTTTAACTGCTTTGGAGAGGTAAGCTTTGTGCCTTGTCTATAAGCCAATGCATGAACATCATTTTTCTTGCCTTTCATGCTATCATCTCAGCACTTTTTTTGCCTTTGTTTTGGCATGCATGAGGTCTGTTTATGTCACACCCCAAACTCGCCCCTAAAAGTTCAGGCATGACCCATACAGAAACGGACACTTAACCTGATATACATAGTATATGGAGCCTGAACGGAAGCATTTAATATTACAAAGTAACATAGAATAACATCCATTGAGCTAAAACTAACATGCCAGGATCACATACGTGAGAGCTATTTATCTAAATACATACCCATGTACATAATTGAGCGTATAACCGAACATTGGTAAAGATAGGGGTTACATACATACATCTCCACCTTAGATAAATAATTAAAGTGCAAACTAAATTTTTTAACAAAACTTCACATAAATGCATGAGCTTAGTTTGGGAGCCTGGGCATACTGAGGTTGACAACTGAAGGGTGAGCATTAAGGGTTAAGACGGACTCCCAAGTAATCACCTACAGAACAGACATAACACAAAGTGAGCGAAGCTCAGTGAATAACAGTACATAACAATTCAATACTCAACTTGAATTATAAAACATTTCCATACATACATAAATAAGAGGGCATAAGATTAATTGATTTTGTACTAATTTCATAATGGCCTTAGGCCCAGTGTTGAAACATAATGGCTTGAAACATAATATCTTGAAACATAGCGGCTTGAAGCCCTTGTACAGAGTGGCATAAGCCCTTGAATGTAGTAGCATGGCATATAGCCCTTGAACTTATGGCATGAAGCCCTTAAACATGTTGGCACTGAGCCCTTGAATGTATCAACATTAAGCCTTTAAATATATTGGCAATAAGCCCTTAAAAGGTTGGCATAAAGCCCTTGAAAAATTGGCATGAAGCCCTTGAAAAGTTGGCATGAAGCCCTTGAAGGATTGGCATTAAGCCCTTGAAAAGTTGGCATGAAGCCCTTGAAAGATTGGCATTAAGCCCTTGAAAAGTTGGCATGAAACCCTTGAAAGATTTGCATAAAGCCCTTGAAAAGTTGGCATGAAGCCCTTGAAAGGTTGGCATAAAGCCCTTGAAAAGTTGGCATGAAGCCCTTGAAAGATTGGCATTAAGCCCTTGAAAAGTTGGCATGAAACCCTTGAAAGATTTGCATAAAGCCCTTGAAAAGTTGGCATGAAGCCCTTGAAAGGTTGGCATAAAGCCCTTGAAGAGTTGGCATGAAGCCCTTGAAAGGTTGGCATAAAGCCCTTGAAAAGTTGGCATGAAGCCCTTGAAAGGTTGGCATAAAGCCCCTGAAAAGTTGGCATGAAGCCCTTGAAAGATTTGCATTAAGCCCTTGAAAAGTTGTATGAATTCAAGAGGTGTTTCACATGGACTCTAGAGGTGGCTCACAATGTAGCACTTAGTTCCAAGTAGCACTTTGTTCCATACCAGTAATTAATAGGTCTTACAGACCAAACCATTCATATCATGTCATACCATAAACGGAAACAAATTCATACATATGCATTATACTTGAATCATAAACAGAAATCGGAATTCGTACTTGATTATACTTGGCACTTCGATAGCGCTAACAAATCAATATAAAGCATACTAGTTAGTTCCATGAGGGGAATTCCCCGATACTGAGAACTTATAACATACGTGAACTTGTAACATACTTGAAAACATACGTGAAAACATACTTTAACTTGTAACATACTTGAAAACATACGTGAAAACATACTTGAACTTGTAACATACTTGAAAACACGGTATTATTACCCCCGGGTAAGGGTCGTGTGCTACGGATGTCATGAATACTTTACATATATGGCCAACTGTTCATTACTTCAAAACGTAACATATTAGAACATAGAACATTTCTTGTTATATCATGTCATTACAGTACACTTATCAAAGACAGAACAGGTTACATCATAATGTGGGTTACATGACAAGGTCATCGATATTTAATTCTGTCTTTGGGTTGAGCCATCCGTAAGTCAATCCGTTGTTTATCATAATACTTAGCAGGTATTAACGTATAAAACAATCCGAGGTCTTAGCTAATTATTCATTAAGAAGGGCGTAGTTCACTTAATCTATTCATCGGTAGCATATAGAAGCATACACCTTTGTTTGATCGTTTTTATATATATTAACATAGTTGACTTAAGTTTAACAGGACATTCCTGATAATTATTAACAAAAAGGTAAGCACATTTTACCGATTGAATGGGTTCAGAGATACGTGGATACCATAGTTCCATATTGCTTATACGTTCCATTTGTTCGTAAGCTATCTTGTAAATAACAGAATGTTAGTATTCATCGTCAACAGTAAACAGAATGTACTGCTCACTAATGCCTCTAGATTTTCCAATCAACATAATGTTAACTTAATTACTTGCAAGGAACATAATTTTAACAATGAAAATCATTAATGATAATTGAACGTACGACTATAGTACTACTACTCACAGTGCTACAACGGAGTGCTTGTCCCTCCTAAAGTGTGCCCTCAAGAATCAAGCAAGCTTGATGAGATTCCTCCAAAATTTCGAAATCCAATCAGTAGAAAATGTTGATCTTCTCTTGTTCTCCATTCTTTATGCAAGAACCATGGTGGATTGTTGATAAAAGTGGAGGAAATCAAGGTTTTGGGGGCTAGGGTTTCGGACATGGAGGAGGGGAGAAGAAGAGAGGAAAAGAAAATGTAAGAAATAGTCCAAAAATCACGTTTTTGAGCTGCTGTCCCGCACAGTCCCGCACGTGCGCCGCTATCCCCGCACGTGCGGACCTGCTTCCAGCACAGATGTAAGAACTTCAAACGGGTATAACTCTCTCATCCGGACTCCGTTTTAGGTCATTTTTGTGGTCAAATTGAAGCCCCAGAGATAAGCTTTCCAATGGTTCTAACCTCACATCCAAATTCAAAGTGTGAAAAAAGAAAAAGGCAAAAGAGTGCCGACTGATCGTAGACGAATTATTCGAATTAAAGTTTTTCGTCCAATCTTACTTTACCATCATATTACCACCTCAAGCAACACCCCAAAATAAAATGAGGTGGTTCCAAACATACCAATAAAAATGTCAAAAATGAATCCACGTGCCTCCTTATTCAATAGATATGAATCCATAGTCATAAGGTTCACTTACTTAAACTTAATTCCACGTGACATTTCATAATAAGCATATAAATACGCATAATGAGGGACTGAAAATATATCGGGAACACATGCGAGGATTGGGTTATTACACTCTTCCCCTCTTAAATAAGTTTGGTCCCTCAAACTTGCTTTATCATGTAATACTTCACATACAGTAACACAAGGAGAATCATATTCCAAATCAAAGCTTCTCAAGATGTTTACTAACATTTACCGGATACAAAGATGACATTCTCGACAAAACAAAAGAATAACCACCCCGGATTCGAAGCACACCCGTTCATGACCGTCAGTGGCCGATCCGAAATCGGTTAACATAACCCACCCGTACAAGACCGTCGGTGGCACCATCCGTACTAGACCGTCGATGGCAAAACATAATCCACCCGTACAAAATCGTCGGTGGTAAAAGAATTCTCAATAAGGGTGCTACATAAGTTTAACGTCCCCTAGCATGAAAAGACCTTCCAAAATGTCATCAAAAGAAAGCTAATACTTACTGCAGAAACTCATAGATATCATTCATTCTTTTGAGCAAAGGAAGCCACTTATAATCGTAAGGTGGAACATCTTCCCCTGAGAAGCATTTCTTCTAGTTACAACATCAATTAATATGGCTTCTTTTTTTTTTTTTTAATCGTTTCAGTATTCACAACTTATAATTATAGACCAGTCGTCTGGCTCCATCAATTAACACAATAGAGTATCTAGTTACTTCATATGCATAGGTCCTACTAGGTTCGTTCATAGGATCAATAAATTCATTACATATATAGTAATCACATCCATTCAGATTGCATAATATCTAGGAATTCCATAATAGAGTAACAAAATAATTTGACCATCAATATCAGAGTTAGGATTCTTAGCAAGGTCAGTTCAACATGACAGTAAGTCAATTCGTAATCATATCATGAGTGGGGTACATATTGGTACCATCAACATAAAATAGCTCCATGTCCTCTCTTTTTAACAAAGTTTACCACATCATACAGAACAGTTTATATTAGAACTTCCAATACAAAATAGAGGACCAGAATGGCAATTTATAATATCGAACATTTGCATATTTACATAGAAATATTTCACAAATGGTTTCCCAGATTTTAATTCTTACGGTAGTCAATAGCTGCCTCTCTTTTTACAAGTCTCATGTAGGCAGACACATAATGTGGATAAAGTCCTTCATGTCGTTCAATCATTCTTTCGACAAAATCCTGATTACAGTACTTACCCTTTTTACACATAACTGTCTCGTACAGCCGGTTACTCTTAATATATTTCTACTATCATATAAAACACAACTTATCCAATATCTAACACAATAGTTTTTCAAAAGCATAGCTCCAAACATTACTATGGCATGGAAGACATAACTATATTATAAAAGTTAGAGTACCACATATACCATTTTCTTTGGTCTTAGGCATATTCCATACTTAGTGTTTAAATAATTCATCTAAACATATGGGAGATAACTATCAATCCAGAAATAACCACCGATAACATATAGCTTGCTTAATCATTTGCATAAAAAAAATTGTCTTACCAATCATTTTCCCTTTTCATTATGTCTAACCAGACGGAGGTAGGAGGATCCTCTATCCCTATTCTTGCCATGATCTGATCAACAATCAATTACAATATATACAAGGGATGTTCAAGAGACATGGATCATAATCATTAGCGTTAACAGATTACATGTAACGTTGCTATCAGTTTCTTCACATACTCTAAGGATGTCATGCATGAGGCCTAACTCTTTTCTAGACATCCTAAAGCTCAATGGATTCGTGTGTGAGATAGTAACTCGTGCTTTGATACCCCTTGTCACGCCCCAAACTCGTCCCTAAAAGTTCGGGCATGACCCATACAGAAACGAACACTTAACCTGATATACATAGTATATGGGGCCTGAACGGAAGCATTTAATATTACAAAGTAACATAGAATAACATCCATGGAGCTAAAACTAACATGCCAGGATCACATACGTGAGAGCTATTTATCTAAATACATACCCATATACATAATTGAGCGTATAACCGAACATTGGTAAAGATAGGGGTTACATACATACATCTCCACCTTAGATAAATAATTAAAGTGCAAACTAAATTTTTTAACAAAACTTCACATAAATGCATGAGCTTGGTTTGGGAGCCTGGGCATACTGAGGTTGACAACTGAAGGGTGAGCATTAAGGGTTAAGACGGACTCCCAAGTGATCACCTACAGAACAGACATAACACAAAGTGAGCGAAGCTCAATGAATAATAGTACATAACAATTCAATACTCAAGTTGAATTATAAAACATTTCCATACATACATAAATAAGAGGACATAAGGTTAATTGATTTTGTACTAATTTCATAACAGCCTTAGGCCCAGTGTTGAAACATAATGGCTTGAAACATAATATCTTGAAACATAGCGGCTTGAAGCCCTTGTACAGAGTGGCAAAACCCCTTGAATGTAGTAGCATGGCATATAGCCCTTGAACTTATGGCATGAAGCCCTTAAACATGTTGGCACTGAGCCCTTGAATGTATCAACATTAAGCCTTTAAATATATTGGCAATAGGCCCTTGAAAGGTTGGCATAAAGCCCTTGAAAAATTGGCATGAAGCCCTTGAAAAGTTGGCATTAAGCCCTTGAAAAGTTGGCATGAAACCCTCGAAAGATTGGCATAAAGCCCTTGAAAAGTTGGTATGAAGCCCTTGAAAGGTTGGCATAAAGCCCTTGAAGAGTTGGCATGAAGCCCTTGAAAGGTTGGCATAAAGCCTTTGAAAAGTTGGCATGAAGCCTTTGAAAGGTTGGCATAAAGCCCTTGAAAAGTTGGCATGAAGCCCTTGAAAGATTGGCATTAAGCCCTTGAAAAGTTGTATGAATTCAAGAGGTGTCTCACATGGACTCTAGAGGTGGCTCACAATGTAGCACTTAGTTCCAAGTAGCACTTTGTTCGATACCACTAAGTAATAGGTCTTACAGACCAAACCATTCATATCATGTCATACCATAAACAGAAACAAATTCATACATATGCATTATACTTGAATCATAAACAGAAATCGGAATTCGTACTTGATTATACGTGGCACTTCGATAGCGCTAACAAATCAATATAAAGCATACTAGTTAGTTCCATGAGGGGAATTCCCCAATACTGAGAACTTATAACATACGTAAACTTGTAACATACTTGAAAACATACGTGAAAACATACTTGAACTTGTAACATACTTGAAAACATACTTGAACTTGTAACATACTTGAAAACACGGTATTATTACCCCCGGGTAAGGGTCGTGTGCTACAGATGTCATGAATACTTTACATATATGGCCAACTGTTCATTACTTCAAAACGTAACATATTAGAACATAGAACATTTCTTGTTATATCATGTCATTACAGTACACTTATCAAAGACAGAACAGGTCACATCATAATGTGGGTTACATAACAAGGTCATCGATATTTAATTATGTCTTTGGGTTGAGCCATCCGTAAGTCAATCCGTTGTTTATCATAATACTTAGCAGGTATTAACGTATAAAAAATCTGTGGTCTTAGCTAATTATTCATTAAGAAGGGTGTAGTTCACTTAATCTATTCATCGGTAGCATATAGAAGCATACACCTTTGTTTGATCATTTTTATATATATTAACATAGTTGACTTAAGTTTAACAGGACATTCCTGATAATTATTAACAAAAAAGGTAAGCACATTTTACCGATTGAATGGGTTCAGAGATACGTGGATACCATAGTTCCATATTGCTTATACGTTCCATTTGTTCGTAAGCTATCTTGTAAATAACAGAATGTTAGTATTCATCGTCAACAGTAAACAGAATGTACTGCTCACTAATGCCTCTAGATTTTCCAATCAACATAATGTTAACTTAATTACTTGCAAGGAACATAATCTTAACAATGAAAATCATTAACGATAATTGAACGTACGACTATAATACTACTACTCACAGTGCTACAACGGAGTGCTTGTCCCTCCTGAAGTGTGCCCTCAAGAATCAAGCAAGCTTGATGAGATTCCTCCAAAATTTCGAAATCCAATCAGTAGAAAATGTTGATCTTCTCTTGTTCTCCATCCTTGATGCAAGAACTATGGTGGATTGTTGATAAAAGTGGAGGAAATCAAGGTTTTGGGGGCTAGGGTTTCGGACATGGAGGAGGGGAGAAGAAGAGAGGAAAAGAAAATGTAAGAAATGGTCCAAAAATCACGTTTTTGAGCTGCTGTCCCGCACAGTCCCGCACGTGCGCCGCTATCCCCGCACGTGCGGACCTGCTTCCAGCACAGATGTGAAAACTTCAAACGGGTATAACTCTCTCATCCGGACTCCGTTTTAGGTCATTCTTGTGGTCAAATTGAAGCCCCGGAGATAAGCTTTCCAATGGTTCTAACCTCACATCCAAATTCAAAGTGTGAAAAAAGAAAAAGGCAAAAGAGTGCCGGCTGATCGTAGACGAATTATTCGAATTGAAGTTTTTGGTCCAATCTTCATTTACCATCATATTACCACCTCAAGCAACACCCCAAAATAAAATGAGGAGGTTCCAAACATACCAATAAAAATGTCAAAAACGAACCCACGTGCCTCCTTATTCAACAGATATGAATCCATAGTCATAAGGTTCACTTACTTAAACTTAATTCCACGTGACATTTCCTAATAAGCATATAAATACGCATAATGAGGGACTGAAAAATATATCGGGAACACATGGGAGGGTTGGGTTATTACAGTTTAGGGCTGGTTTAGTCCATTGAGCATTGTATTGCATGGTTCTAGTGTTGTGTCCTTCACTAGTTTTTAATGCTTAAGTCTCTTAACGTGCTATGCTTGCATTGCTTGCATGCATTAGGGTCTTTAGCATGCCATTTCAGCACTAAAAACATCTACAACCTTCCCCACTTCTTCATTTTTTAATTTGCTTTGAGGGTTGTTTGACCTTAAGTTTGTGTTTAAGCATGAGGTAAAGATTATGTCCAAATGGTTTTAACCCCCTTTGAGGGTTCCTCCTAGTCAAAGACATGATCTCTACTCATGTCCTAAGCCTTTCTTTTGGTTGACCTCTTCTCCTTACAGGACTTGCACATTGGATTTAACCAATTAAAGAATGGATTGGTAATGTCAAATGTGTAAACAAGAATTGAGCCAAGTAAAACATGCCAAGATAACATATGTGTGTTGCATTGCATGTGTTTGGATCGGACATTAATCCAAACACAAGAAATATGAAACGTTTCATACTTGAAGTGATGAAACATGTCATGTTTCTTGGTCGCTAACACCCTTGATCAAGCATGATAGGGTGGAGGCTCTTTGTGTGTTATGTGTGCATTAACTAAGCTTGTACAAGCTCGGTTTTCGAGCCATCATGCATTGAGATGCTCGATTGGTGGCTCGAGAGCCAACTACAACACTCCTTTGAGCTTGAGACATGATGAGGAGGGTGGTAGTACCTACATTGTCCTACAAATACATTGTTGTGCCTCTATTGCTCTCTGTTGCAGCAAAACCAGAAGCCTGGAGAAAAACTTGCCGACCAGCCAGTTATACTAGCCGACCGGCCAGTTTTAGTGGCTGGCAGCCACTTTTTCTGGCTGGCAGCCCACCAGCAAGTCCCTGTTTTAGAGTAAAAGCATTCTGGTGGTTGGCACAATTTTCAGAGATCAAGACAAGTGCAAACAGAGGCAATTGACAGCACGGTAATGGATTTCCGAGCGAACGCCAACCGAGCATGCATCTTCAACCTCTTGGAACAGAACTGAGGCAGTATGATTTGTAATTAGCTTTACTTGTTAGTTAGCTTAAATTTGTAGTTTAATTAATTAGTTTGTCAATTAATTAAGTGTTGTAATAATTAGTAAGTAGTTTACTAGTTATTCGTTTTATTGTGTAATAATTAGTCTAATTAGCTTAATTAGATTAGTTAGTTAGCTTAGCTTAGATTAGCTTAGCTAATTCATTCGGACCCTCCTTCGCGAGGGCAATGTTGTAATAAGTGTGCGTGTGTGTGTGAATATCTTCCAAACCCCACGTCTTTCTCCCTTTTATTTATCCACTTTCGATGGTTAGATTAGGATCATTTTCAATTAGCATACCTTATGCTTGCATGCGTGCATCATTCATTTGTCTTGCATGCACCGGGCTCGGCGCATCATTCAAACTGCATCGTATTTCAATACCTACTTGAATATGTGTTTCACAGCATGTTATCAAGTGTTACATTCATATGCCATCTTAGATAGCCGAGCCTATTTAGTTGCATTATTGCATGCGTTGCATTAGGCATTATAGCATAATTAGGATCATGCATTGATTTCTAACTAGCTTTTGTTTTGGCTTGGAGTACACTGTAAGTGTTTACGCTTTAGCATATTCGCATGAGTGTGAGTGTTGTCATGATAGCATGCTTGCCATGAGGCTATTTGCTTAAGTGATTAACTGCATGAATGCCTGCGGATGAAGGCTTCATTACTTGAATTGGAACAATTCATCAAAATGTGAGTTTTAAGCCCACTTAGAGTGGCAAATCATAATGTTTTAAGCCCACCTTGTTTGGTGGCAAATTCAAACCATTTTCAAAAACAAACATGAGATGTTTTGTTCCAATTTGAGCGATTTAGTCTATACTTGTATGCTGTGCACATCACATAGTAAAGTTAGCTAATAAATCGGAATAAGAACACATGTGTTTATTAAACAACATATCATGTTAGTAGAGGCCGATCTTTGATCGGGCGAGCGGGGGTGCTCATTGCATGACCTTCCCCTTTCGTACCCAAGTTCCCGAGCCGAGGTAACTTTGGTGATGACGGACACGTGGCCTTTGGCACGAGTCAGGGTTTCCTAAATTTCCCAAAAACAAAATATTTAGGTGGCGACTCTGTAATCTGGCAAAGTAGTCCAGTTTTGGCATTATTTGATTTAAAATCTGATTTTCCAAAATGATTTGCCGGATTGGACTTCTCTGGTGTTTATCAGTCTCACATTGCACTTTGTGAGACTAGATACAGAACCGTGACAGGAGTCCGAACTGTAGTAGCTATGAACCCAATTCGCGCCCTCTCCGAAAGGGGGGCGCGCGGAGGATGTTCGGGCGGTCTACACACTTATACGTATTCTTCATATTCAAGTCCCTTCATCTACTTCCCTAAGTTTCAATTATTTTCTCTTCATCTTCTTCCTCACTCCAAAACTCTAATCCACACCACCAAAATTCACTATTATCATCAATATCATTATTTCTTATCGTGTTATTACTTGTAAATACAAGAAAATTTGAATAAAATTATAATAGCTAAAAAAACATGTACAAATCAAAGCCCCAAATCAACACTCCTAATTTTTTAATTTAAAGTTAAAATTTACAATTTGTTTTCGTTAGTTGAATTTCAAGTTTGCAGAAAGTTTGAAATATTAACCCGTTGTCGAATAGATGCCATAGCATTCACTATCAAAAGCACATATTAGTCGCCATGATTAGGGGTGCAAATCTGGCCCGGCCCGGCCCATGTCGGGCCTTGCGAACTTCCGTCCGGCCCGACCCGACCCATGGGTAAAAAAATAGGCCTAGGCCCAGGGTATTCGGGCATTAAGTAGGCCGGTGGACCAGGCCTCAGCCCGACCCGGTAGGCCTGGGCCTGGACTCGAGCTTGGGCAGGCCTGACCATTTTTTTTATTTTTTAAAATTTTTTCTAACAAAATTTTATTATTTTTCACTAAAAAAATACACTAGTCCTCGGGCCGAACTAGGCCTTGAGTAGGCCTTGAGCGGGCCAATGGGTTGGGCCAGGAGGGCCGGGTCCACTGGCCAAACCGGGAGTCAAAATGATGGCCCAGGCCCAGAGCTCGAGTTGGGTTAGGCTCAGGCCCGGGCCCAAACGGGTCTAGCCCATCTTGAGCCGCAGCCGGGCTTCGGACCACGGGCCATTTTTACACTCCTAGCCATGATGAATACCCAAGAAGGTTGATAGAGATAATTCCAGTGATACCAACACAACCTAAGAGCCAAGGTCAGCCTGACAATTATGAGGCGGTAAATTATAAAAATGGACCTTTTATATATTTTTTTTGATAAAAAATTTATGCAGAAAATGTTAAGTATCAATAAATTTTTTATTTAAATTTACTTGCACATATAATAATTAAAATTATAAATTAAAATTTATTTTTGTATACTAAAATATAGGGGTGCTCGCGGATCGGTTTTGTACAGTTTGCGGTTCGGTTTTGACCCGCCCGCATCTATGCAATTTGGGAAAAAGTCAACCTGCAACCGCCCGCAGTGCGGTTTGCGGTTTGTGCGGATAGGGTTTGCAGATGTGCGGGCGGTTTGCGGTTTACACTTTTTTCTTTAAAAATTAATTTTTAAGTTTTTTTTTCCCATCGAATTTAGGCATCAGATTCATTTTATATATTTGTGATCATTTGACAATAATTTTCTGATGAGTTTACAAATAAAAATTGAATATCAATGCATTAAATGAAAGTACCCATAACAAAGAGACCCTACACTATCATTTTTGCCATAAAAAAATGTATATCAATGCATTAAAGGTTGTACTCAATTAGAATTGCCAGTTCAGTAATCAATAATCAAACTAGAAGCTCCATCGACCACCAGAAATAAAATTTTATTAGGAAAAAGTGGATGAGTCACTAATGAAAATCATATAAGAAACCAAGTTTAGGACTTGATAATTCTACGTCATTAAAAAAGTTGAGAAATATTAAAAATAAGGATCCTAGTGTCATAGAGAACATAATGGTACTCCTGTTAAAGTTACAAAGTTGGTATATAAAAAATAATAATAATAATAATAATAATTAAAGTGCTGGCGATTTTTGCGGGTTGCGGAAATAACCCGCGACCCACCTGCAACCCACAAATTTATCATATTTTAAACCGCATATGTCCGCATTATGTTTGCAAAACCGCCCATTTATATGCAGGTTGGGTGATTTGAGCGGTTCAGATAAACCGTTGCCCACCCCTACTAAAATAGGAAGAAATCATTACAAATACTCAAAAATATTAAAAACTGAGCTAGAACAACTTGTTTGTATATATTTTAATTTCAATTGGGTTAAACCACACTTATAAATAAAATTTTCTTTTCATATGGGCCCAATAGAATATTTTGAGTCTTTTATATTGGCCCTAAAACAACAAAAATAAATTGAGCCTATTTGAAATTTTAATATATATACTATAAGATACTGCTAAATTTGGAGACTCTATTTTGAATCATTTTTTTGGGGCCTTAGGCAAAGGTCTCAATGGCCTTAGCCCAGGGCTAGTTCTGCCCAAAGCCAACAACAACACCACTTTGCAACAGCACCCTATCAACACTAGTCGGTGGTCAGTGAATGCGAACACACAGTTCAAGCTTGAATGCGATGAGGACCAGCAACAAGGGGTTGAGGTTTGCTAACGTCATTCTCCTTTGCAATGCCGTCGTCGCCGGTGCTGTCGTTCCCTATATGTGAACAAAAGGGTTTTTCAAAATTTGGGGCTTTTGATTTGTTTATTATTTGGGTGTACCTGAAAGGGTAATTTGGGGGGGGGGGAAAAAACAGAGTGTATTAAGAGTAAATTATAATCCTAAATAATTTAATAATGTATTAAGAAATTAGGCGTACTGATGGTTGCAAATAGAATCTCCACATAAAGACGCACAAGGGCTTGTTTGGTAAAATTTATTGTAAGTTGACCAAAAAAAAAAAAAAATAGAAGTCAAAAATGCCCCTTCTCTTGTTTCTAGATAATCACTTTTTTCCAGCTTTTTAAATTATTTCTACCTAACAAATTGTAAATAGAAATTACACCAAATAAACTAATAAGACTTTTCAAACTTTAAAAAAAAAATTAAATAAAAAATAGCTTAGGTAAGCTGCATCAAAATAACCCTTAAATGTGAACTTACCAATATTGTCACGTATCAGCCAATTAATATACTTACCAAATACCAATAGGGGTTGGTTCAGTGGTAAGGCCTTCGAAATCGTCACTCAAAGCCTAAGTTCGAGTATTCATAGTCCCTTATTGGGGTTAAATATACTTCGTAGCACCCAGAGCATGAGAGGGACCTTAGTTTCAGCCCCGACGTAGGTGCAGTGGGGTTCCCTACATATGCCCTGTGGATACCAAGAGACAATACTCTTTGTTGGGTATCTGAAGTAGCCTATCTACTTATCTATTTTTTTTTTTTTACCAAATAAATAATAGGAGCCAATCAATAAAACAGGCCAAGTGAACTAGCCTTTCATACTATTGGCCCAGTACACTATAGTTGGGCAGCACATTAAAATAGCAAAATAGTGTGTTTTCCAAGTCCAAATTCACTGATATGTTCTGTATGAATTGGATTTTTTTTTTATCTTTTTATTTTTCAAAACCGAATATACAATTGGATGGTATATTGGGCTAGATATAGCACAGCTTAATTCAAGCAAAAAATTCAGCCAATTTCGGCTTACAAATCATTTTTCAAACACAGATTAAAAAAATTAGAATTTTTATCGTACAAAAGGAAAAATGGGTTGTCTTAAAAATTCACCTTTTCCAATTTTTTTATTTTTATTTTTGAGAGGACAGTGGTGAATCACAATAAAGAAACTGGAATCCAAATCTAGGCAACATCGATACCAACCCAATTCTCGACAAATTGGACGATACATCTTTTCCAGTAATGTATTGAGAAAAGCCTCATATTCATATATGACGTTTCTTTGTCCAAGCAATTCATCAAAATTTTATTGAATTAGAAAAAAAATCAGTACAATGGTACATGTGGTTGGTTAGTAAGAGAGTGTCAAATATATGCACATGTGAAATACAACATTAAATTTAGCACATATGAGGAAACAAAAAAGCCATACAATTTGCTCTGATTAGCCATAAGTAAAGAGCGTTGCTATTAGTATGGGAAATTCTATTTCCACGCACTTACTTATCTCTGTGTACACGCTTAATGATTTATTTTTTTTTATTACAGTTTTGTCCTAAAATAAAATTACTGAAGTGTCCTTATCTTCTCCACCAAAACCTTAATTTCTTAACCCTAACCTTAGAAGGCTCAGAAGGTTTTGTGCTTTGCTCAGCAGGTTTGCTCTCCGGCCCAGAATTTGCTTCAACTTCAGATTTTGAGCCACCATTTTCATCTCTTGATCCGGATATTTTCATTCATTTACCATTTGAATTCTTCTGCCCCAGAAAGAAAACAAAACCAATTCAGAGTTGACACCCCTGATTTTGATAAAGTGTATTATAGTTGGACTGAAAAATTCCCAATTTTTTGACAAAAAAAAATATGGGAAATAAGCATAATAAGTTATTCCTGGATCAAAGGTTTAAAAAGCACAAAAAATAATTAGTAGATAGAGATTTGCATAAGACATCTTAATTTCCATGAGCCAAGGAAGAACTAAATAGATTAACAAACATAAAAATAAAAGGATATATATGTATACTATGTGTTTATATGTATGTCTGTGTGAGGTTTTGATGTTAAAAGTTTGGATTTTTTTTTAGTCTAGAGAATGACTAGCGGAGGGTAGAGGGAATGACAGAGGTGGCGACAGCGGTAGAAGGGAGTTGAAAAGGGGTAACTCAGAGCCATCGCCATCGTCGATGCATGGTCATGGATGGCAATAGGCGATGGGTGACAATGGGTGTTGGTTTAGGGTTTCAATGTTAAAGAGAGGGATATTTTTGACAAAAAGGATTGTGCATTGAGTAAAATTACAAAATTTAAAATTAGTTGGTGTGTGTATTGAGAGAAGATGTGAAGTGAGATATTTTGTTGTGTGGAAATAGAATTACCCTATTAACACCTGCCAAAATTCTTTGGACCCCCCATTTTATATTTTTTTTAATTACAATTATACCCTAAAGTAAAATTACATTAAAAGATATTATTAAATGGAACACCCACCTATCAAATAAGAACTAATACTCTATAATATTGGACACCCACCCCCACCTCTACCCCCACCCCCACCTCCAACTCCAACTTACGTATTCCATGTTTGTAAACACTAAACCTATTACTTTTCATAACCAACCAACATAAACCCTAAATCTATTATTTTTCATAATCATCTTAAACCTGAATGTGTCATCTTCATCACCATCATCAACCTTATTGAACTTGAAAGTTTTGCTTCAAGTATAACATATACTTCATCACTTATTTCACTGTGTAGAGCAATGGAGAACGAGGACAATAATTCTAATGAGACCGGCGTTCCATTGGTAAGTTTATCTGTCTTGTATTAACATTCTCGGTCATTTTCAGTCGTTCTTGTTTTGTTCGAGCTGTTCGGTACTGGTTTGCCGACTGTTAGGATTATGTTCGGTAATACAGTACTGAACATAATCATTTCGTTCAATACATAGGTTCCGAACATTAATGCAGATAGTCAGTACTGTTAAACCGAATATCATCTTTATTTTCAGCACTGTTGAACTGAACAAAACCATTAGTTTTGGGACTGTTGAAATGAACATCATTTTGTCAATTTTGAAATTACATTCACACGTGTTTTCAGGGTGATGCTTTGACTAAAGGCAACAAGGTTGATTCAGAACTTGTAATGGATTATAGTAATGAATTTGTTACTCATGAGGTGAGTCTTTGATTGTTTTACAAATAATATACCTTTTTTTATGTGCAATAATTGGGTAGTTTAATTTATTTATTTCAGATATTCAAGAGTCGAGATGAGTTAATTCGATGGGCACGTCAAGTCAGAAGAAGAAATGGATTCGTTATTGTCGTGCAGAAATCAGATCGGGGTGGTCTTCGTGGTAGGAAGCCAAGACTTAGCTTAGCTTGTGAGAGGCGTGGATCTTATAGGGACACTCGAAAAAACAACAGGCCTAAGATGAAAAAAGCAAGACTGACTAGCACAAAAAAAAAGTGAATGTCCTTTTTTATTTAAAGGCAAAAAATTAGCCACAAATGATGACTGGATCTTGATGGTTGTTTATGGTGTGCATAATCATCCTGCTGCAGAATATCTTGAGGGTCATTCTTATGTTGGAAGGTTGTCACATGAGGAAACCTCTTTGTTGGTAGACATGTCGAAGAGTATGGTACGACCGAGTGAGATATTGGTTACATTGAAACAACGTGATGATGCAAATGCTTCCATGATGAAGATAATTTACAATGCACGTCATAGGTATAAAGTTGCTGAGAAAGCTGGGAGATCTCAAATGCAACAACTATTAGGTCAGTTAGCGGTGAACAAGTACATTGAGTGGCATAGGAGCTGTGCAGATACTGAGACAGTGATTGATTTGTTCTTTGCACATCCTACTAGTTTGAATTTGTTATGTGCATTTCCAAAAGTATTGTTGATGGATTGTACTTATAAGACCATTGTAGGTGTGACATCGACAAATATGACCTTTTCAGTTGCATTTGCATACCTCCAGTATGAGAAGGAGGATAACTACACATGGGCACTTGGTATTTTGCGTAATGTCATGGATGAAAATACTCTTCCTTCTGTTATTGTCACAGATAGAGAATTGGCCCTTATGAATTCCATATGTACGGTGTTTCTTGGAACTACAAATTTGTTGTGTAGATGGCATATTGGAAAAATGTGCTTGCTAATTGCAAAAAGATGTTTAAGACAAAGGATAAATGGGAAATGTTTATAATGAGTTGGAATATGTTGGTTATGTCATCGTCTGAAGAAGTATACATGCAACGACTGTCTTTGTTATATAGTGAGTTCAATACTTATCAAGATTCACTTCATTATGTTACCTCATCTTGGTTGGATACATACAAGTTGAAATTTGTGGCTACTTGGACTGACACATTTATGCGCTTTGGAAATTCTACAACAAATAGTCAAATGCGAACATTTAAATTTATTAGTTGTTTAGTTTTTTATAACATTATTTTTATAACAGTTTATTTTCATGTATTAGGTTGAAAGTTCACATGCAAAACTTAAAAGATATCTTGGATCAAGTCAAGGAAATTTTGAGTCGAATTGGACTAGGATACACAATTTACTTGAGTTGCAACATAGTGAAATAAAATCATCATTTGAGAAAAGGAAGATAGTTATGCAACATGATTTCAAACCTGCACAGTTTAAGGAGCTTCGTGGTAATGTCTCAATTACTGCATTAGAGATCATATTGGCATAGTCTAAACGAGCATCTTCTATTGGTATTGATATTACTGCATGTGGATGTGTCGTTCGACGTACTCATGGTTTTCTATGTGCACATGAGATAACAAATTACATGAGGAAAAATCGGCCAATTCCCCTCACTTCGGTTTATTCATATTGGACTAAGCTTGATATGTTGAGTACCCTACACACTGTAAGTGAAGAGTGGACTTGTACACCTGAGTTAGAATTGTTTGCCAAACAATTCGACAAGGTGGATCCAAATGTGAAGAGGTTTTTGTTATAGAAATTGAGGGAGTTAGCCAAAGCTGATTGTACATTTTTGATTGAGCCGGAAGTGAAGTCTAATCCACGGGGTCAGCCAAAATTGAAGATTGAGACCTCCACTCGTTGTGAGCCATCTGTGTTTGAAATAGTTACTTTAGAACAAGATAGTAATTCACCCAGAGTCATTGCCAAGGCGAGTGTAACAACAAAAAAAGTGAAAACAAAGAAGACAACAAAGGTACGTGGTTTACTAGTAAGGTATGTAATTGTGTCATGTTGTCTACTTTATTGGCTAACATTGGCATTGGGCTATGATAGGTTCACCGACTTCGATCATTGAATCTAAATTACTTTTTAGAGGCATTCCCTTCAGAATTGAGACGATATACTAAATACATTAAAGATGTTGCAGCAGATGGCAATTGTGGGTTTCGAGCTATTGCTGGTTTGATGGGTTTTGGAGAAAAAGGATGGTTACAAGTGAAAAAATATTTACGTAAAGAGTTGCATGCGCATAGTGACCACTACAGCAAATTATTTGGATCACAAGAGAGAATCGATAACCTTACCAATATCTTGGCATATTTTGAACCAAACCCTGGGTTGGACTGGTGGATGACAATGCCTGACATGGGTTATCGTATATCATCTTTCTACCAAGTCGTTTTGGTCCACTTGTCTATGCAACAATGTTTGACATTCCTCCCTCTTAGGTCAATAGCGACGTCAGTTGACTCTCGCAAGGAGATATGTATTGGCTTTGTCAACAACAACCATTTTGTTCAAGTATTGGTTTTTAATATTTTTGTACATTCTTGTACATTCTAACGACAACATTTCTTAATAACGACAACATTTTTGTACATTCTAATATATGTATATATTTTTTTTGTAGGTCATTTTGGAGTCTGGTCATCATATTCCACCCATAGCAACTAACTGGTGGAGGTACCATGACCCTTGTGCAGTAGGCTGGGAGATTGTATACAGTTCCAGAGTACAACATTTCAAATCACTCATCAGTCTAGACGTAGCCACAATTGAAACAGTAGACTTGGATGAGGACTAATGTCATACGACTGAGCTAGGAAATAGAATTAGAATGGATTTAAGTTATGTAATTTTCTTTGTTATACTAACTTAGAATGGAAAAGAGAGAATTGGAATAGATTTAAGTTATGTATTTTGAATGGATTTAATTCATGTTATTTTCTTTGTTCTAATGAATTGGAATGGTAAACAGTAAATTGAAATGAATGTTATTTTCTATGTTATACTGAATTGAAGTTGACAAAAAAGTGAATTGGAATGGATTCAAGTTATACAGTGGTGAACAAATTTTGTTCGGACATATAGTGCTGACAGGATCACTATTGTTCGACAAAACAGTTCTGAACAAAATACCTTTTTTTGGCCATACAGTGCTGAACGAATTGTTTTTATTCGGTTCTACAGTGCTGAAATGAGTAGGCTAGCAACTGTGATTGGGCCAACAAGCATTTATGTTCGGCACTACATTTGTTCGGCATTACAGTGCTAAACAAAGACTACCTGTTCGACATTACAGTGCTGAGTGAGTCATTTTGATTCAGTTTTATAGTGCTAAACGAGAAGGATTTGTTCGGTTAGTCAGTGATGAACATAAAATTCACGTTTATGTATTAGTCCAGATTTGTTTATTCAGTGATTACCATAAAGTAATAAACAAACCAATATTTCAAACAAATAAACTATCAAACCAATTCCAAACAAATTCATTGACTTCAATATCATTGTTAAACCATCAAAATAATTCATTGAGTGCCCAAAAAGGTATAGTAAAGTCATAAACAAGCCTAGCTCATACTTGTGTCATATACAAACCACCATCAAAATGTATGCCAAAAATATTTCTCAGACAAACTAACATATACTAAAATGTTATCTAACCTTTGTTATACTTGTGTCTAACACCATCAAAAAGTCTAACATATGTTTATGACTAAGATTTCAAAATACACATTTAAAACATTTGAACCCAACAAATACTAAAGTCTAAAACGTTGCTCCACGATTCCTGCGACGAGTGTACACCAAGTTCTCTGATGGTGTATGTTCTTCAATAGACTGTTGGCCTTCCAAGACTTGTGTTATCTTCTTGATAGCATTGCTTAACATATCTCAGGTGGGAGCTACTTCATTGTATCCGATTTCGAGCATTAAACGTGAAATGCTCAAGGCACTGTCAATGCGTTGCAAACAAGAAAATAAAACTTAATAATTGCCTTAAACAAAATATATATGAAAATGAAAATGGTAAAAATTGACATACGAATTGAAGCTAACGATAATCAGCTGATGTCTCAGTGCGTGGGTTATACTTAGAACGATGTGTCGGGTTTTGAACTTGCACGTGTGAAATGGAAGTAAACCAGTCCAAGTAACCTAGCACACAATCCCATGGATGCAAGACTAGAACACTACGCGCTGTCTCAGACAACAAGTGATTTTCCCAACTCTCCCAAATTGTATCCAAGTATTTATAGGCAATGCTGTACTGTTTTGCAGTGGATCCTCTAGAGGCTCGAACTGGAGCAAGCAGAGGTGAGGGAATAGTTTGCACCCTACCAAACTGCCTCAGGACCCTATCTGGATAGTATGGTTCAACAATGTGCATACATTTTAAGCATCCACTATAGTAAGCAACGTCAAAAAAGGATGCTCAATACGCTTATCATGGTATGGATCCCAAATAACCTACAATTGTAAAAATTTTATATGTAAGTTATGAATTAGTTTGAATAATAACAAGTAATATGTACATACAAATGTGATTTGGTCAAGCGATTATTTTTATCCAATTAACATAATTTTGTATAAAAATAAATTACTCGATAAGTCTTATACATTAAATGATGTAAAAATTAAATCATCAGTTTAAGTTCCATAATGCGTCCACAAAAACCAACCAACACATAAAAATAATAGACAACTCTAGCAATTAGGCGTTAGGAGACCATTTGAACTTTCATTAGATGATCAAATCAAATGTCATGAGATCTACTTAACGGACACATTTGACCCATGAATAAAAAATTATAAAAAACAAGACATAACAGTCAAATAACTTACAATAGTCAAAAATTTATATGTAAGTTATGAATTAGGTTGAATAATAGCAAGTAATATGTACATACACGGAGTTAAGATTGACACTTACGTCATGGGCCTCTAATCTGTCGAGGTCCTCTCGCAACCTCTGTAAAATAGACGTTGATGAACTAGATTGGGTGTGAGAAATCCAACAAAACACACGAGGTTGATCTTCTTTATAGTCTAAATTGGAGTGGGGTGTAGCACCAACAAAATGCTCATAAATCCAAGCTTCCAGCAATGTCATGTATCCCGCCATCTGTTTCATGGCATACCTTGTGGCAGTACTCAATTGCCGGTATAAAAAAGCCAATGCGGCTGCACCCCAAGCATAAGAAGCAACCGATCGCAAATCCATAAGAAAAGACAAATGCACTACCAGAACATGTGCCAGTCTTGTCTGCAAATAAGGTACAACCTAACAAATATAACAAATATGCCCTAGCTGCACACTCAATGGTATTATCATTGTCCGCATCAGACACTGACCCAAACCGTTGTCTTAACCATTCTACCTGGATAGACTAACCCCGTGCTATCTTCAACACTACATCTGCCTCATCTATTGTTACTCCCAAAGCCTCAACTAGTAGATTTGCAGCGTTAACATTTGATAACTTCTTGCAAGAGACTGATTTACCAATCACTAGAATCCCTAGAATTACACTAACATCATCTAAGGTTGGTGACATCTCACCAAATGGTAGAAGAAACGTGTTTGTCTCTGGCTGCCATCTTTCCACAAAGGTTGAAACTACAACTTTATTTACAAATTTATATGAGCAACTCACTAAAGAAATCAACCCCGAATCTATAATTAAACCATGAAATTTGGACTGTTCATTTTCTTCTAAGTTGAATGACCATTCACCAACTTTAAAACCATGATTTAAGCATTTAAGTATTCCGCGTTCCTGCAACATAGAATTAAAAAAAAAAAAAAAAAAAAATTAGTAAAGTTGAAACAAAATTTAAAACATTAAATTAATGTAAGACAATGACTTACATCATTATGCCAAATTTTTGCTGCTACGTGACAATGAAAACTCTTCAAAATTGAAGGATCATATGGCTCTTCAGGAAAAGGTCTAGTAAGATCTTCATTAACTTTTTCAGTTGTATTTGCTGGTTGGTCTTCATAGTCACCCATGCCTGTTGATTCATCACCCAGATCATCACCTATGTTTGTTGGTTCATCACCCACATCTATTGGTTCATCACCCAAATCATCACCTATGTCACTGACATTCAATTGATTGCCCCCATCGTTTTCAACCTTAATTGTTTTTGCTAAAGCAGCACCTATGTCATTCATGTCATGTTCATTAACTCCACTACCTTGATCCTTAGTCTTACGAGTGCATTGAGGTCTCTTAGCCACTTTTTGAAAAAGTACAACATTACGTCTCCTAGACGCTGTTGGGCGATCTCGAGCAGTTTCCACCATAGTTGTCCACCAAATACAATTAGATGTTAGTCAATGACAATGTAAGCAAATATATCCAATGTCAATTACCCTTAATAATATAGTCAGTCCTTCCTATGTATTGAAAATGCATGTCATCTAGGGACATTATATATATAACTTATAAGCCATTGAAACCTATCTTAAATAGGTGTGTCATGACCAATGAGGCAAAAAAACATGCATGGTCAGAATTATATATACATGTATTTTTATGTATGTAGATATCAATTAGAGACAGTTTTAGAAAAGATACAAATTCAAATAGGAAACAACAAACTAATATAGTTTCTTACCAAACACAAAATGAATAAACGATAAAAAGAAATTACTAAAAATAAGAAATTTGAGTTGAACCAAAATTTGAGAATTGTAATGCATTAGAAGCATGCCAAGAGAAAGGCCATTAAAAACAAAAAAATCCTAAATAAAATTATAGACACACACAAAAAAAAAGAAGGTGCAAATATTTGAGAGCCTAAACAATGGAATTTGGTATTAAAAACAAAAAAGGCTTAGTACACAGCAAAAGTTGTGTGTTTTGCTTCTTAGGACATTTCGAATTGATTATAAGTACTTAAAGAAAATTCAACATTGGCCCAAAGCCTATAGTTGCAATATAATCACACGCATCTCCAAGTTGATATAATGTGCTAAAATTAGCACCGTTTTCAAACAGCCCACTTATCTCTTGTTAGGTTTATGATGTGTATTGTGCTAATTAGAGTTACTTTACATGGAAGACAACTAGTACAAGTGTTGTGTGATTATGTGGCTATAAGTTGATGTATGAAAATACATGGAAAAGAAGCTGAAAATGTGAATTAAATAATCTGGCAGGTTGATGCCCTGTTTGCCTCCTTTTTAATTTTTTTTTTTTTTTTTTGTGTGTGTGTGTGTATGTGTGTGTGTGTGTAGAAAATTCAGATATAAGCTTTTTATGTAGAGGAAAATTCAGATGTAATAGAAGTCTAAATTTTCATTTTCTTACTTCTAACCCACCAAACAAATATAAACTTGGAATTTATTCAAAAATCTGCGGATAACTCTGGCAACCATTGCTGTGTTCTAAGTTAGACTATAGTACAGAAAAGCTAAAAATACTTCTCAAAAGATCAGTCAGGCCAATGAAAAACATTTGTTAGAGATTCCAATCAACCTTCAGACCTAAACAAATTAGCCAATGTATGTACTCCCTCCGTCCCAAAATAATGGTCCCTTTTGGGGAATCCAACTTTTTTTGGTAGTACAATTATTACATTTGAAAAAAGTTAATTTTCCAAAATTATCCTTTGATAGTACATTTTTTGGGAATATCAATGTCATAATTGTACTTTTTATATTGTTTATTAATTTAAAAGAAGGGCAAAATAGGAAATTTATATTATTTTTGTAATTGATTTTTGAAGATGGACTAATATTTTGGGACAATGAAAAATGGAATAAGGGACTAATATTTTGGGACGGAGGGAGTAATTGATCTTTGAAGAGTCAGCCATTCAACGGTTTATCTTACAAAATCCTCATCCCTAGCACGATGAGTTTAAATCTTACCAATTGCCAGAAGAACATAACTCTTTTGGCTCAAATAGGGTACAACATTACAGAGTCAAGTGCCCTTTTCTTTGTTGACAATTTCTAGTTTGTCATTTACAACAAACAATGTATAACAAAAACTAACCTAACCTCTCTGCTATTTAATGTTTAAGTAATAAAAGTAACACAAAAGAAAGAAAATTAAAAAAAAAAATTATGAAAAAAAAAGTACTTCTAAAGCTTATTATAGAAAACAGAGGCAAAACCAATGGCAATGGCAATGCCTTACAACAACAGAAAAGGGACAATTTTATACTATATGTACAGTATAGACATAAAAACCTCACACTTAAAAAAGCAATTGATCCCAACACTCCAAGACAAATGATCAGCCAAACAAATTTGTTTTCTTCATGCACAAAGAAAACACAACCAAAATACCCAACACTCCAAGACAAAGGATTAGCCAAACAAATTTTCTGAAAGACAAAGGGTTCTAATATTTTTATTTTTTTTTATTTCTAGTTGGTATGTAGACTTCTATTACATTATAATATTCAAGCCATCCATTAGATTATAATATTCAGACCTCTATTCTCCAAAAAAAAATTGAATTTTATGTGGAATCAGGCCATTCATTACATTATAATATTCTCCCACAATTAGGGTTTTATGTGGCTGTGGTTTTGGTTGGTAAATGGTTTTTGTTTGTGTGGTTATGATTAATTGAAGAGAAAAGAGAAGTAAATTATACCTTTGATGGTAGATGAAAAAGTCTACAGCTTGTCTGAGCACTGTAATGCTGGTTCGGTTCGAAAGTGTTGAATTTCCACCAAACGAATTTCAGCAACACTTTGTAAGAAAAAAGAAAGAAAAAAAAAAGAAAAAGAAAAGAAAAGCAATGTCCCAAGCACTTTCAGCAGCACTTTGAATGGATTCAAGTCGGTGTGGAGGAGATGAATAGAGGAGACGGACGGTCAGGAAAGGAGAGGGTATGAAAAATTGGGTGGGTGTGCATTTGGTTGTGAAAATATTATGAATATGGGTAGATTTGGTAACAAGTGGGGGTGTCCAAAAAATATTATTAAAATTTAAGATTTAGGGTTGAGGTCCAAAGAAATGGAGGGTCCAAAGAATTTTGGCAGGTGCTAATAGCAGCACTCTAAGTAAAAGCTTTTTTTATTACTTTCTTGGACAAGATTTCCTTGTTTGAGATCCATATTGCTACATGGCACACAATCATACTACAACCCCTATATTCTTATATGTATCATAGAAAAAATATGTAACTAGAACATTGTTTAAATATTCTTTTTAAAACACCCTTTTTAGAACTTTCTTTCAAAACAAATCTTATCTCATATTTTATCTCGTTCTAAGAAGACATAGTACAATAATCTTATGGTAAAAACAAAAAAAAAAGCCCAATTAATATACATTAATGTGTTTGGGAGGGAAAAATAATCTTATCACAATAATCTTATGGTATTATAAATAAAATAAAATAATTTGAGATCGCGAACTGGCACTAATCTCATTTCGTCAAATATGACTTTAAGAGTAATGCTATACATATCTACCTTTCTAATTCATTAAATACGCTTCTAACTTTTTAAAAATAATGATAAGGTGGTGGTGGACCATGATACTTGTCACTAAGAGACATTCAGTTGGTAATATTTCTATCTCTGATTGCTAACATTCTGAATTTGATTTCTCTAGAAGTAGACGACGTTGTGGTTGTTAGATAATTTTTTACATAATTGAATGTCTAATTTGATATAATTTTCATGATATTTATAAATTGTTTCCTATTAATTAACAATTTTTTTTTACAAATTAGTGAAAGACATATTCACAAAATAATTTTCTCAAGTAGGTAAGAAATGTGTTATGTGCTTAATCAATCTTTTCTTATGATATTTCCGCATATTCATAAATACACATGGAACCAACTTAATTTTGTCTAGTAGGTAAGAAATATGATATGTCCCTGTAGGGGGGTTCAAGGTTAGAGAGGTGATTAGAGAGGCAAAACTATGTTGATGGTCCAATAGTGGTGGAAGGGGCTGAAGAATGAGTAGCAACAACTATTTGGGAGTTGGAGAGTGTGTAGCTAGGTGAGAGTGAAGCAAATGGCTCAAGAAGAAATGTATGGCAGTGCCAAAAAGGGCAGCATCTCACCCAAATTCCCAAAATTCTCCTTGTTGAACCTTGGGAAATGGGTCCTATTTATAGGCTTTTCCTTGGTGCCAAGAGGACACCGAGTGGCCAAATAGAGAGAAGACATGTGTCCTAGAGGATCACATGGAATATTCTTCCTTGAGCCACCAGCTTGAAAGTGCCACGTGTCCCTCTGCATGTATTGTGTACTATCTGTTTGCCTCCACAACTACCTTTTTTGAACCTCAGCAAGTGTAGTTGCGATGGGAGTGTTTGGTGCTGCGACTCCCTTTTGAGCCTCAGCAAGTGCAGTTACAGCAGGAGTGTTTGCCTCTGCACTTGCCTTCTCAGCTTGGAACTCAACAAGTGTACTTGCAGCGGTGAACCTTGCCGCTACACCTGCTTTCTCGGTTCTATTTGGCCAGTACATGCATTCTCAAGACTCCATTAGTCTGCTATCGACTATGTTCGTACCCACCTTAGCGAAGCCTCCACCCTTAGCCACCTAACCACAAACTCCCCAGCTTCCGAGGGCGAAGGCCACAACCAAGTCTGCTATCAGCCATGCTGTGCCTTAGTACCAAGCCCAAGGGAGCTTCCTTAGTCCTGCCTGTGCGACTAAGGCAGGTCCATGACCTAGGTAATGGAAAGGGAGTCCCTTATGTTTGGGCTACCTTGCTTCCATCTTTGTGGGATTGCCGCGATAAACTGGTATCTTTGGGCCTGCTATCAGCTCCAACCAGTAAGTCTTGGGGCCTACTATCAGTGCCAGGTTTATAAACTTTGGGGCCTGCTAGCAGCCCTAGGCTAGTGATGCCTTTGGGCCTACTATAAGCCCTAGGCTAGTGATGCCTTTGGGCCTGCTACCAGCGCCAAGTGTTAGCCTTTACTTACAGAGGGAGGCCTCTCTCAAAGGCTGCTATCACCTTGGCAGGATATTTCCTCTGCAACTTAGTTGCAGCGATAGTCATTTCCTGCGGCAAGTTCAGGCGGCAGGACCAAAGATATTAAAGATGGCGGCACCGACAGAATGCCTCCGCAACTTGGGCGCTGTAAGTATTGCCTCCGCAACTTAGTTGTTTCAGTTTTTCTCCTTTCTTCAGCAACTCCAGATGGTTATGGTACCGACATTACTTGGAATGGCGGCGGCGCCGAAGATACTTGGAATGGCAGCGTTGAGACAAAGTGCCTCCGCAACTTGGCCGTCGTAAGTGTTGCCTCTACAACTTAGCTGCGTCGGCTTTTCTCTTTCCCACAACAACTTCAAATTGCGGTGGAATCGAAGATATTGGGAATGGCGGCGCTAAGGCAAAGTGCCTCAGCAACTTTAATGCTGCACATGTTCCCTCGACAACTTCACCGCTACAGGTGTTGCCTCTGCAACTTGACTTGGACATTTTTCTTTGCAAAGTCCATTTGGAGCCCTGGTGGGTCGGACCTGACTCAGCCCACTTTCCTTGGGCTTTGGCCTATGCTTCTTTTTCATTCCTAGTCGCCTCTTTGGGGCGACCTCAGCGCTTAGGCCATACTTAGTTTAGGGTTTAATTTTTGACCCTCTACATTTTACCCCGTGCGCGCGTGGTAGACACGCTCCCTGTTTCCCACGCGTGCATGACGTCAACAAGAAACCCAAGGGTTGCGGTGGTTGGGTCAGAAGTTGCGTCGGCTCTAAAAAAGTATCATTTTGACTGCCAGGTCATAATGACCTAGGGAAGCGTATTGGCGCCCTTTGCTGATTTTTCTTTATAAATAACACCCTTCGGTCCACTGGTCCCCCACTTCTTCCCAACATACCTTTCTATCTCCTTTGTCTTCTTCTCTTCCTTGTCCCCACTTTCCAAAGCCTTTCTTACCTTTCTTTATTTCTTCTCATGGCCAGCACGAGGTTTCTTCCCGACACGGTTGCCCTACCCCCTTCTGAGTGGAGGCGGGCCCCCTACTTCGAAGGGCTGGCTGACCCCTTCTGGAAGGTGGTTGACTCCTTCATTCCTGATGCCCTTCCACTGGAGGAGCCTTTGTTCTCTTTTGGAGAGGCTACTTCAGATGATGCTAACATGGTCAACCCAGCCTTTGTGTTGTGGTTCCGCGCAGAGCGTGGTAACTTTCCACATTCATATGCCTATTATCGTACTCACTTAGGTCCTCCAGGAGATTGGTCTCTCTGGGTCGATGACATTATTGTTGATGGTGGCTTTGAGCAGCGCTTGCAAGATGTCCGTCTTTTTAACGCCATTATGATTTCAAGGGAGTTATCAGTGCGTAAGGTACAGACCAACACTGATATGGTCGTCTCTTGCTGGAGCCGCGACACTCACACTTTTGCCTTGGCATGGGGGAAGATAACCCCAACCTTGGAAGATGTTGCTGTCCTTCTGCGCCTCAGCACCTGTGGAGATCACCCCTTTGACCCAGCATCCCTGACCCCTGCAGAGCAAGTTGCCGTCATTGCTCTCCAAAGCACCTTCAGAGAGGCGCGAAAGTTTAGTTCTTGGTATAATCTTAGAATCGGGGAACTGCTCTAGGAGAGGCCTAAAAGGGATAAAACCACCTACCTTTCTTGGTTGAAGCATTTCTTCAAAGACCTGCAACCAATTGTAGGCGACATCACTGAGGAGAGCCGCGACTCCGTAGTTGGGCCGAGCTACCGCGGTGACCTGTACTTGGTTGCCTTTGTCAGCTATTTCATCTCCTTCTTTGTTCTACCTAGTAATCCTGTCGAAAGCATTAATCCCTTGGTGTTTCCTTTGGCTGTCAAGCTTTGCAATGACAGTCAAATTCCTCTGGCTCCCCTATTTCTGGGTAACTTATATTTCCATCTTGACCTCATCCATTCGGATATGGAGCGATCCATGGGCCGCTATGATGTGTGGAGCTTTGTATATACTCAGTTCCTGACTGTCTTTTTCTATGAGAGATTTCCTGCCATGGGCCCCATCCCTAAGGAACATGAGCCCTTCTTCACTGATGAAGTCTTTGATGCAGAGGGCCACCCTATTCTAGATGCAGAGGGTCGACCTGTCATGAGGCAAGTGCGCCAATCCCTCCATCGCATCTCTCGGTGGTTTGGCCTTGGCACCAATAAACCTTTTTTAGACTACGTCGACCGCATGGAGGAGTGCGTGTTCTGCCCCTTCACTCAACTTCTCCCAGGCATTTCTATGGTTCCGTTTTATTTTCCAGAGGCCCGCCATGTTGATTTTTCTCTCGACAGTGTCCAAGCCAACTCCCTCTTCATTGCTGCTATGATACGCTCAGGATTCCTGCATGTGTGGAATGAAGAAGGCATGTCCAGCGTCGTCTATTGGCCGGACAGGGTCCTTAGGCAGTTTGGAATGGACCAGGGTATCCCGCATGCCCCTTCACCTCAAACCGATTTCCACTGGAGCTTTCAGTGGTTTGTCCGTGACTATACTGCTCTACTTGTGGGGGGTTTAGGCTTCATGGAGCTTCATTCACTTGGGAGAGAGGGTGCCTTTACTCCCAGCCACAGACTGTTCTGGCATCGCAACCTTAATTCTTTCTTCAATTTTTGTGACAGTGCTCCCGTCGTTCCTGCGATGGAGCCCATCCCGCAGCCCGACTTGTCCCTTCGTCTGCCCTCTGGCTAAGGGAAACAGACCAGCATATTCTGTCGCTTCAAGCTTCTATCTCGGCCTGTTGTGGAAGAGCCTTACCTGTCTGGGGCAATGCATGTTCGACCGTTGCAGATCGCTCCTTCCCAAGTCGGCACAACATTACGCATGACCCGCTCCCGACTGAGGGCAGCCTAAGCGGCAGCGACACCAGTTACCGAGGCACAAGCCTCACGAAGCAGGAAAAGACTCTGAAGGGTATCCATACTTAGAAAATATTTTGTATTGCTTCCTTAGACTTCTTACATTTACTTTAATAACCGCGTGAGCTTTTTTTTTTTTTTAGGGCCCATTGACCACACTACCCTCTGGTCTAGGAGGTTCTTCTGCTGCCATTGGTATTTCTTTAGACTCAGACAACGACGACAACCTTCCCATTGCTACTAGGGTCACAAGATTCAGGACCCGAAGCACAGTTCTTCCAGATATTGAAGAGGAACCAAGTGTGAGAGCTAAACCGACTACTGAGGTCGAGCCAGTTGCCGAGGCTGAGCCAGTTATGGAGGGTACAGGCAATGTACAAGTTCCCCCTGCTGTGGAAGTTGCAGCGGGCGATATAGCTGCTAAGGGTTTAGAGCCTTCACACCCTTCTGACTCTGTGCACTCCGGTCATTCCTCTGTTAGCGGAGATGATTTCGTACCTGAGACCCCTAGGAAAGATCGCGGCATGAGAGAGCCGCTGGAAGTTGCACCACCTCCTCTCGGAGTTGCATCTGGCGGTTCCTCCTAGTCTACCGAGTCCCCGTTAATTCAGCAGACTCCACTTCTAGACGTTCAAGTGGTTGAGGAGAGTGCCGGCGTAGCGGCTGCTGCCACTGTTCCTGCTGTGGGCCCCCTAAATTTGGACCGACTTGCCGAGGTAGCTGTCACCTTAGCCGCCTACACTGTTACTGCTGCCGCTGAGACCTCTGACCCAGTTGCTTTGGCAACCTCTGAATAGCTGCCAGACTTGTACCCCACTCACTTTCCAGAAGTGCCAATTGACCTTGGGGTGTCCCGGGATTTTTATATTGGGATGGATACCACTGCTGTTCCAGATCTGAATGTTGGAGATTATCAGATGGACGACCTCTTTTCGAAGCAACACGACCGTGCAAGCAATTTTGGCCTTTCTCGTGAGGCCAGTTCACCCAGTCGCTAGCCAGCATCTACTCACTCTAATACTGTTGGGCAATCATCTTCAGGAGAAGTGCGTCGCCCTTAGACCATTGGTCGCTCCATCAGTCTCCCTCCAGTGATTGAAGCTGGCGGTGGTGTGAGAGAGTCCCCCCAGTTCTCAGAGAAAGTTTCCTTCCTAGGTTACTGGGTCTCTTCCGAAGCAACTTCCACTCTTGCTCGTATCCAAGCACTACATTCGAACACCTTTACTGCCTTTAATGTTCCTAGATCTATAGTACAGATGACGCTACTGGAGTCACTTGCTGGCTTTATTTGTGACCTTGCTACCAAGCAGATCCTAACGACTCCCAATAAGTTCGTGGAGAGTGCCGAGGCCAATCTGAGCATCTTTGAGAGGAATGATTTGAACCTATCATGGATGAGAGACAGGCTTCAGGCAGTTGATGGTTTCCTTGAGCATGCCGACAATGTGGCGATGATTGCATCCTTGGAGGAGACTATCAAGGAGTGCGAGGGTGCCTTGGAGCAGCACCGGCAGAACCTGGCTCGGTTCAAAGAGAAGGACTTTGCATTGGTTGCCCAGTTGCCTCAAGATGTGACTCTGGTGGACTCCCTTTTAAAGGGTTTGCTTTGATTTGATGTAACTATGTGACTTTGTTATGATTTCTTCCATTTCCTCTTATTTATTTTGTTGTTTCATCGCGCTTGGTGTGCCTTCTTCTTTTTTTTTTCCTCTGTCATAACTTCTTTTCAAACATTGTAATCATGTTCTAGAAGTTTGACTTTAATGGAAAGCATGGACGTTTGGTAGTACTTTTAGGTTTCATTTCATCGCTTTCTTTACATTGCTTTTACATAACTTCTAAAGATAAGCAAAACTCTTGCAGTGAACAAAACTTCATCATGACTAAGCTTGTACAAGTGTAAAATTTCACTAAGTATGGAAAACTTTCCTTAAACTAAGTGAATATGAGAGGAAAAGGTTTACTAAGTGTATGACACTTTCTTTACACTTTGCTTTGGAAACATTAACAAAGAAACTTACAACTTTTTTTCCTGAACAAAAGAAACTAAGGAAAATATTCTTTGACATACTTGGCGTTAACAGGACCAGTTCTGAATCCATCATTTACTCTTGTCAACTTGTAGTACCCGCTGCTGCTTGCCTCAGCAACTTTGTAGGGGCCTTCCCATCTAGGTGAGAACTTGGGAATTGGCTGCCCCCGCATGATTGCATCCACTGTTTTCCATACTAAGTCCCCTTCCTTGAACTTTCTGTGTTGAACAGATTGATTGTAGGCACGAGCTATGGATTGATGATACTTTTCCATTGCCCGCGAGGCCCGATCTCTTCTTTCTTCAGCTACCTCTATGTCATTATTCCTACTGTCTGGAACTAAGTATGCTGACATAGCCATTCTTGCTGAGGGTACTGCCAACTCAACTGGTAACATAACTTTGGACCCATACACTAGGGAAAACGGGGTTGCCTGAGTTGGCTTTCTCTTTGGCGTTCTATATGTCCAGAGCGCTACGAGGAGCTGTTTAGACCATGTACCCCCTGCTTCATCCATCATTTTACTCAGTATTCGGATGAGGGTTTTGTTGGTCGCTTCAGCTTATCCATTCCCTTGGGGGTAGTATGGACTAGACTTGTGGTGCTTAATCTGGTAGGCGTCCAGCAGTCTTCCAACATGGCGATTTACAAAAGGAGTTCCGTTGTCAGACAGCATCACTTTGGATATGCCAAACCTACAGATTATGTTCTCTCTAATGAAGTTGGCTACTTCTGTTCCATCTGCTTTCCTCATTGGTATAGCCTCTACCCATTTGGTGCTAACTTCAGTTGCTACAAGTATCCATCTGTAGCCTTTGGATTGCTGTGCTATAGGTCCTACCAGGTAAAATACCCAAGTATGGAACGGATAAGAGGTCTTGATATTGTGCAGTTCAACTGCCGATGCATGTATCAAGTTCCCAAACTTCTGGCATAATTGGTATCTCCTTACAAAGTTTTTAGCATCTTCTTCCATTGTCGGCCAGTAGTAGCCGAGGTGAATGAGATGTCCATATAATCGCTGCCCTCCTTGATGCTCTATTTTGTGGGCTTCCCTCTGCACCTCATTTGCCTCATCTTTTGATAAGCACGCTAAAGGTTCCCCCTCGAAGCTTCTTCGGTACAGCTTGCCTTGGTCAAGGAAGAAGCGGAGGGCTTGTCTCTTAACTCTGATTGCATTGGCTTTGTTCTCAGGCAGTGTGTCCTTTCCAAGATAGTCGATATATGGTTTCCTCTATTCTTCACTGCTTAAGAAATGGGTTTCCTCTTCTTTAGGATAGGACTAACACTTTGCACATTGCCTCTGCAATTCAGTGCTTTCCTTCTCCATCTCTGGCCAGTAATACCTTTGCCTCTATATCCGTCGGTATAGACTGATATCTCCATCTCCGCAAGACTTAGCATGGATCTGCTTAAGTCTGTAAGTTGTTTCTTGTCTACCAACGCATCTTTCCAGCAAGTTGTTGGGACCGCGAAAATACAACTCTCCCCTGAGGAGCAGGAATAACGCAAGTTCTGCTGGTCTGATTGTCCTTGGCCAGTTTTAAACTGTTGGATAATATTTGCTTTCCACCCTTCACTATCTTGCTCTGTATGTTCCTCGGCTAGCATTGCTGGTGTTGTTCTTTTCTCGATGACGATAGCTATACTATCATCTTGTATCTCCACATTTGCCCCCAGTGTAGCCAAGGCATCGGGGAAACAATTATGTGTTCGAGGAGTATGCTGGATTTGGACATCATCAAACTGAGTGAGCAACCTTTGAACTATGGTGTGATACGGGGCCAACAGAGGCTCCTTCAAGGAAAAATCACCCATCGTTTACTTGACAACTAACTTGGAGTCGCCCAAATTTTTAACTTGTAGAGGCCCTTCTTTTGCGCAGCTATCAAACCCAGTATCAACGTCTCAATTGCAGCTACTAAGACATGGACTTCACCTAGTAAAGGTACCTCTGCGGGTTCATGTTCACCAAATGGGAACTGGGCCAGTAAGTCTGCAAGTGCTTGGCTCTTAATGGCCTTGGGAGTAACACAAGTGATATCATATTCTGCTAGAGCCAAGAGCCATCTTGCCATTCTCCCAGTCAGAGCGGGCTTGCTCAGCAAGTAGCGAACTGGATCACTCCGGGTCACATCCTGGATTGGGTGTGCCAAAAAGTAGTGGCACAACTTCTGCGCTGCGAAGATTAAGGCTAAACAATGCCTCTCAATTACAGTATATCGTGACTTGGCACCATTGACTTTACGACTAATGTAATAGACTGGCTTCTCAATGCCATCTATGTCTTGTACAAGTAGGGCTCCAATAGAACGAGGAGTAGAGGTCACGTATAGTAGCAGAGGCTTTTCGGGCTGTGGGGCAATCATTGTAAGTGGAAAAGTAAGTGCTTTCTTCACCATATCAAACGCCTCTTGGTGTTCTTGCAACCATTCAAACTTGTGATTCCCTTTCAACAGTGTCCCAAAGGAAAAGGTTATCTCAGCGAGGACTGGAATGAACCTCCTGAGGTATGACACTTTGCCTAGGAATTTCTTCAACACCTTTTGAGAGTGTGGCGGTGGCATTTCCATGATTGACTTGATCTTATCCCCATCTACTTTGATCCCCCGTTGGTGTACAAGAAATCCAAGGAACTTGTCGGCGGTAACTCCGAAGGCACACTTAAGATGGTTCATCTTTAGGCAGAATTTGCGGCAACGCTGAAAAACTTTTTCCAAGTCGCAGAGGTGTCGGCTTGCCTTAGCAGACTTGACCACCAGATCATCCACATATACTTCAACTTCATGATGCAACATGTCATGGAACACTACAGTCATAGCCCGTTGGTAGGTTGCCCCCGCATTTTTCAAACTGAAGGGGATCACCGTATAGAAAAAATTTTCTAAGGGCGCTCTGAAAACCATCTTTTTCTGCATCTTCTGGTGCCATTTTGATCTGGTTATAACCATTAAACCCATCCATGAAGGAGAACATCTGATGGCCTACAGTAGAATCAACAAGTGTGTCAACATGGGGCAATGGAAACTCATCTTTCGGGCAAGCCTTATTCAGGTCGCGAAAGTCTACGCAGACCTTGATCTGACCGTTCTTCTTCTGCACGGGCACAATGTTTGCTAGCCAAGTTGGGTACTGTATAGGCCCAATGAACTTGGCCCTCTACAACTTTTCTACCTCTGCCTTAATCTTTGCTTCAAGATCAGGGTGGTACTTTCGAGCATGCTGCTTGATTGGTTTAGAGTTGGGAAAAGTGTCCAGATAATGAGTGACAAGACTAGGCATCTCGTCATATGTCCAAGCAAAGACATCACTGTATTGCTTTAGTAGTGTTATTAATTCTGCCTTAGCTGCTGGAGCCATTGTATCACTGATAAACACCAGCTTGTTCTGACTACGCAAGTCACTAAGGTTGACCTCAGCAAGTACCTCCTGCTGGGGTTTGGGCCTATCTTGCATGCATTCAGGGGCAGTCTCAGGTGTCTCCACCAACTCTTCTTGGGACTTCTCATCGTCACATTTATTTGTCTCGGGGCCATCCTCCCAAGGTATGAAGTTTGGCCCCCAAGACCGTCATAGGTAATAAACTGTCTTGCTGCCTTCGCGCACCTTAACAATCTTGGGCAGAGGACTTGTAGATTTGCTGCTTCTTTTCTCTGCACTACTTTCTGGAGCAGCCTCTGCATCTCGAATGTCTTCCCACTTCGGCAATTTTACCCCTGCAATTTTACCAGTTCTCAGAGTTTCATCCATTAACAACTCAGTAAAGAAAACTGCATCCGAATAGTGAGCCTCTTCCACTCCGAATGGCTTTTCAGACGCATTTATAGTCACTGTGCGCTTTCCTAACTTCGCTTTCATGCATTGGTGATAACTAGACGGGATAGCCTTATATCGGTGCATCCAAGCTCTGTAAGTATCATATGGTAATTTGTATCCGCTTCATTCACATGGAACTTAGTTGTAGAACGGATCTCGCCAACTGCTAAGTTCACAAGAACATGACCCCTAGTAACTTTTTTCTCACCACCAAAACCCGTTACAGTGATCAGTTGGCGAATTAACCTGGACTCTGGGATACCAGCCTTTGCAAAGGTGTCAGTAGTGATGATGTTTATGGACGCCCCACCATCAAGGAAAGCACGCTTGAACTCTACATCATTGATGTAAGCTGTGACAAAAAGAGGGCGGTTATGAGGAAATCGGTATGCTCTGTTTGCTTCTAAAAAGGTAATGGCCCCATAATCCTCCTGGATGCGCCGAGACACATACTCCTTAGCCTCAGCAACTTCAGCATGGTGCACTTTAGAGATGTTGATGAGGGCCTTTGTTGCTTCCATCCTGGTGGCTTGGGTCACCCCCAGCTGGTCAAAGAAGGTGTGAAACTTAACAGAGTTTTGCAAGGCTTGAGCATGAGTATCCTCTGCGAGTTTTGCCTCTGCAGGCACTGTCTCAGGGAGCTGGCCGCTAGCAATTTCTTCTAACTCATCATAGTAGGACGCCATGCGCACTAGATCGCGCACAGGCCCAAGATAGCCAATCATGTGTACATTCTTCCCCTTCTCCTTGTGATTAGGATATGGGTCTTTCCTTACATCGCGGTTACTGGCATCTTTGAACTTCAGCTCATTTGCATCAACTTTCTTCTTGAAGATACCTTTCAATGTCCAACAGTCCCTAGTAGGGTGCCTGGTGGTTCTGTGATAGACACAATAATCTGGGCTTTCTTTGTCCTTCTTGGTTGGAGTAACATCAATCGGAGGTAAAGTAAGTTCACCATCAGCGACCCATTCTTTAACCAAGGCCTTAACATACTCAAGGCTGCAAGGATATGAATTTTTGTCCTCATAACTCTTCCTCTTTCAAGAGGACGAGGCCTCTGCTTGTGGGCGGCTCCCTCTTGTAGAGGTTACCGCAACAACTCTACTACTGTGGGAGTGGTGGTGGCTGTCACAAGATCTGTGTAAAGGACCAGTAGTACTAAGGTTTCTAGCTGCCTTGATCAAGGTTGAAAAGGTAGGCAGATTATGGTTCACCAAAAAAATTTTGTAGCCGCGTATGGCACTCTCCACACATACGCTGACTAAGTGAGCCTCATCCACTGGCTCATGACAGCCAATAGCCTTGTCTTGCAACCGTTTAACATAATCCAGTATATCTTTACCTTCTTTTTGGACATCTCGCCCAAGTGTGAGGGTTGTAACTTTCTCTTGGACTTGGAAGAACTTTGTGTGGAACTTGTTCACCATCTCCTCCCAACTCTTGATCGAGTTGGGAGCCATGTTCACATACCAACTGTAAGCCCTTTCAGTAAGTGATTTGGAGAACTCCCGAAGGCACAGAGAGTGGTCACTACCATGAATGCCAAGAGTTTCAATGAACCTCACCACGTGTTCTCTGGCATTACCTTATTTTCCATCAAACTTAATAAACTTGGGCACTGTATACCCAGTTGCGTATGGCATGGTCAATATCTCCTGAGAGTATGGGGGCTTCACATCTGGATCTGGAAGAGATGGCAGCTGCTCTTTGTTGCGCTCTTGCTCGAGCATAGCTTGTACATCGGCAAGAGTAACAAAGTGAGTGGGCTGGAATGGCCCAGTCTGCTCCTGGATAGCTAAACCAACGGCCGTACCGTTCGCCTAAGGTACCACCGGAGGCACCTGGATCGGAGCCTGAACCTCAAGGAACAAGTTAGGCAATGGGTTTGGGACTGCTACAGGCGGGGGTGCTTGCACTGGAGCTGGCCTAGAAGCCATGGCCATAATAGCCTTAGTGAGAGTTTGCAAAGCTGCCAAGATCTCCCTCTGCGTATCCTGGAGTGACTAAACTGCCTCAATCATAACATTGTGGTCATGGTCCTCTGCATGTGCTACTCGCCATTGGAAGAGCCTTACTGCCGTGGGGGTTGCTGAACTTCATCTTCTGCCATCTTTTCTAGCAAAGTGTGTAAGCCACTGCGGGTATAAACTATTAACAAAGAAGCCTCCCCAGTGGAGTCGCCACAAATGTAGGGGGGTTCACAGAGGATCACATGGAATATTCTGCCTTGAGCCACCAGGCTGAAGGTGCCACGTGTCCCTTTGCAAGTACTGTGTACTATCTGTTTGCCTCCGCAACTACCTTTTTTGAACCTCAACAAGTGTAGTTGCGACGGGAGTGTTTGGCGCTGCAACTCCCTTTTGAGCCTCAGCAAGTGCAGTTGTAGCAGGAGTGTTTGCCTCTGCACTTGCCTTCTTAGCTTGGACCTCAGCAAGTGTATTTGTAGCGATGAACCTTGCCGCTGCACTTGCCTTTTTGGTTCTATTTGGCCAATACATGCATTCTCAAGACTCCATTAGTCTGCTATCGACTATGTTCATACCCACCTCAGTGAAGCCTCCACCCTTAGCCACCTAATCACAAACTCCCCAGCTTCCCAAGGCGAAGGCCACAGCCAAGCCTGCTATCAGCCATGTTGTACCTTAGTACCAAGCCAAGGGGGCTTCCTTAGTCCTACCTGTGCGACTAAGGCAAGTCCATGACCTAGGTAATGGAAAGGGAGTCCCTTATATTCAGGCTACCCTGCTCCCATCTTCGCGGGATTGTCGCGATAAACTGGTATCTTTGGGCCTGCTATCAGCTCCAACTGGTAAGTCTTGGGGCCTGCTATCAGCGCCAGGTTAATAAAATTTGGGGCCTGCTATCAACCCTAGGCTAGTGATACCTCAGGGCCTGCTATCAGCACCAAGCGTTGGCTTTTACTTGCAGAGGGAGGCCTCTTTCAAAGGCTGCTATCACCTTGGCAGGATATTCCCTCTGCAACTTAGTTGCAGCGATAGTAGTTGCTGCGGTAGTCATTTCCCACGACAAGTTCAGGCGGCAGAACCGAAGATATTAGAGATGGCGGCGCCGACAGAATGCCTCCGCAACTTGGGTGTTGCAAGTATTGCCTCCGCAACTTAGTTGCTTTGGTTTTTCTCCTTTCCTCAGCAACTCCAGATGGTTGTGGTACCGACATTACTTGGAATGGTGGCGTCGCCGAAGATACTTAGAATGGCAGCGCTGACACAAAGTGCCTCCGCAACTTGGCCGTCACAAGTGTTGCCTCTACAACTTAGTTGCGTCGGCTTTTCTCTTTCCCTTAGCAACTTTAGATGGCAGCGGAACCGAAGATATTAGGAATGGCGGCACTGAGGCAAAGTGCCTCAGCAACTTTACCGCTACACATGTTCCCTCGGCAACTTCACTGCTGCAGGTGTTGCCCCTGCAACTTGACTTGGGCATTTTTCTTCGTGAAGTCCATTTGGAGCCCTGGTGGGTTGGACCTACCTCGGCCCACTTGTTGACCCACTTCCCTTGGGCTTTGGCCTATGCTCCTTTTTTATTTATGGTCACCTCTTTGGGGCGACCTCAGCGCTTAGGCCCATACTTAGTTTGGGGTTTAATTTCTGACATTCTGGAGTAGCCTTATTTGCCAGCCTTATTTGTAGGACCGCCTGGAGTAGCTGAAATTACCACCAGTCCTGCACGTAATCCATCACCTCTTGTAGGGTAGCCAATTGACAACCCTACACCTGTAAGAGCACCTTGTGTCCCTGACTGCCTTCAAATGACATATTAACAGATTTTAGAGAGAATATCGAAAGGCACAAAATTCGCTGACTCAAAATAGTTAAGAAAAGGCTAAAGAACAAGATACATTAAATTAAAGGGGTAAGAAGAAACTGCCTTGTACCCTGTTACAAGTACTAAGAACAGCAGCTTCCTCTATATGATTCAGAGCGCAAAGCTCACTAATCCCGATCCAGACCTCTCCTCTCATTAATGGCAATCTTTTACTTTAAACAACTTTAGGTTGGTCTATTAAGCTAAAGCCTCCAATGAGACTTAAACTAGGTTTACTTATTTGTTTTATTATGCCACAAAAAAAAAAAAATGTCAGAATAGCTAATTTTCCTTCAACACTGGTAGAAAACATGAAAGTATTCAAGCAAAAGCCAGTAGAGGACCAGGAATATGGGCGGCGACACAAAATCAATGCCCTTTATATCATATCTTAAAATTTTTATGTACCAACATGAACATATGCATATCCCTGGTTGCAAAAATAAAGAGGTCAACTTGGATCACATATGACTACATAAAGCTTTCTGTATAAGCATAGAACAAATAATCTTAATTCAAAGTATAGAGGATGTGGATGGAAAAAATAACTAAAAAATGACCAAAAAGAAATCATATTTCATACATAACGTCAATAAATATTAGATCTGTAAGCATATTAATCAAACTCATTGGGAAAAGCTGCTCCCAATGGTTAATGGAGAAGGCAAAAGCATGAACGAGAATCCAATCCAGTTACCAATATCAAAAATATTAGAGATGAGAAAACTATTTTTTAAGGCAAAAGCATGAACGAGAATCCAATCCAGTTACCAATATAAAAAAAATTAGAGATGAGAAAACTATTTTTTCTGAAAACAAAAAATAAGCGCATGCAAAACAAAGAGCACAAAGTAGATTGATAGCTTGAAATCAACAAGGAAAAGAAAAAGAAATAGCTGAGAAAAAGCTAACCTGAGTAAATGATTTCCAGATTGCTTCGACTCAACTCAACATTGACAAGAATTGGCTAAGAACAATGTAGATAACAAAAAAGACATCTCAAATCAGTTATCTCGCTAATGCTGCACAAAGAGATTGACAGGCTATACATACAACTAGATCTAGCAACTTGTATATATATATATCCATATGTTAATAAAAGATGAATTGCACATGTTAATAAGTGGAGGTCCTATCCACAAACTAGCCTTTAAGATTTTTGAGACATTGTAAGTGCATCTACAATGTAAAGACACACTTTTGGGTCTTTTTTATAAACCTTGAGCAGGGTAAGCTACAAAAAGCGATAACTTTCAGACCACTTGAAAGGTTCTACGATAGAGAAGGCCCTATGAGTGACATGGAATAATTGTCTAATGGGCCACTAAATAATCTGCTATAGATGTTTTAAATGTTAGAGTGAAAAAACAAAGAAAAAAACTAGAACTTGAGAGAGGAACAGAAACAATAGGTTCATGGAGGTAGAATTGAAAAAAATGGAGTGTATGAAACAAAGGAGGCAATAGCCATTGTAAACTCTAATACCATATAAAACAATAATAATCAAACTAGTGATTGTTGTATTGTATTTGCACTTAAATATAGTGTGAAACACCAGTACAAGGACAACACTTGAGCAATCGAAGTGAAGTGAATTTGCTAAATTGAATTCTTGATGACATTTAAAAAAAAAAACGTAACATAAAATTTGAAATTAACCCAAGATTTAGATCTCTTTTACACAAACACATATATCAAACATACAGAGACACATTCATAAGAAATATAATTATTAACAATTGATCAGCAAACCAAATAAAATCAAAGAAGAAGAAGAAGAAGAAAACAAGAGACAGAGAAAGACAGAGAACATGAGCAATCAAAGTGAAGTGAATTTGCTAAATTGAATTTTTGACCTTTAAAAAAAAATAAAAAAGACAGACAAGAAACATAACACAGCATTTGAATTTAATACAAGATTTAAATCTCTTGTACACAGACACATTCATAAAAATTATAATTCTTAACCAGTGGATTGCATATTAACTCTATGAACACTAAAGAAAACCAAAATATGTGTTTTTGACCCACAAAAGTGTTTGAAAGTTTTCAAAATTAACCCATACAAGCATCACAAGAACTTATTTTACAGATAATGACTGCAATGATTAGATGAGGAAATTCATTAGCAAGTCCTGTTTTTGAAACCCATAATCAACTCATGTTCCTGTATTTAGAAAAAGAATAAAAAAATGAATTCTTGACATTTAAAAAAGAGATAAACGAGAAACATAACACGACATTTGAATTTAACCCAAGATTTAGATCTCTCTTACACAGACATATATATATCAGACAAACACACAATCATACAGCTAGATCCATTAAGAAAATTTAGATCCATTGCTTATTATTCTTGGCCAGATGAACATGATTTACAATGATATAACATTAAGAAAGGCATGTGCTAGAAACATACTAGCACACACAATTGAATTATAGCTTCAGTTCCTGATCATATCCAACCAGAGACAGAGCCACTTCTGCATTCCCCTTGCCAACCTGAAAATGTAGGATAATAACCTTCTGACAAACACAAACAAATACGGGAGATATAAAAATATAAAGAAAGCCAAATACAAAGACAAACCAATCTAACAGAAGCATTTTGCACTCTAGGAGGAACAATATGGGATTGAATTTTGTTGAGAGGGATAATTGTAACTCTTCTTCGAATATCACCATTTTGAAGAAGTTGCTTTCCAGTAATTTATGTGTCTACTATAATATTAAACAATTTTCCCCCTGCAACAACCTAAAAATGAATTGAGTGTAAGAGTCCAGTTATGATTATGTTTAGAACATGTCAGAACTTGGCAACATATTATACCATTTCTAAAATAAACCAAGTATATGGCATCATGCAAGGCCAACCTCTTGCCATATAGCACACCCTACCCACAGAAATTGCATACATTTAAGGATACAATTTTGTAAGGAAATTAATGCAATCAATAGCAATGTCTATACATGAATACAAACAAAACGGAATTATAAATTAAACTTCGATTAAGTTAAAACAGAGCACATGCCGATCCAATTTCTATACATGCAGAACCACAGAAATCCATCACCGATCATGACTATTGAACTTACAGTAAAGATATATAGATGAAAATTAAAAGCAGATCAAAAAGATATGTGAATCTCGGTATAAATCAAAGTTACTAAGTAATGAACGAACATAGATATATATATATACACAAAAATATAGCAGAAGGATTGATTCGAACCAAAACTTCGTAGCTGAGAGAGAGTTAGATCAACTGAGAGAGAGAGAGAGAGAGAGAGAAGATTTTTTAAAAGAAAATCTAAAGTTTCAAACCTTTGATTCCAAGAAATATAGGCAAGTGGAACAAAGATATAAATTTTTTAAAAAGAAATAAATATTAGAAACCAAACAAAGTTTAGAGTTTCAATTAAACTTACCAGATCTTTGTGCTTTTTCTTGGTGTCCCAAAGGGCACTGAAGAACTCCTCCTTGCACTATAACAACTCAAATACTGAAGTCGACTACCTAGCAAGCTAAATAAAACAAATCAAAACAAGAGTGATGGAATGTAAATCGATGAAAACCAGAAAAAATAAACAAATCACATCCTGACAAATAAAACAGCTCCAGATCCCAAAACCTATGTATTACAAAACCAGCACTTTTTTTTTTTTTCACTAAGGAGTACACAATCTTTTCAACAAACTCAAATAAGTCCTTTTCATCTCCTTCTACTGCAGAATATATATATATATATATCTTGAAATCCTTTCTAAACTACTTCAAAACATATTTCTCTGTACTTGCTAATACTAAATGGACTGTCAACAAATTAAATTCTTCTATGCCAAAAACTAAAATAAAATACATTTTCCAACTGCTCAAAATAGTATTGTGGCTTAAACATAAATCCATTCAAAACTAGAAGAAAGTAACCAATAGAATTTAGACACATGATATTTGCATATATGATCGGAGAGATAGCAAATCTGAGAATAAGATCTACGTCTCTAGATCGTTAACTTCTAGTCATGGCCCATCTCGATTATATTAACCGCTGATTGTCTGGAGACATTGACACCGCACTCGAAACCCTAGACAAAATCCATTCCCCATGAACAAGAAAAGCTTTCCATGTATACCATTGCTGGACTAGAAAGAACAAGAGACCACAAACGAAGAGAAAGAACACAAAACAAAAGCAAAAATGCAAGAAATAAGCTAGATTTGGGGGAAAAAATGCAAGTGAATCTACAAACATCAACCAAAAATATACTCCAAATCGTGGTTTTAACTATGAGATTTTACAGATCTTGAGTGAACTTAGCAAATCAAGGTCAAAAACCCTTACCTTGAGCCCTAGATCAATTTAGATCAGAAGGATTCGAACAATCTCGAAGATATACGCTCAGGTCAAGAGGGAGAACAAGATTTTCTAGGTCAAAATCAACAAAAAATCGATGGAAATCAAATAACCAGCCCTCGATTTCGATCTCGATCGCGATCTCTCTCTCTCTCAAGTCGCGTCTTTATTCAATCGACAGAAATCGAAAAACAAATGTAGATAGATTTGGATTCCCTAGGTACAATTACCTCTGTAAAAGGGTAAAAAAAATCCCTATTTCACCTACACAAAACTACGTCATTTTCTGGCAAAATGTTACCCTCCGTTTCATACCCTGTTATCCCACCGTTTGCTAATAAACTAGTATAGCATAATCGGGAATTTAAAAGATTTGTTCACAGATTAGACGGCATTTGTCAAAAACACCACCAAAAAATGTGGTTATATCTCCTGTTTCCTATAGTCTCTACACACAAACACACAAATACATATATGTCTATGAGATGTAGACTATGCTTAAGTAAAACCAGAGAAGGGAAATCTTACAACTTATGAGTTGGTTCACTCATCCACAGGTCACCTACTATAGTCAATTTCTAATGCAACTTGATTAGCATTTAAGTCTTAAATCTTTAAGAAGTGCCAAAGTGCATGGAAATGAAGCAGCTAGAACATCTATGACTGGGGTGGAAACAAAAACATGAACACGCATTCACACACTCATATAACAACTCAAGTTTATATGTTAACTAAATTGAGAGTTGGGCACACATATAACACACTAACTTATACACTTTCAAGCATCTAAAGTGAAATAAATAACAAAACAAATGAACAAAGCTACACACTTTAATGTTGAGCCGATTTTTGTGAGTTAGCTTGGACAATAAACCTGTGAGAATACATTGTGAATCTTACAAATTAGGCATGATTGTGGTTGTCTCGCCATCGTGATCGTGGTTGATTGCGATCGTGGTTGATCGCCTCCTTTGGTATGATGGTCGTCCGAGATTGGGTTCGGATCATCTTTCTCTTTGGTCGATCGTGGTTTCATCTGGTTCGCCTCCTTACAGTCGCTAGTACAGATACGTCTCTTGGACCACTCTGGTTAATTTCTCTGTTTTGACCCCTCTTCTTACAGTCGCTGGTCTAGTCTATGTTTGACCACTCTGGTTAATTTGTTTATAAAACCTTGCTTTATTACAATGTCGGAAGATAAAATCCAAGCTATTAAATGTAAACTTACAAGTGACAACTACGCTTATTGGTCCAGTGTTATGAGAAATTTTCTTCTCGGTCAAAAAATAGGGATATGTTTCTGGTTCTATTCCTCGTCCATCGGATCCAAACAAGAAGAATATCTGCTTTCATGTGACACTTGGGATTGTGATAATGCTCAAGTTTTGACCTAGTTCCATAACTCTGTGGATGACCGTATCGGGATGATGTTCTCTAAATATAGCATTGCCAAAGAGGTATGAGATTACTTGCAAAGTGTTTATCAGCAGTCGAACTTTGCCAAACGGTGTGAGTTGTAAACAGCTATTCAGGGAGCTCGTCAGCGGGATCTGTCTATTCAAGATTTCTACATTGCGATGACAGGCCTCTGGGATCAGTTGGCCCCATGGAACCATCTCACCTAGCAAGACACTAGACGCTTATGTCGAGTTTTGAGAGCAAGGTCGTTTAGTGCAGTTCTTAACGGCTCTCTCCCCTCAGTATGAGGCTATCCGTGGTGGCATTTTTCACCAGTCTCCTCTCCCCTCTATGGATGCTATTGTTCACGAGCTCCTCTTCGAGGAAACCCGTCTTAAGATAACTAGTCAGACTCTGTCTCCATCTGTCTTCTTGGCTCCTATTTCGTCTCCTCTACTATCGAACCCCCCACCTTATCAGCCTCAGACCAATGCAAAGCCCAAGAAGGGGCCACTAGCCTCTGATGAGTGTGATTTCTGCCATCAAAAAGGCCATTGGAAGTACAACTATCCCAAGAAGGGCCGTCAGTCTACTCAGTCTTCTCAGTCGTCTTAACCACAGTCCCGAGGTCCTGCTCCGAATACTTTTCGGCCTCCTGCTGCTTATACTGCCTCTGCCTCGATTTCTAATCCTGACTTGGCTTCCTTGAATGCTTAAATTGCTCAGCTTCAATAGCTTTGGTCCACCTCTTAGTCATCTTCATCTGCTTTTGCTCTCACCTCTCCTTATTCAGGTTTGCTTAGGTCCTCTTCAGGTATTCCTTCCTCTGTCTGGCTTTTTGATTATGGTGCCTCTCATCATATGACTCCTCACCTCTCTTTACTCCAAAACTGTGTCCCCCCTCCCTTTCTTATTACTATAAATACTGCTAATGGGTCTGGTACGTCTGTCCTATCTATTGGGTCTGTTTTACCCTCTGCTATGTCTGTTGTTACTTCTCTCTGTTCTTTATGTTCCTTAACTGTCTGTTAGCTTGCTTTCTATCAGTCAGCTTGATGCTTCAGGTTTTGATGTTATTTTTTCTTCTTTTGTCTGTTGTGTGCAGGATCGGGTATCCAAGAAGCAGATTAGGACCGGCCGTAGAGTTGGAGATCTCTATGTGGTGGAAAGCCTGCATCTTCCTCAATCTACCTCCGCCGTTGCACTTCCATCTTTTCAGTTAGATTCTCAGTCAAGTCAGTTTTATTTATGGCATTCTCGCTTAGGTCATTTGTCTGTTGACCGCTTGCGGTCTTTAGCTCAGTCAGGATTGTTAGGTAAAGTTTCTCCTAGTCAAATTAATGAGTGTCGAGGGTGTAAACTTGCTAAAATGACAGCTTTACCCTTTAATCACAGTACTTCTATTTCTCCTTCCCCTTTTTCTCTTGTACATACTGATGTCTAGGGACCTTCTCCTGTTCTCGCTAAAAGGGGTTCTGCTTATTATGTGTCCTTTGTTGATGATTGTACTCGCTATACCTGGGTTTATCTTATGGCTCATAAATCTGACTTCTACGAGATATATCGTACATCTCAGTCTATGATCACTACACAGTTTAGGGTCATAATTAAAATACTCCGGTCTGATTTGGGTGGGGAATACTTTAAAACTAAATTCTGTGAGTATTTGGCCAAATTGGGCACTATTCACCAAACCTCCTGTATTGATACACCTGCCCAAAATGGTCGTGCTGAGCGTAAACACCGTCATCTCCTTGAGACAACTCGATCTCTTCTTCTCCTTGCCTCTGTTCCGGCACCATTCTAGGGTGAGGCAGTTCTTACTATTGCTTTCCTCCTTAATCGCATGCCGACTCCCTTACTCTTCGGTCGATCCCCTTATGAGGCTCTGTATTCCTAACCTCCCAATTATTCCCTCATGCATGTCTTTGGGTCTGCTTGTTTTGTCCTCATTCCTCATAAAGATAGAACCAAACTCAGTGCTCGGTCTGTCTTGTGTGTCTTTTTGGGTTACAGTCTTACTCAAAAAGGCTACCGCTGTTATGATCCTGTCTCTTGTCGCCTTTATGTCTCCCATCATGTTGCCTTTCTCGAACGTCTGTCTTACTTTCAACTTCCCCCTCTCACTGCTCCAGTTTCCAAAGAGGATTTGGTTCACATTGATCTATTTCCTTCTGAGGTCTCATCTGATGAATACATCTCCACTATTCCTCCTTAGCTTGTTCCATCTTCTCCTCTTCCTTCACCTCTAGTTGCTTCTTCTCTTTCAGCTTCTTCTCCTCCTCTGTTATTAGTTTATTCTTGTCGCAAGGCTCCTCCTCTACTAGTTGTCTCTACCCCTGCTGCTGCTCCTCCTGCTTCTGACGACACCGATCCTGCTGAACACTGATATCCTACTCGAGTGTGTCATCCTCCAAACAGGTTGGGTTGGTCTAATACGTGTTTTTCTACTTCGTATCGTAATTTTTTTTTTTTCTGCTATCCACTCTTTTTCAGAACTCCAGTCTTACAAGGAGGCATGTCAGGATCCTCATTGGGTTCAAGCTATGGAGGATGAGTTGTTTGCTCTACAGAAAACTAGTACTTGGGAGTTGGTTCCTTTGCCTGCTGGTAAGAACTTGGTTGGTTGCAAATGGGTCTTCAAAATCAAGACTCATTCTGACGGGTCTCTTGAGCGCTACAAAGCTCGTCTGGTTGCCAAAGGTTTCTCTCAGGTGTATGGTATTGATTATGAGGAGACATTTGCTCATGTTGCCAAGATGACTACTGTCCGTACTTTGATCTCTGTCGATGCTATTCAGTCTTGGCCTCTTTATCAGATGGATGTTAAGAATGCTTTTCTTAATGGTCATCTCACTGAAGAGGTTTACATGCACCCTCCCACTGGCCTTCACCATTTCTCTGGCCAGATTTGTTGTCTTCGGCGTGTTCTGTATGGTCTGAAGCAGTCTCCTCGTGCTTGGTATGATCGCTTTCAGACTGCTGTTACCGAGCTTGGGTTTCATCCTTCTACTTCTGACTCTACTTTATTTTTGAGACATACATCGGCTGGTTTTGTTGCTCTCTTATTCTATGTGGATGATATGATCATCACTGGCTCTGACTCTTTTGCTATCTCTGAGGTCAAGCAGCATCTCTTCCGTACCTTCGAAATGAAAGATCTGGGTCCATTACGGTATTTTCTTGGTATTGAGGTTGCTTCTTCTCCAAAGGGCTATTTTCTGTCTCAGGCTAAGTATGCTAATGAAATCATTCATCGTGCTGGTCTTACTGATACTAAGGTTTCTGATACACCTATTGAGCTTAATGTGAAGCTTAACTCTACTGATGGTGTCCCTCTAGATGATTCGACTTTATATCGCGAGCTTGTGGGTTGTTTAGTTTATCTGACTGTCACTCGCCCTGATCTTGCTTATGCTGTTCATGTGGTTAGTCAGTTCGTTTCTGCTCCTCGCTCTACCCATTGGGCTGCTTTGGTTTGCATTCTTCGCTATCTCAAGGGTACCATCTTTCAGGGCTTACTGATGTCCTCTACTTCCTCTTTGGACTTGGTGGCCTATGCTGACTTTGATTGGACTGGTGATGTTACTGATCGCAAGTCTACGTCTGGTTTCTGTATGTTTCTTGGTGATTCCTTGATCTCTTGGAAAAGCAAGAAACAATCAGTCGTTGCTCGTTCTACTGCTGAAGTTGTTTGGCTTCGTTGTCTCTTGTCTGATTTGGGTGTCTCTCAGTCTTCTCCGACCTCTCTCTATTGTGACAACCGCAGTGCTATTCAGATTACCCACAATACTGTCTTCCATGAGCGGACGAAACACATTGAGATTGATTGTCACTTCGTTCGCTAGCATCAGCAGTCGGCCTCTATCTCGCTTCCATTCATCTCTTCGGCTTTGCAACTTGCGAACTTCTTCATCAAGACTCACACTACTGCTCGGTTTCAGTTTCTTCTTAGCAAACTCTCAATGTTTTCTACTAAAACACCTTGAGTTTTAGTAGGGGTGTGAGAATACATTGTGAATCTTACAAATTAGGCATGATTATGGTTGTACATGTTAGAGTCCTAGTCCTATTAGATGAGTGATTGTATTAGAGTCCTTTTTTTGTTTAGGAGTTAGGGTTATGTAATCTAAGGTCTGGTTGTAATCAAATATACAATTGAATATATAGAGATATAGAAATCTTATAAAACCTTTAACCAATACCACTTTCTCCATCGAAAGACATTGGCTTTCGTGTGGTGACTCATCTTCAGAATAATCACTGTCATGGAAGAAGAAATAAGTAGGTAAAGATACCCGTCATATACATAACTCAAAATCATATTTGTTCACTTGAGCATCATTTTAAGGCCAGAGAGATAGAGAAAAACTCACATGGAAAAATATAATAATATATTATAGTGATTCCGGTTTTCCCTTCCTTGTTTACTGTATCCCGGACTTAGTTCCGTGGATGTGTTGTTGTCATATTCTCATTTCCATCCTTTACTCTTTGTATTTGAGTCTTGGGTTGTGTTGGGCAGGTTTGAAACAGGTTGGTTATGCTTGGGAACCAAGAATTGATGCCCAGATTTTGGCCTTCACGCTCGAGCGGGGTTTTTGACACTCGAGCGGGCCCTTTGTTGTTGTTTCTCCGCTCAAGCGGACGTTTTGACGCTCGAGCGTGATTTTCCATCTCTCAATATTTTTTCTCTACAGGTCATCGGACACTCGAGTGGGGCTTTGGACGCTCGAAGCGGGACCTTTTTTATTTTGTTTCTCCGCTCGAGCGGGGACCATCGCCTGCAAAACTTCTGGGAGTATGCATTCGGCGCTCGAGCGGACGTTTTGACGCTCGAGCGTAAGTCTGTGTCTGACACTCGAACGGGGAATCCCACGCTCGAGCGGACCTATTTTTATATCAATCCGTGAAATCACTTTTTGGATCACTTTTTGACCTCTTCTCTCTCTCTAACTTTTCAAAACCTCCATTGGAGAGCTCCTCTCTCTAAAACACAACTTCTCTCTAAGGTTTGATCTAGTTCTAGTGTGTTTCTAGCCTAGTCCCTTTGTAAAAAGTGTTGAGCTTGGTGTGGGCTACATTTTGATCCGAAACTCTTGGGATTTGGAGCACCTTTGAAATTCTTCATCTTCTCTATTTGGTCTCATCTCTTGAGGTAGGGATAACTACTCATTTTTATGATCTTTAACATAGATTTTGGGCATTTTGTATAAATGGTTTGATTTGGGTGTTAGGGTTTGAGATTTGGAACATTGAGAAAGAGGGGTTTTATTATTTTAACCCATACATGTGTATTTTGGGTCTTAAAATGAGATTAGTGATATTTATTGTTGATATTTAGACCATTGGGTCAATATTGGGAAAAATAGGAGAAATGCCATATTTGATTTTTATTGGGTCATTAGTGTAATTAATGACTTTCTTTGTGAAATATGAAATTGGGAAGGAAATGATGAAATTGGCTTAAAATGAGATTGAACGGTGGAGTTGGATTTATAAATCGCTCACTTTTGAAAATGTTGATAATTTATCTGTTGATGCATTTATTATCTGTTTAGAAATAATTGCTTTGGGCTATCGGTGGAGGATAGTCTTGATTGTTGTAGATACTGCATGACGATTAAGCAAATTAAAACTAATCAATTGATTATGTCATTGAATATAACGATTGGAATAATACATCAAATATGTGTATTGATTGATATTGTATATGATGAGTGTTTATATACATTGTATTGTGTGGGAGGAGATAGGGGATATACTCCATGGTTTGGGAGGAGATAGAGGATGGACTCCTAAACTGGATATTTGGGAGGAGATAGGAGATGGACTCCACTGATACAGCAAATCTGTGTATCATTTGTGAAGTATGAAAGTGTTTTAATATGAGTTGTTATCTCATGTGAATTGTGAAGTATGGAAGTGTTTTATTATGGGTTATAACCTCATTTAAATTGTTGATATTGGAAAGGTTTCTGACATGAGCCGTAGTCTTATGGGAATTGTTTGGCCAAGTTCTGAGCCATGTTTATAAATCGAAATTGTTAAGTAAAGGAAAATGGAATGAAACATGGACATATTTGTCATGGAATTGGATTGTGCCATATGTTGGTTTATATTAATTAAACATTTATCAAATGCTCATGTTTTAGTTATTGCTCATATTATGTTTAGCATATCTCTACTAGGCATTGGCTCACCCTATGTGGGACATCATTTTCAGGTTCAGGTGATATGCCACCTTCAAGGACGTAGCTTGGGAGGCATGAGGCTGACAGCTCTTTTTGTTGTCTCTTTTGTGTATTACATGTATATCAAGCCATGGGCTTATTTTATGTAAAGAGTTAGAACTCTACTTTTGTTGAACCCAAGTGTTGACTTGGAAAGTTGTAAGCCTATTGGGCATTTACTTTTGTTGTCAACATGTAATATCTTTTGTAAGAATACTCTAATGAATGGCAAAATGTTTTACTTTCTTAAGTTTAGGGATATAATGAATGCATGATTTATGGGTTTATTTTGAGGGCGTTACAACTTGGTATCAGAGCGTACCCGGTTTGAATACTTTGGGTACGTGGGAAGTGGTTAGTACCACAATGGGTTTGTCTCGCTTGTTAGAGACTTAGATGTAATGTTACATGTTTGTCTAATAACATGTTGTAACATGCCCGGGGGGTACTCGCGTGCGTTAAACAGTTCGGATCCCCGAGATCTCTTTGATCTAGTCTCACGAGTGCAATGTGAAACGTAAATGAGAGTCCAGATTTGAAAACTTTTAGTGAAAATCCATTTTATTACAATTTGGTCAAAAATGGACTGCGTCATCAGATCTCAGAGTCGCCACCTAATATTTTGGGAAATTAGGAAACTCATGACTCAGTGCCAAGGCCACTGTTCGTTGTAACCAAGGATGCTTGGCTCGGAACCTTAGGTATGAGAGGGGAAGGTCAATAATGAGCACCCCGCTCACCCGATCAAAAGATCGGCCTCTACTAAACCATGATATGACTTTTATTTTCTTTATATGTTCATGTTCTGATTAGTTAATAAATCCTAAAATTTACTATGTGAAGCATACAAGTATAGACTATGCCATTCATTATGGAACAATTTGGTATCATGCATTTTGAAAGAGTTTTGACGATGTACAACCCAAATAAATTGAGTTTACAAGCATGAAAAATCAACATCATTCCAAATTAAGCGACACAACCTCCATCCACTGGCATTCATAGAGTTATATCACATAAGCAAATAGCCTCATGGTAGAATGCTAGACATAGTAAGAAAAACACACACAAACGGGATGCTAAAACATAAAAACTTACATGTTTGACATCCCACGAACAAGCTACAAAACAAAGTTAGTAAAATATGCATGATTTTATATACAAAATCCTAATGCAATTCACTCATGAGATGCAACTAAAGATTCGGCTTCTAAAATATGATATGTGAATCATCTCAAGAACATGAGGTAGCGCACATAATCACATAGGAATTGATTAAATCCACAAATGCAAACTTAGCCGAATCAAGATGCATGAAACATGGATGCAAAGCATAACTATGATGAAAAATAAATATGATGTTTATGTACAAATAAAGAAAGCAAGTAAAAGAACGGGATAGAAAGAAGCGGGGCGAGGAATTATTACAACATTTTAAAGAATAATTACAAATCAAATTAAAGAGATGAGGAGAATATTACAACAAAATAAAAACCTCACAATACATTCAAAATAAAAAATAAATAAAATAAAAGCTTCATGTTCTTTAGAACCGCCGGCGGAAATTGATTAATATTGGGAGATTACGCCATCTTGTTCGGAAGAAGCTAACCGGCCGGCCAACTAGGCCGGCCGGCCAATTAGGCCAAGCAAAACCTGTCTTGTTGCGAAACCAAGAAAATGAACAAACAAAAAATATGTAGGTGGCTCAACTAGCCACTACCGGTTAGATTAAAAAAAAAAAAACAAGAAAACAAATATAAAATAAAATAAAATAAAAAGTGCAAACTCACAACATAAACCTAAAACAATAAAACAAATATAAGATAGAACATGCAAGATTACAACAGAACTAATATGAGACTAATACACCAAAAAAAAAAATATGAGGTAGAACATGCAAGATTACAACAAAACTAATATGAAATTAAAGCATGCGAATAAAAATAAATAAATAAATAAATAATTATGAGCTAAACAAACCACTAGGATTATAACAACACACTATGAAATATAAAGTAAGAAAATAAGTATGAGATAAACAAACCACTTAGATTATAACAAAACACAATGAAATAAGAAGCATGAAATAAATATAAGATATAAAATATAAGAAAATGAAAGACTAACAATTCACCTTCCAAAGAAAGATTGAACTTCTTTATTTCTAAACTTCCTCTTGATCACCTTCAAGTGTAGGAAGTGTGTTCTCAAATCCTCAATTCGAAATTGTGGAGTTTATGGAGTTTGTGGTATAGAAAGTGGCTAACTCTCTAGTTTTTCTCACTTTCAATCACTAAACACTCTTCCTTATGATCAAGGCAATTAATCTTTGGCTATTTCAGAATTTTTGGAGTGGTTTTGGTGTATGGAAATGAGGAATTTCAGTAGCTATGGAAGGTATGGGGTGTATATGGGAGATAGGAATATTTTTGGCTCAAAAACTCAAATTTTCTCTATTTTTTCACTATTTTCTCACTCATTTCTCTTCAATTTCGTGGTCTTTTCTCTCTTATAATATGATCATTCTATATAGGCAATGAGGGAGAGTAAAGGTCAAAAAGAAGGTGGGAGACAAGGTGGGAGACAAGAATGTGATAGGAGAGCAAATTTTCAAGGTGGTTGCATGGGATACTCCTTTATGAATGCAAACAAAACCTCTTTTTGACAATGGGGGTGTAGACGTCCCCGAACGCCCCGGGAGGGTTAAGTCCCGTTCTGTTCATATTGGGGTCACTACAGTTCAAGGACTCAAAATGTCACGGTTCTTAATCTTGAACCAAAGAGTCCAAATCCGGCAAATCGTTTTGAAAACAGATTTTTTGAAAGAAGTGCCAAACATGGACTGCTTCGCCAGATACAGAGTCGCCACCTAAATGTTTTTTAAATGGGAAATTTAGGAAACCCTGACTCGGTGCCAAAGGCCACGTGTCCGTCATCACCAAAGTTGCCTCGGCTCGGGAACTTGGGTACGATTGGGGAAGGTCACTTCGTGAGCACCCCCGCTCGCCCGGTCAAAGACCGGCCTCTACTAACCATGATATCTTATTTTGAAAACATTGCGAGTTCTTATTCCGGTTATTAGCCTAGGTTACTATGTGATGCTCGCAGCAAATAAGTATAGACTGAATCGCCTGAATTGGAACAAAACATTTCATGTTTGTTTGTTTGAAAATGGTTTGATGGTGCTACCCGCAGGTAGGCTAAGACGCGGATTTGCCACCCTCAGGTGGGCTTAGAAAACATGATTTTGCCACTATCTAGTGGGCTTAAAACAAACATTTGACGAATTGTCCCAATTCAAATAACTCAACCTCCACCCACAGGCATTCAAGGCAGTTATATCATATAAGCAAATAGCCTCATGGCAAGCATGCTATCATGGCAACACTCACACGCATGCAAGGATGCTAAAGCATAAAACTCACCGAGTACTCCAAGCTAAAACAGAAGCTGATTAGAAATCACGCATGATCCTAACTATACAACAATGCCTAATGCAACACATGCAAAGATGCAACTATAGCAGGCTCGGCTATTCTAAACATGGCATGTGAAATGCTACAGCTAACATGTATTCAATTTGGAATTGAAATACAAATGCAGTTTGTATGATGCGCCGAGCCCGGTGCGTGCAAAACAGATGAATGATGCAAACATGCTGTCATACTGTATGCTAATTGAAATATGCCCTATATCTAACCATCGTAAGCGGGTAAATAAAATGGAGAAAGACGTGGGGTGGGAAGACATACATCACACTCACGCACACTTATTACAGTTATGCCCTCGCGCAGAGGGTCCGAGTAAATAATACAGTCCGAAATGAAAGAATAATACAGTCCAAATAATACAGTCCAAATAATGTACAAATTCCTAATTAATTAATCAAATTAAACTAAGAAAGCTGTAAACCGGCATGCAAGCCAGGGGGCTGCCTCGACTCTGATGAGTGCTGCGGGTTTGGGCTGCCTTGCGCGGAAATCCACTGGGATGCCCCGATTAGCCTCTGTTTGCAATGTTTCTCGAAAAGCGTGCCAGACTCCGAAAGGTTGCTGATTCCTTATTTTGCTGCAACAGAGAGCAGGAAAAGGGCATAGCAATGTATTTCACAAATATGTGCATGCCTCGATCCTCGTGCCACCAATCACGCATACCGATGCATGATGGCCGAGGAATCGGATTGCACAACTCAATATTGGATGAATGCGGATGAATGCTACAACAAAACCTAACTCCATCATGGGTAATCCGGAGTGTCGGCGACTTGGGAATTGAGACCCGTTCCGTCACTCGTAGTACGGAACGTGCCTCGTTTCCCGTGCCCGGGCTAACTCCTATTCCGAACACAATGCAATATGCATGATATGCATGAAACGCACCTAAGATACAGCCTAGTATGCATAATGCTGATGAAAATGAGATGAAAATGAAATGAAAATGAGACGCTTCGAAAAGCGTGCACGCGGGCACGCAAACCGAGGCGATGGCATGAAATGCAAATCGGATAAAACCGAAGTGCCTCGAAATGCGGGCACACGGGCACGCAAACCGAGGCGATGGCATGAAATGCAAATCGGATAAAACCGAAGTGCCTCGAAATGCGCGCACACGGGCACGCAAACCGAGGCGATGATATGAAATGCAAATCGGATAAAACCAAAGTGCCTCGAAATGCGTGCACACGGGCACGCAAACCGAGGTAATGATATGAAATGCAAATCGAATAAAACCGAAGTGCCTCGAAATGCGCGCACACGGGCACGCAAACCGAGGTGATGATATGAAATAGAAATCGGATAAAACCGAAGTGCCTCGAAATGCGCGCACACGGGCACGCAAACTGAGGCGATGATATGAAATGCAAATCGGATAAAACCGAAGTGCCTCGAAATGCGCGCACACGGGCACGCAAACCGAGGTAATGATATGAAATGCAAATCGGATAAAATCGAAGTGCCTCGAAATGCGTGCACACGGGCACGCAAACTGAGGTAATGATAAAATGAGATGAAATGGCATACGGAATGCCACGATGGGCTTACACCAACATGGGAGAGCCTCAGCTCACTCACATAGGAGGCCGTCGGATAAGAATGAAGTGCCTCGAAATGCGTGCCCACAGGCACGCAAACCGAGGCAATGATAAAATGAGATGGAAATGCAAATTGGGCTTATACTAACATGAGTGGGCCTCAGCCACACTCACATCAGATGCCGTCGGATAAAACAGAGGTGCCTCGAAGTGCGTGCCCGCGGGCGCGCAAACCGAGGCGATGCGTTTAAAGCAGAAAATGACATGGGGAATAATATGGAAGCATGCAAACCAAATTTCAGCACCTAAATGAAGGGGAAAACAGCCCCGAAATGATACGAAATGACAACCAATGCATGAAATCAACCCGAAATGTGATTTTAAGTACCCGAAATGGCCTATAGCTATACTAAACATGCACAATATGATCATGACATGCAAACCAGTAGCAAGGCAGCCCCAAATATGGCATTTTTTCAGTACAAAGCAAGGCTAAACAACAACCACAAGTATGGCAAAATTAGCATGCAAAAATGGGGAAAAAGAGGGGAATTACAAAGCAAGTAGTATATACAATGCTCAAACTGAAAAACACAGTTCTACAAAATTAAATAGGGACCAAAAATATGCACATTTACAGTAGATGAGATCCTCCAATTCAGTGTGTAGATATGCTTAACATAGCATGCAAAAATGAGCCAACAAAGGGCTACAACATGAGGTACCATAAGCAATGACCAAACAACTTTGGACCCTTAACAAAACATGAAGAATGGGTCATTTTAAGACACTTTCTAAGCCTGATTAAGGCTCAAATCAGAAGCTAAGCGAGCCTAACAAAGCATGCAATTTTACGGAAAAAAATGGAGGGTACAACATGAAGTACCAAAAGCATGCATCAAACAACTTTGGACCCTTAACAAAACTTTACAATAAGGCCAAAATAAGGATATTTTCAGTACTGATGATGGCTCAAAACAGGAGCTAAGTAAGCTCAAAGAGGCATGCAAAGTGGGGCCAAAGAGAGGTATAAAGCCAAGTGTAACATGGAGACCCCAAACCAAGTTGATCCCTTCTACAATGTTGTAGAGAGACCTAAAATAAGCTCAATATAAGTTAATGGAATGCTCAAAATCAGATCACAAATAGGCTAAAGAAACCATGCAATTTTACGGTAATTTGAAGGAAATATGAAGCAAGTGCATGATAGAGAGGTCAAACAGGGTTGAGCCCTTCTTCAATGTTTAAGAGGGGCTCAAAATAGGCCCACTAACAGTTTATGTCATGCTCGAAATCAGACCAAAAATAATCCAAATAAAGCATGCAAAATAATGGCATAAGAGGTGATATTGAAGCAAGTGTGCCATAGAGGGCTCAAACAGGGTTGAGCCCTTCTACAATGTTGTAGAGGGGCTCAAAATAAGCACAAAACCAGAAGGGGTCAGAGCCCAAATCAGAGAGAAAGTAGGGTAGAAATTTGAAGCAAAATTGTGTAAGAAAAAGGGAAATAGTGACTTACCCTTGAAGACAAGTCTTTCTTTGCTTCTTGGCTTGACTTTGTTGCTTCTTAACCTCTGGAAAAGCTCCCTTTGCTGCTGGAATGGAAGTGGGGATGGTGGTGCTTAGGGTTGATGAAGAGAGGAGCTAGACACTTGGAGATTTTTGGAGCTTTTGGCTATGGAAATGGAGGCAAAGGAAGAGGGGTTCTTGAGAGGAATTTTTGTAACCTTAGCAAAGAAGGACCTCAGCCACTTAAAAGGACCAAAGGGGGGTGTAAAAGGGGAGGGAAATGCACCCAAACTTTCCCTCCCAAAATATCCCCCGGAGGCCAGGATATTTTGGGAAAACAGCTGGACAGCTGTAAAGGGGTCAAAAGCAGAAAGCTGGCCGGCCAGGTGGAATTCTTGAAGATGGCCGGCCGGCCACCCTACTGGTCGGCCAGCCACTCCTCATGGCCGGCCGGCCATGGCCAAAAATGGAACAAAAAATTAATGGCCGGCCACCATACCTTGGTGTCCTCCTAGGTGTGTAGAACAAGGCCCCATGGTTGGAATTTGGCAACTGTGAAACAGGAGTCACAACAATTCACTTGAAGGAGAGGCTCAAAAATGAAACCCACAATTACTGGCCGGCCAGTACTTTTTAGGGTCCTCCCAGGTCCCCTCATCACAAATATGTAGCTTTGGTTGGAAGAAAATGGGCCTAGGGTGTTCAACATTAGCCCGGAAGTGAGCAAAACGGGCGCCGGAAGAGCAGAAATGATTATCTGAGATAATTGCTGGCCTCCCACCCTCCAGTGATCTTCCTGGTGCTAAAACAGAGGTACCTGCCAAAATTGAACGAAAACTAATGCAAAATGAATGCTCGAGGCCCAAACCGCGAGGTTCGGGGCCCAAAAACCGGCTGTAGACACCGAAAGTGGCATTCAGCCACGAAGTGGGTATCCGAGACCCCAGTGTGCCTTGTTATGATAAAACAGAGGCACCCGCCAAGAATGAACAGAAATCGATGCGAAATGAATGCTCGGGGGCCAAACCGCAAGGTTCGGGGCCCGAAAACCGGCTATAAGCACCGAGAGTGGTGTTCAGCCACGAAGTGGGTATCTGAGACCCCAGTGTGCCTCGGTATGATAAAATAGAGGCACTTGCCAAGAACCGGAGAAATCGGAGACGGTCCCGAAAATCGGGAACCGGGCTCCGAAGTGGGCAAAATGGCCTACGGCCACGAAACGTAGCCCACGGCCACCGAGAGATAGTCTACAGGACCACTCCCTTCCCTCAGGAAAGAAAACAGAGAAAACCGAGTCTGGTTCGCAAACCGAGGCAAGGCACAAAAGTGGATTCGGAAGTCCGGAGGCAGGGCGCACGGCCGCGACTCTGAGACTTCTGAACGAGCACAGTATGCAACATCACCGAGCGCTCAATCAGTGACGTCTGAGTCTTAAGGTCGGTCAAAAATGGGGTGTCTACAGGGGGATGATTAGGTATAATGGAGGATGAGTGGATGCACTTGAATGGCTCAGAAAATAGGTAAATGGGTTGTCCCAACCGAACCAAAACCAAGAAAAAATGGGCTATTGTTGTTTTGGGCCGAGTCAACAAAATCTGCTTTTAAGTCCAACTTCAAATGGGCATATCTCCCCCATATGGACTTGGTTTTAGGCGGTTCTTGGGTCCAAATTGAAGCCCCAGAAGTCTACTTTCCAATGGAGGTGGCCTCACATTTAAATTCCAAGTGTACAAAGAGATATGCCTAATTTAGTAAAGGATGTCTCGGGCTGGGTCAACAAAATCTGCTCTTAAGCCCAACTTCAAATGGGCATATCTCCCTTATTTGGACTTGGTCTGAGGTGGTTCTTGGGTCTAAATTGAAGCCCCAGAAGTCTACTTTCCAATGGTGATGGCCTCACATTTAAATTACAAGTGTACAAAGAAAAATGCCTAATTTAGTAAAGGCTACTCATTTCCCTCTTAATGATTTGATACTCATCCTTTTCCTAAACCAGTTTTCTTTCATCCCCTCCTATTTCCTTCAACTCCAAACCTATAAGAAGATGTTTTTTTAAATATTTTTCAAAAAGTTTCACCTCCCTTCCATTTATTTCCACTTTATCCTTACTCGGTTTACTGAAAAGTGCAATATTTTAATCGAAATGGGAGCCTCGGGACATTGTAGAAACATTTTTTAAAAAACATATTTTGAAAATAGGGTTTTAAGGTCTAAAATAGTTTGGCCAAAAAATGGGTGAAGGTTGGAATTAAAACTTAAATTCCATCTTTCTTACTGAGAATTTTGTGAGAAACACATTCTAATTGTCATCATCGGGTAATCAAAAGAAAGCGCCCAAGTCTTAGGGCCAGTCAAAATGGGGTGTCTACACATGCTTATGTGACTACTTGGGTATGGGATTTAGTTTTTAGGATGTTGATTGGATCCTTGGGTTTCTGGGAGTCCTATTGGAAAAGAACTTGATCAATGTTGTTTCTAACTGAAACTCTAGCAACGCATCGGGACTGTCATTATCCGGAAATGAAATTCGTAAGTGCTTATGTGATTATGTGCTTACGTGGAATGAATTACTATTGTCCATTGCTTTAGGACGCGAGTGAGTTAGCTCTGGCACATTTGTGAATGTGCTAATGTTCTTCGTTACCTTTATTAGGATGTCCAGACGAGGACGTAGTGGTAGGCGAGGTAGGCCTAGGAGGCAGGAGGTGCCTATACCGGATGAGATTCCGGAGCAGTAGGAGGGTGTTGGTCAGGCCAATGTGGCCGAGCCAGTAGGTCAGCAAGCCATGGGCACCTTAGCCCGCGAGATGGCAGGAGCATTGAGGGAATCCATGGACATTCTTAGGGCTGAGAACCAAGTCTAGGCCCATGTTGCTGAGGCAGGGCCTTCTTTTCTGAAGAGGGAGTTCTTCTGGTCTAACCCAGATGAGTTTGTAGGTGATCCAAAAGAGCCACTTAAGGCTGATAAGTGTCTTGAGCAGATGATGAAGACATTTGAGATGCTTGGCATCGAAGACGGGGCTTTGAAGGTGACCTTGGCGTGTTTCCAGCTAAAGGGAGACGCGGGTCAGTGGTGGAAGTTTGTTAGAGGACGTATTGGTGGCACGTGGAAGGCCTTCATAGATGCTTTCCAGGAGAAGTTTCTGTCTCCAGCTGTTAGAGAGAAGTTGAGGGACTAGTTTTGTCAGCTCAAGCAGCTGAGTATGCATGTGGCCGAGTTTGAGGCCGTGTTTACCAATTTATCTAGGTTTGCTCCTGAGCTTATGGCGTCTGAGGAACGCCGTTGTCTTGAGTTTGAGAAGAAGCTGAGGCACGGGCTTAAGACTAGAGTTGTTGGGTCCATGACTCGGGAGTATGGACGCCTTGTGGATGCCGCGGCACATCTTGAGATTATCATGTAGGAGGAGGAGGAGAGAATGAGGGGCTCCAAGAGGAGTCAGGATGGCCAGAGGGATGGTCGGAGGCAGAAGGGTTCTAACCCTCAGCAGTTCCAGGGGGCTTTTGTGAGATCTACCTTTCCAGTGCCAAGTTCAGGCTCCGGGAGAGGCAGTCAAGGAGACATTACTTGTTACAAATATGGTCAGCTGGGCCACAAGTCTCCAGCTTGCCCCGCAGAGGGGAGGAGGGCAGAGAGCAGCTTCATCTTCGGCTCGACCTCAGAGCCAGAGTCAGGGCAGAGGCCAGCCGCTCTCTTGTTACCAGTGTGGTCAGACAGGGCACCTGAAGAGGTATTGCCCGCAGTTGAGTGCCACATTGGGTGCGTCTGATTTGAGGCAGACGCAGAGTTTTTAGCCAGCACAGTCAATTCAGGCCTCGAGGGCCAATCAAGGGGCTTCATCGTCTCAGTCTGTGCAGCAGTCTTTTGCTCCGAGAGGTGAGCAGGTAGACCAGAGACCTTCAAGGCGCGTGTATGTTGTTACCGCGCAGGACCTTGTACCGGCTCCATCTGTGTGAGAGGAACCTTTGTTTTACAACTCGGTTGCCAATGTGTTGATTGATACGGGTACATCCCATTCCTTTATATATGGCTGCATTTGCATCTGTGTTGGGGTTGGAGTTGGCTGCAGTATCATCATTTGTTGTTGTATCACCTGTGGGGGTGAGTTGATTTTGAAACAGGTGTAGAGCGTTGTGTGGATGTGATAGCGGTTGCCGACCGCCGGCTTCCATTTTCTTTTGTAGTTATGCCTATGTCGGGTTTTGATGTGATTTTGGGTATGGACTGGTTATCGTCATACTAGGTTGTTATTGATTGTTACCGCTAGAGGGTCACTATATGTACCTTGAGCGGGGATTGTTTCTATTTCTTAGGGGATCGGGTTGGTAGAGTGTTGCCACCGGTGTATGATCCGCGAGGATGGAGTGAGCTTAGTGGTCTTCTCGCTAGCTTTATGAGTAATGAGTGTGATGAGACCCAGACTGTATTGCCAAGTGTGGTTTGTGAGTACTCGGACGTCTTTCCCGAGGATCTGGTTAGTTTGCCACTACATCGAGAGGTGGAGTTTTCTATTGATTTAGTGCCTGGCACGGCACCGATTTCTATGGCACCTTATCGTTTTGCCCCAGCCGAGTTGAGTGAGTTGAAGGTTCAACTCCAGGAGTAGCTAGTTTTGTCCGCCCTAGTGTTTCACCGTGGGGAGCACCGGCCCTCTTTTCTAAAAAGAAAGATGGTGCCTTGAGACTTTGTATTGATTACCGAAAATTGAATCGGGCTACGGTTAAAGAATAAATAACCTATGCCCCGTATAGATGATCTGTTTGACCAGTTGAAGGAGTCCCGTTGTTTCTCTAAGATAGACTTGAGATCGGGTTACCACCAGTTGAGGGTCAAGGAGGAGGATATCTCGAAGACGGCATTCTGTACGCGGTATGGCCACTACGAGTTTCTGGTGATGCCTTTCGGGCTCACCAATGCACCAGCAATGTTTATGGACTTGATGAACCGAATCTTTCGAGAATTCTTAGATCGTTTCGTGGTCATTTTTGTGGACGACATTCTGGTTTATTCACCTTATGAGGAAGAGCACGAGGAACACTTGAGAGTGGTGCTTGAGTTGCTTAGAGCCCATAAGCTCTATGCTAAGTTTGGGAAGTATGAGTTCTGGCTAAGAGAGGTTAAGTTCTTAGGCCATGTAGTCTCCGGGGAAGGGGTATCGGTTGATACATCCAAGATAGAGGTAGTGCAGGACTGGGCACAACCTAAGAGTGTTTTTGAGATCCGCAGTTTTCTGGGATTAGTTGGATACTACCGCTGATTTGTGAAAGATTTCTCCAAGCTAGCTTCGCCGCTAACTAGATTGACGCGAAAAGAGGTCAAGTTTGTGTGGAGTAAGACTTGTGAAAAGTTGTTCCAGGAGTTGAAAGTTAGACTTACCACCGCTCCATGTTGATTATTCCGGAGAGAGGTTTGGGTTATGCGGTTTATTGTGATGCCTCACGAGAGGGCTTGGGTTGTGTGTTGATGCAAGAAGGAAAGTGGTAGCCTATGGCTCACATCAGTTGAAAATACACGGAGAGAACTATCCTAACATGACCTAGAGTTAGCTGTGTGATTTTTGCCTTGAAGATTTGGAGGCACTACCTTTATGGTGAGAGGTTCGAGGTGTTCTGGATCATAAGAGTCTGAAAGTATTATTTACACAGAAGGACTTGAACTTGAGCAAATGAGGTGGATGGAGTTCATTGAGGATTATGATTTCGAGTTGCACTATCACCCGGGAAAGGCCAATGTTGTGGCCGATGCCCTTAGTAGGAAATCCATTAGTGATGTAGCTTGTATAGCCATCCGGGAGTGGGAGATGTTGGGTACACTTGGGGAGTTTGATTTGCTTTTAGGTGAATCTGTTGAGACTGTAGCCTTGCTTTCTGTAGTTGCACAGCCTCCACTTGTGAGTCGAGTGTTAGAGGCACAGAGAGGTGACCTTGAGGTAGAATCCCTCCGGGAGAAGATCTCTAGTGGGAAGGTTGATAAGGGTTTGACTGTGTATCCCGACCTGAGTGTGAGATACCGAGATCGTCTGTTTGTGCCGGAGTCTTGCCAAGAGGAAGTACTCCGAGAGTTTCACCATTCACGCCTTGCGGTGCATCCGGGAGGCACCAAGATGTACCGTGATTTGGGTCGCTAGTTTTGGTGGCAGGGTATGAAGAAAGATGTGGCCGTTTTTGTGTCTAAGTGCCTTACTTGTCAGCAAGTGAAGGCCGAACATTAGAGGCCAGCGGGTTTGTTACAACCCTTGCCTATTGCCGAGTGGAAGTGGGAGCATGTCACTATGGATTTCATTGTAGGTCTTCCGAGGACTTAGCGGGGTAGTGATGCTATTTGGGTGGTGGTAGACCGGTTGACTAAGTTGGCGCACTTTATCCCTATGCGCGTGAGAGATTCAGTAGATCATCTTGCCGACTTGTATGTTCGAGACATAGTGAGGTTGCATGGGGTCCCAGTGTCGATCGTCTCAGATAGAGATCCACGTTTTACTTCTAGGTCGTGGCAGAGTTTGCAGAGTGCCTTGGGCACTAGGTTGACCTTTAGCACGACTTATCATCCTCAGACTGATGAGCAGTCCGAGCGTACTATTCAGATCCTTGAGGATATGCTTCGAGGTTGTGTCCTTGATTTTAGTGGGTCGTGGGAGAGGCACTTGCCCTTGGTGGAGTTTGCCTACAACAACAGTGTCCAGTAGAGTATCAGTATGGCACCGTTTGAGGCCTTGTATGGCCGACCTTATAGGTCTCCAGTGTGTTGGGCCGAGGTGGGTGATGCAGCTTTGTTGGGCCCGGAGTTGGTGAGGGAAACAACGGAGAAAGTTGAGCTTATCCGTAGGAGGCTTGTTACAGCCCAGAGTCGTCAAAAGTGTTATGCCGACCGTAGGAGAAGACCTTTGGTATTTGAGGTGGGTGATCACGTCTTCTTGAAAATATCACCTAGGCGGGGTTTGATGAGGTTTGGAAAGAGTGGGAAGTTATCCCCTCGGTTTATTGGCCCTTTCGAGATCCTTGAGAGGATTGGCGAGGTTGCCTACAATTTAGCTTTGCCGCCGCAGTTGTCCAGGGTACATGACGTGTTTCATGTTAGTATGCTTTGGAAGTACGAGCTGGATCCATTGCATGTATTGGATTGGACCGACTTAGAGGTTGATGAGGATGCCTCGTATGAGGAGAGACCGGTTCGGGTCTTGGATAGGCGGGATCAAGTCTTGCGAGGCAAGACGATACCCTTGGTTAAGGTTTTGTGGAAACATCACGGAGTTGAAGAAGCCACTTGGGAACGTGAGTTAGAGGTCTGAGAGAAATATCTGGACTTGTTTGTTAACATTTAACCTTGTATTGGGAATTTTGTTGTATTGACAAACTTTAAGAGCATTGAATATGTCTTAAGTTGTAAAACATTGTGTATGTTTTGATTTATGGAAGCATTATTAAATATGCCATGCAAATGGAAGTTTATTTTAACATTGTATATGATAATGAAGTTTTAGAAATCCAAATATATTGTTGGCATTGAATATATAATTGAATTGTTGAATATGTGTTGAAATTGGTGAATTTCAAGGAAATGCATGTTGATAATGCATGTTGTAGCATATGTTGTAATTTGCCTCTTGAAAAGAGATGCGATGACCAGTAATGGGTCAAGTTGATGAATATTGCATTGTAATATTGTTGAGAATTGAGGAATCATATTTTTTAAACTTGTTTATCTAATTTCGGGGACGAAATTTCTTAAGGGGGGAGGTTATAGCAATTTCGGTTTTCCCTTCCTTGTTTACTGTATCCCGGACTTAGTTCCGTGGATGTGTTGTTGTCATATTCTCATTTCCATCCTTTACTCTTTGTATTTGAGTCTTGGGTTGTGTTGGGCAGGTTTGAAATAGGTTGGTTATGCTTGGGAACCAAGAATTGATGCCCAGATTTTGGCCTTCACGCTCGAGCGAGGCTTTTGACGCTCGAGCGGGCCCTTTGTTGTTGCTTCTCCGCTCGAGCGGACGTTTTGACGCTCGAGCGTGATTTTCCATCTCCCAGTATTTTTTCTCTGCAGGTCATCGGACGCTTGAACGGGGCTTTGGACGCTCAGGCGGGACCTTTTTTATTTTGTTCCTCCGCTTAAGCGGGGCTTTGGACGCTCGAGTGGGGACCATCGCCTGCAAAACTTCTGGGAGTATGCATCCGGCGCTCGAGCGGACGTTTTGACGCTCGAGCGTAAGTCTGTGTCTGACAATCGAGCGGGGAATCCCATGCTCAAGCGGACCTGTTTTTATATCAATCAGTGAAATCACTTTTTGGATCACTTTTTGACCTCTTCTCTCTCTCTAACTTTTCAAAACCTCCATTGGAGAGCTCCTCTCTCTAAAACACAACTTCTCTCTAAGGTTTGATCTAGCTCTAGTGTGTTTCTAGCCTAGCCCCTTTGTAAAAAGTGTTGAGCTTGGTGTGGGCTACATTTTGATCCGAAACTCTTGGGATTTGGAGCACCTTCGAAATTCTTCATCTTCTCCATTTGGTCTCATCTCTTGAGGTAGGGATAACTACTCATTTTTATGATCTTTAACATAGATTTTGGGCATTTTGTATAAATGGTTTGATTTGGGTGTTAGGGTTTGAGATTTGGAACATTGAGAAAGAGGGGTTTTATTATTTTAACCCATACATGTGTATTTTGGGTCTTAAAATGAGATTAGTGATATTTATTGTTGATATTTAAACCATTGTCTCAATATTGGGAAAAATAGGAGAAATGCCATATTTGAGTTTTATTGGGTCATTAGTGTAATTAATGACTTTCTTTGTAAAATATGAAATTGGGAAGGAAATGATGAAATTGGCTTAATATGAGATTAAATGGTGGAGTTGGATTTATAAATCGCTCACTTTTGAAAATGTTGATAATTTATCTGTTGATGCATTTATTATCTGTTTAGAAATAATTGCTTTGGGCTATCAGTGGAGGATAGTCTTGATTGTTGTAGATACTGCATGATGATTAGGCGAATTAAAACTAATCAATTGATTATGTCATTGAATATGACGGTTGGAATAATACATCAAATATGTGCATTGATTGATATTGTATATGATGAGTGTTTATATACATTATATTGTGTGGGAGGAAATAGGGGATGGACTCCTAAACCGGATATTTGGGAGGAGATAGGGGATGGACTCAATTGATACAGCAAATCTGTGTATCATTTGTGAAGTATGGAAGTGTTTTATTATGGGTTATAACCTCATTTAAATTGTTGATATTGGAAAGGTTTCTGACATGAGCCGTAGTCTTATGGGAATTGTTTGGCCAGGTTCTGAGCCATGTTTATAAATCGAAATTGTTAAGTAAAGGAAAATGGAATGAAACATGGACATATCTGTCATGGAATTGGATTGTGCCGTATGTTAGTTTATATTAATTAAACATTTATCAAATGCTCATGTTTTAGTTATTGCTCATATTATGTTTAGCATATCTCTACTAGGCGTTGGCTCACCCTATATGGGACATCATTTTTAGGTTCAGGTGATATGCCACCTTCAAGGACATAGCTTGGGAGGCATGAGGCTGACAGCTCTTTTTGTTGTCTCTTTTGTGTATTACATGTATATCAAGCTATGGGCTTATTTTGTGTAAAGAGTTAGAACTATACTTTTGTTGAACCAAGTGTTGACTTGGAAAGTTATAAGCCTATTGGGCATTTACTTTTGTTGTCAACATGTAATATCTTTTGTAAGAATACTCTGATGAATGGCAAAATGTTTTACTTTCTTAAGTTTAGGGATATAATGAATGCATGATTTATGGATTTATTTTGATGGCGTTACATATATATTTTAGCACTACATTACCCATGAAATGAATTATTATTTTTGCTTGTTTACTGCTATTTCATTTTATTGTTCATTATTTTATTTTTTTTCAAATTTGTTGGGATGATTTATGGATTTGTTTTGTATTATACAAAAGTGTAACAACAACAACAACAACAACAACAAGGCAAGTGATTCAATTTGGCATCTCATTTAAAATTCATCACATGTAAATGTTCTACCCGCAACCAGACGTCCATCATGATCCAACTCCATCTCATCTATGTTCATCTTTGCAGAGGAAAGTTGTCTGAAAACAAACAAACAAAACCAACAAATAGAAGAATGCTACAAAAAATCAATTGCCAAAAAAAAAAAAATTAGGGGCGCAAATTGTTGGTTTTATTTTAGGTCATGAAATCAGTTGCACTTTACATTTTTTGGGGGGATTTTTTAGCCACAAATACCCTTGTCGAGAGAGAGAGATGAGAGAGCGATAGAAGGGAACGATGCTGCTCATTTGCTACGGTTTACACAAAAAAGATGGGGCAATTACACCCAATGTGTTTAGGATTTCAATAGAGAATTGAAAAGCTAATTACAAAAAGGGAACTTTCTATCCTCACTCAATTTTTACATAATTATATTAACCTCTAATGAGATTTTAAATTATATAATATTTAAGACATTTTTTATTAACTATCAATGAAAACAAATAAAATATGTACTTATGTTTATTTATTCAATGTATATCTATATCTACATTTACTATCTAGGGGTGTGAAAATGGCTTGGCCCGTCGTTGGGTTTAGCGGACTCCCACAAAAATCAGGTCGGGCCTAACCTGTCCACTCGTGCAAAATCTCAACCCAAGTCCACGGGGTACTCGGGCCTCAATTGGGCTTGGGCTTGGCGCGGGTCTGGGTCAGACTTGACCCTTTTTTATATATTTTTTCTACCAAAATAGTTTTAAAATGATATTGGGTCTCGGGCGGGCCGGTGGGCCGAGCTTCGGGCTGGGTCAGATCCCAAAACACACTGCCCAGGCCTAGGGTCACGGGTTGAGCTCGGGCCTAGGCAAATTGGGCCGCAAGCGGGCTTCCGATTGGCCGATTTTTCACCCCTACTATCTATCTATATTAGTTTCAATCCATTTAACTTTATTAAAAAAAAAATTCAATATAATTATGTTAAAAATCTAAAATCAATATATATATATATATATATATATATATCTATATATATTCAAATTGTATAAGAAGTGAGTCTTCCTAAATTTTAACATTGGTGACTTTTCCTATTATTTTATTAAATTCAAGAGTAATAATGAGGCTTATTACGATATATATGTTATTTTTTAAAAAGGGCGAATACATTAACGATCCCTATAATTTGAGATTTATATCACTTTGGTTATTGAATTTTCAATTGTGATACATTTGATCCTAAATTTTGAAAAAAAAATTCCAAATAAGGACAATTGAAGACACTGTTACTTTATTTTAAGGGCAAAGTCATCAATTTAATAAAATATAAACTAGTTTAACAAAATAAATATCAAAAAATTATTTTTAAATTTTAAAAAATTATTTCTACCCACCAAAGATAAAATTATATAAAAATGATAAATCTTTTACATTTTTATTTTATTTTTATTTTTTTACCAAATTAATTTTTAGTATGTGTTTGGATGATGATCGTGTAATGAGTGATTGTTTTATTGATATTTTTGGATATTTATCATGTAATAGATAGTTGTATTTGTTGTTAACAGATATTTTTGGATGGTTATTAGGCTTTTAATGTATAATTAATGTGTTTAATATATGAAATATTTTGAATTTTGAATTTTTGATTTAATGGATATGAAAGTTGTAACCATGTTTGACTTTTAAAAAAATAAAAACTAATTTAACAAAAATAAATATCAAAAAAAATTATTTTAAAGAATTATTTCTACCTTCTCAGAAGATAAGATTATAGATGTTACGCAAAAGACAACCTAGGAGGGGGAGTGAATTAGGTTTTTACAATTAAAAATTAATAATACCCTAATAAAAATTATGACTAGCACAATAGATAAATATAGTTAATGAAATAAAAAATAATTAAAACAAGTGTTTTAACAACTATGTCAGTTAATGATTTTAGCACAATGAAAATGTGAAATATAGTTACGACAATTTAAATAAAATAAAGAGATAAGGGAGAGAGAAGAAAACAAATTTATAGTGGTTCGGCTTCAACTTGGCCTACATCCACTCCTCAAGCTTCACTTGAGATTTTCCACTATATTCTAGCTTCATGAGGGTGCTAGCAACCTCTTTACAAATGGAGCAATCATCCACGGATTTTACACAGACTTTCTAAGTCAAGAACACTGAGTGTACTACACTCTTACAAAGTTGAAACGAATGTGTTTTTGCTTTCACAGAAAGCTATAAGAATTATCACTCAAAGATAGATATAAAAATGAAACTTTGATTTTTCTGTAAACCTCACACAAGAAAGATGGACTTAAAGCTATAAGGCTCAGTGTATAATTTCTGAGAGAGGATGTAAACAAAAATTGAACAATACTTCTCAGAGAATTTTTCAGAGAATAGATGTGAGTGATTATAGATCAAAGAATATTTTCATGTTTTTTTGTACCATGTTTTACATTAGAGGCTTTGATATATATAATGAAAATTATAACCGTTTATAGCCGTTGTAGTCATCATTACTAATTTGAATATCTTCCACTTGAACCTTTTAAACCTTTTAACCTATTCATTTGAATTTATAGCCGTTGTACTCCATCATTACTAATTTGAATATCTTCCACTTGAACCTTTTAAACCTTTTGACCTATTCATTTGAATTTATAGCCGTTGTACTCCATCATTACTAATTTGAATATCTTCTACTTGAACCTTTGAACTATTCATTTGAATTTATAGCCGTTGTAACTCCATCATTATTAATTTGAATATCTTTCCCTCCATCATTACAAATTTGAATATCTTCCACTTGAATCTTTTGAACCTTTTGAACTATTCATTTGAATCTCTGTTTTGTACTGTTTGAACTCCTGATTTAATCAAATATTAAATACATTCTAACAACATTTGGATAAAGGTTTAGGTGAGAAATAATGGGACAAAATAAATTTTGATTCTATTTTTCTCTTTTAAATAAATTAAAACATAATTAAATAAATCATTAAAATAAATTTTGGATTTAAAATATAATTAAATAAATCATCAAAATAAATTTTGGATTCTATTTTTCTTTTTCAAATAAATTAAAATATAATTAAATAAATCATCAAAATAAATTTTGGATTCTATTTTTATCTTTCAAATAAATTAAAACATAATTAAATAAATCATCAAAATAAATAAGTCTAACAATAGAAAAATGATGTGTTTTTAATTTTTTTTCACTAATTTAATTTTTAGTTTCTTCAAAAAAAATTCTGAAAATAGATTCTGAAAACCAAACCAAACCAAACTTTATAAGTTAACCAACATAAAATAAGGGGCAATTTGAAAACCAGCTTTCAGCTTTTAACCCATTTTGGGGGTAATTCTATTTCCACACACTAATTCCTCTCAGTACACACAAATTAATGAACACTTTCTCAATACACAAATTATAAAAATATAAATTCTTAGTACACATCTCTATATTCCAATACATTTTCAATTTTAAAACCCTAAGGCTATGTTTGGTTTCAATTTTTGGATCAATTTTTTGAAATTTGTATGAGAAAAATATAAATTAATTTGACAAAAATAAATAGCCAAAAAAATATTTTTAATTTTTAAAATTTTTTTTCCCCTAAAAAGATGAAACCATATTGAAATAAGAAGTTTTTATTTATTTATTTTTGAAAACATATTCTAAAACTATATCAAACAAAATCTTTTTTTTTTTCCCATTCATCCACTCATCTTTTACTATCGTTGTCGTCACTTTCAACCCTTAGTCACCACCACCATTGCCACATCTAGCTCATCTCTCTCCATCCTGACCTCCACAGTCAACATTGAGTGATTCGTGGTGAAAAACTTGTGGGAGTGTATGGTTCATGGCAGAAAGTGATTGCAGCGGATAAGAAAAGGGGTGAAGAGAGGGAATGGATGAAGAGAGAGGTGGTGTTAGTGATAGGGGATGGTTGTGGCGTTTTAGAAATAGGCTTTTAGTAGAAGAAGATGAGGGCATTACGGTATTTTTATTCTAGGACAAAATTGCATTAATGAAAATTTTCATTAAGTGTGTGAACTGAGTGAAATTAGTGTGTGGAAATAGAATTACTCCCATTTTGCGTCACATCACCTTTTACATTTTTTACACACAAAAAGACAAAAAAATCAAAAAGTCAATTTTTAACTAATTTTCCAAATCACTCCTAAGTTGTATGACGACTTTGCCCTTCAAATGGAGCAATAATGTCTTCAATTGTCTTTATTTGGAACAAGATTCAAAATTTAAAGTCAAATATATCACAATTAGAAGGTCAAGAACCAAAATAATATAAATTCCAAATTATGGAAGCTACTAGTGTAATTCACCCTTTTAAAAAATATAATCAACATTTGAGTAGATCAAATGATGAGTTTAGGTAACCAATGGGTTAATCCAATTAGTTAAAGCTCTGTCCTTATGTATAGGTTTAATTTTTTGGATATTTATTGAGTTTTTATCTCTCACTTTGGAGGTTTTTACATTAATTATAGTATATTGTATTGGACAATCAATTCATAAATTCAAATTATAATTTTGTTAGGTAAGATGTCTAGGCGCTGAATTAGTTTGTCCAAAAGGACAAGCTCAATTAAAATGACAAAAATACTCTTCCTATATATATATCATTTTAGACGTCCCAAAACCCTAACAATCACACTACTCTCTCTCTCTCTCTCCCCTCTACTCTCTATTAGGAGTGTGCGAGGTGCGGTTCAGACGGTTTGAGAGTAAAATTACAAATCGAATAGCGGATATTGGCGGATTAGCGGATTGACAAATTACGATTTGGGTGGTTTTTGACGAATTGACAGATTGAAGAATATTCTAACTAATTATCATACATTTACATAATATATAACACTAATTTATATAATATTTTTTATATATATAACACAAAATAATTTTAGAAAATATGTTTCATATATATAACTACTCATTTGTAATAAATTTAATATCTTAAATCTCTCTCACACTCATTTTACTTTGATATTTCATTGGAGGTTAAAAAATATATATATTAACTATAGCAGAGCAGAACAATTTGGAAGGTAGATTATAAATTTTAAAATTTAAACCGCAATTAACGATTAAAACGGTACAAATTGATATGAATCAATGTGATTTTAACAAATTAAATAGTATTTTACACGGCCCTACTCTCTATCACTCTGTCTTTTCTCTCTCATCTCTCATCTCTCATCTTTGGCTGCCGACTGCACCACGCACGCACACACATGCACTCTCTCTCTCTCTCACATTACCTCCGTCTGCTGCTTCGTCTCTGGTGTTGACGGCGGTCTGATCTCTCTGATGACTTCATCTTTAACTCCGCCAAGCTTCAGATCTAGAAGATCTGAAGATCATTCCTCTTCGTGGCTTTGTCAAGCACGCAACCGCTGCTTCGACCGCCAGCGACCTCTCTGCTGCTGCCTGTCTCTCTCAATTCCAAACACTCTCGGTGGAAAAGAAGGCGGAGCAGAGGTAGTGGTGGTGGAGGATTCACCGCCGTTGTAGATTGATCCGAGAGATCGACGCCACGTAGTTGGTCATATTTGATGCCGATGGTGGGGCTATGCGTCAGAGTAGGTGCTCCATATAGATTCATTTTTGTGTGTATATGTATATGTAATATACACGTACACAGAGATTTTTGATTCTCTCTCTTGAGTGTTTGGGCGATTTTTTATCAGTCATGGAGCTCCAGAGCACTTTCAAATAAGCCTTCGACCGACGATAACAGCAACAACAACGGCGTCGATGTGGTGTCGTTTTACACGAACCAAATCTCGCGGACCAGATCTTCCATAATTGAGCGTATTTGCAGCCGATCATGATTCTCAGTCTCATATGGAACCTGGTGTTTGTGGCCACATTATTCAGTATACGTATAAAATTTACAAATCTTCAAGCCATTGTTTCCCCATATACAATAAAAAGATTAACTCATTAGGAATTTCTATAACACACTTTATTTTGAAATATGTATTATACATCAAAATGCATATATTAAATAATGTGGCCACATTAAAATTTATAATTTTAAAATAATTATTCTTTTTTGTTGTTGATGATGAATGTTGTTGTTGATGACGAAACAATAATAGCATCAAATTTACAGATCTGTAATACATCCCTATCTCTCTTTCTCTCTCTATCTATCTGTGTATGAAAAATTGAATAAATAAAGATCAAAAAAATTGAACAGATAGGTTTAAAATGATTTGTATTGGATTGAACAAATCGATTTTAACAGATATAGAACATTGATACAAGTTTTAAACTGTAAGAGAGAGAAATTCACAAATTTCAAACACACACACGGGAAGAGAGAGAGAGAGACTCATAGATTTTCAAAAGATAGAGAAAAAAGATAGAGAGAAAGAAAGACTCATAGATTTTGAACAGATAAAGAAAAAAATTGAACAGATAGAGAAAAAATTGAACAGATAGGAAAAAAATGAATAGATAGTCAACTTTCTCATAGATTTTGAACAGATAGAGAAAAAAATTGAACAAATAGGGAAAAAAATTGAATAGATAGGAAAAAATGAATAGATAGTCAACGAAAGTCAACAGATAAAAAAGGTCAACAAATAAATTAGGGGATAAAATTAGAAACAAAATGTCCTTCAAAATAAATAAAAGGATTTCTCACCAAATTATTTCACAAAGGGTGGACCTCTCACCAACAAAAAATATCCACTAGACATAATGCCTTATACCTTTCTTAACTTGGACTTTTCAATAATTTTCTCTATTGTATTTGATTTTCGTCATTACACTTATTATTTATTGAATTTTATTGTAATATCATACTGAATCAAATCAACCCACCCACCCACCCTCAACACAAAAAGAAAAAAAAAAAAGTTTAGGTGATAATAGAAATAAAAAATTGTGAACTCTTATTTAATAGAATTTATATTTATAACTTTTGTATATATTTATAAAAAATTAAAAACTATAAATAAAAACTTGTTTGGAATCTATTTTTAATTTAAAAACTTATAAACGGTTTATAAAATTTTCTAAATTCATATATTCAACAAAAATATGATTTCCTTCTTCTTCTTTTTCTTAAAAGAAAATCATTCATTCTCCAACCCCTTTCAACGCCACCATCCACTTCTTAACATCACCACAGGTCACTATATTCAACCACCCTCACCTTCGGCCACCATCATTGGTGACTTTCTTTGATAACCACCTCTGGCTGCCGCCAACTACCTTCCCCTAGTGGCAACACCTTTGGCCAGTACTTTCGGCTATTGACCAGCACCTTTGGTTACCATATTTTGTCTTTGACCACCATTTTCAACGATTAGAAATCATCTCTACCCACCGCCAACGACCTCCAACCACTACTTTAAGGCGTTGATAATCACCTCCCATGACACCATCAATGGCCGACTACCATTTCTGATTGTCAACAATCACTTTTTGCTACCGCCCCTCCCCGATTATTCTTTTCACTTATTTTCTAAACAAATTTTTAAAACACATGTGAGTATTAAACATATTTTTTTTATTGTTATTGTTATTGTTATCAAAAATAAATATAAAAATGTTTTATATGAACAAATACTAATAAGCTTGTAAACATTACCAAATCACACCGAAGTATTAATCTTAAAGAAAATAAAAATAAAAATAAAAAAAGATTAAGAGGAAAAACAGCTAAATCTCAACTTTTTAATTATTTAAATTTAAACCTCAAACTTTTTGAAAGTATCAACTATGACCATTTATTTATATTCATCTGTTAATTATAACTAAGGCAGAAGAGGCAATTTAGACAATTTAATTATATATATATATATATATATATATATTTTATTATCATTGATAGCCACCTTCCATCCTTACCATTATCCATCACCATCCATCTTCTTTTCCAAATCATTGCCACCGCTCATTCTTTTTTGTCCGTCTACCACTACTCCTTTCCTTCCCCTTTCCCAGCTCATTATCACCCTTCTCATTCCTTTCCTAATCCATATCCACAACTACTATCCACCACCACTAATAAAAAGTGATTAAATTGTCTAAATTATCCATGTTCGGTTAAATATAATTAACAAATAGTTAAAATTGATACTACTTTAAAAATAAAAAATGTAAATTAAAATAATTTAAAAATTATATATTAGTTTGTTGCTGGATCCTGAGGTTTTTTATTTTTTATTTTTTGTAATTTCCCAAAAGATTACTTATTATCCAACTATGTGAAACGGTGGATGAAAGGAAGTTTAATCATTACAAATTCCATAAAAACTAGTTGATCAAAAGCCATAAGTCTGTCCATGAAAACATTTCAATGTGAGTAATACTAGAGACTCCAAATATTTTACTAAAAGTTTTACCAAATGTCTCACATGGTGTGGGACCCACACCACATTGTGTGGGTCCCACACCCATGTGAGACATTTGGTAAAATTTTTGATAGAATTTTTGGGAGCTCTAGCATTTTTGTTTCAATATTAACTACACAAATACAACCATACATGTTACACCACACGTGCAACCCATATCTTATAAGCTTTGGGGAGACATTAACCGAAGAATACCTATTTTAACAAACTATTCTTAAAGGAGTTAAATCACATTAACTGAAAAATACCTATTCTTATAAGCTTTGGGAGAGACGTTAATACTGTGTTAGGTTTGGAGATTTGAAGAGAAATTTAAAAAAAATAAATAAATAAATAAATAAATAAAATATAAATAAAACATAAATATATTTCACATGATGACCAGTTTAGCCAGTCACATGGCGCACGGTTGGGTCCCTTCCATGGTTCCACACCTACAGCTTTCTACGCAATGGCTGCACATGCACGTGTACACGGTGTACGTGTGTATATCTTGTGATCAACGGTTGACAATTTTTTTTTATTGACGATCGGATGGCTAAGAAGGCATCCGTACTCGCAGCCATCGTCCCTGTTTTGTGATTCACATCGGTCAAAAAAGGTCAAAAAATATCGTCTTATAATAAAATAAATTTTAATTTATTAATTTTCTCAATTTAAATTTTAATCTTTGATTTATTTTTAATATAAATTATTTATTTATTTTCATAAATTAAAATTGACAAAAAAAAAAAGTGTATTTTACTTATTAAACCTAATATAGGTATTATAGATAAAAAAAAATTTAAATAATTTTTCACGAGTTTAATGACTAAAATTTTTATTTTTCTATCAATTTTACTTAATAAAAATAGATGAATGGTTTAGATTGAAAACAAATTCAAAGTATAAAGTTTAAATTGATAAAATTAAAAATTTAAAGTTTATTTTGTTACGTGGCTCAAATTCTAGATTATTTTTTTTTTCAGTAATTTGTCCTAATAATAAATAATATTTTATTATGGTGACAGGGAGTTTATCACTTTATCATTTTCAATTAAAAAGTGTTATGTTTTTCATTCTTAATCTTTTTGTTTGTCCAATCTCAATCATTTACTAATATATATATATATATATATATTTTTTAATAAAATATGATGAAAAATGACATGTGAATTATGCATATTCAAAATTTTAGTCCATGATGATATGTATCTCTCTGACCATAAAAATAGCGTATGTACATATTTTGAGTTATTTTGGAAAATATGTTAGAAGCTGATTTTTTTTACTTGCTTTTTTTTTAAAAAAAAATATATATATGTGTAAAAAAATAAAGAGTTGACTTAAAAAAGTTAAAAAGTCAGTTTTAACCTTGTTTTCATAATATAGAGAAAAAAAAAATATGGACGAACTACACTAACAATTCCTATAATTTGGGACTTGTGTCACTTTGATCATTAAATTTTCAATTGTAATGCATTTAACCCTGAATTTTGAATCTTGTTTCAAATAAGGACAATTGAAGACATTGGTTCTCCATTTGAAAGGCAAAATCATCATACAACTTATTTTATGTTGATTAACTTGTGAAGTGCTGCTATTACCATCCCATTAATTATTTTGAAGCCCCCATTTCTTTAGACCCCCACTTATAAATTCTGAAATCCTTAAAATTTCTTTTCTCCTCCCAAATAATAACAAAAATATCTTTATGAAAACATTTCACCCATTCAATTAAATGCACACCCCCATACTCTCACACCCCAAAAAGCCTCCATCCCCAAAACCCTAACAAAACCCATGAAAGTGATTACTATTTCATCTCCATATTCTTGTTCATGACCTAAAAAAATAAATGTAAGTTTTTTGTTATTAATTCAAAATTTCCCTTTTGTGGGTTCTATGATCTCCACAAATTTCGGTTCTCAGTTCTCGAACAAATAAGAAATGTTCAATTACCTGTTCCTAAACAAATGAACAATGTTCGGGCCTGTGTTTCCGAATTTCAGTCATATGTTTGGGAGATTAGTCCTGAAAAAATAACGAATAGTTTTTATTATTTTTCTCATTTTTTTCAAGAAACTTATCCTTACAAAGTCAATCTCCTTTGGGGTAAGAATACCATCAAAGTTACGAATCTCCTCTGAACTTTTATTGTTGTACTCCTCTCATATCATGGAGTTGTGATTGTTAGAAAAACTTTCACTCATTGTTATTGCCGGAGAAGTGTAGGTAATCAAATGGTTGCCACTATTATCGTTGGAATATTACCGCTAAAAGATTTTCAAGGTTTTGAGGGTGGATAGGTTTTGAAGGTGGGATTTGAGGAAGATGGATGTGTGGTAATGGAGGTGGGTACTCTCATAAACTCTAACTCATGATGTAATTGGTGTGTGAGGTTAATTATGAGATGGGGTGTCCCAAAATTATTGATATCCTTTTTAATAATTTCATTTGAGGTTATTATTGTAATAAAAAAATAAAAGCTAAAAAATAGGGAGTCCAAAATAATTGATTAGATGTTAATAGCAACGTTCTAACTTATATGTTGTTTAAAATATAATGATATTTTTTTTAATGAATAATGTTAGAATTTTTTCAGTTATAAAGTTATGTTTTGTTTGGTTTGGTTTTTAGAATCTATTTTTCAGAAAAGTTTGAAAGAAACTAAAAATCAAATTTGTGGAAAAAAAAATTTAAAAATATTATTTTTATATAATTTTATCTTTTGGAATGGTAGAAATAATTTTTTAAGATAAGTTTTTTTTTATATTTATTTTCATTAAATTAGTTTTTATTTTCTCAAAAGTCAAACATGGTTACAATTTTGATATCATTATTAAAACAATCCATATATATTAAACATATGGATTATACTTTAAAAGCCTAATAACCATTCATTATATGATAATCATAAAAATAAAAAAAAAAATCAGTAACAAGAAATACAACCATCCAAAATGTCAACAAAAACAATTACCTATTACATGATCATCATCCAAACACATACTAAAAAATAATTTGGTTAAAAAAGTAAAAAATAAAAAAATTTATCATTTTTATATAACTCTATCTTTGGTAAGTAGAAATAATTTTTAAAAATTTAAAAATAATTTTTTGGCATTTATTTTTGTCAAACTAGTTTATATTTTATTAAATTGACAACTTCGCCCTTAAAATGGAGCAACAATATCTTTAATTATCTTTATTTGGAATGAAATTCAAAATTCAGGGTCAAATATATCACAATTACAAAGTCAATGACCAAAATGATATAAGCTCCAAATTACAAGGGCCATTAGTGTAATTCGGCCGAAAAAATATATATATATCACATATATATAAATAAATTAGAGAGCATTTTGATTATAAAATTAAGGGTGAAGTACTAATAAATCCTAAAATGTGATCTTGTGAATTATATATAGTCCTCTCTTTTTTCTTATGAATTCAAAAGTCCCATTAAAGTAGAAATTACACAAAATGGTAGTTACTTACCCATTTGGTTTAATTTTTTTGATATGAAAGTGCGTTTCTCCAAATATGAAATTACATGTTTGGACAATCCGCACTATAGAGATTTTGGATTTCCCTCTTTCTGTAACAAATCTCACATTACGAATATGAACATAACATTATAATGTAACACTACAATAACATAGACTCTAGTGTAACATACTAAAAAACTCTTTAGTGTACTTTTCTCAAATGTAACAACATAGCTCTCAAAAAAAACTTCTTAATATACTTTTGCCAAATGTAATATTCCTACGAAACATACAAAATAACTCCTTAGTATACTTTTTTTGAACGTAATACTCCAATCAATGTAATCCAAAACTAAAACTCTAATATAACACACTTTAATATAACACACAAAAATACTAAAAAACTGTTTAGTGTACTTTTCCCAAACGTAGTACTCACAGTTTGAAATTATACATTTGTCTAAAGCTTACCAAGAAATTTTTGTACTCCTTTTATTTGAAGAATCCCACATCCTTTTGTAATGGTTTGAATAATCCCACATCCTTTCTTTGGAGTGTTACGTTTGGAAAAAAATATACAAAGAAGTTTTTTTGTGTGTTATATTGAAGTGTTAAACTAAAAAATTTTTTTGGAGTGTTACGTTTGGGAAAAGTATACTAATAAGTTTTTTTGTGTGTTACATTGGTGTATTACGCTAATAAGTTTTTTTGGAGTGGTATATTGGATTGTTATGTTTGAGAAAACCACTCTAAGGAGTTTTTTTTTTTTTAAAAGAATGTTACACTAAGGAGTTTTTTTTAGAGTGTTATATTAGTGTGTTACGTTTGAGAAAAGTATAGTAAGAAGTTTTTGTGGAGTGTTATAGTTTAAAATTATACATTTGCCTAAAATTTACTAAAGAGTTTTTGTACTTCTTTTGAAATGTTTGAAAAATCTCACATTTTAAGTCATTCCAAATAAAATAAAATAAAAGATTTTCATATAAAAATTCATCCCAAATTTGATTCTTATAGGTTGTATATCTTATATTTCTAGCACAAAGGAGAGAGAGGAAAATATATATGTATATATATATTATATAACAAAAATGAGATTTTTAGTGAGGAGTCTTGTGAGAGTTTCAATATCTCATACTAATTTTCTTGATTTTTCTAAATTTTAAACAATTAAAAAAAATTCATTGGCTAACTTTTATTTGATAATCCCACATCAGGAAAATAAGGGGAAAAAATGAGTTATTTTACTTATATAAAGTGAATATTATACTCACATCCCATTTAATATTTTAGTATTGTTTATATTTCAATTCAATATAATTTAAATTTTAAAAGTTTTAATTAATTAATTATGACCTAGCCGATTAGGTTAAATCATTTTTTATTCGATTGATTCATTGGTTTAACCGCGATTTTAGCGATTTTATCAAAATATATTGATTAAATTCGAAATAAACTAATTTATATAAGTAAAAATGAGATTTTTAATGAGAAACTCTATGATCAATATCTCAAACTTATTATTTTGATTTTCTTAATTTTTATAGCGATCCCAATTTTACCCCGACCTTTGTTGCGTTCCGGACTCGGATTCCGTGATTGTATGTTGTTGTCTATGTCTTGTTTCCTTCCTTTAATTCTTTGAAATTGAGTTTTGGGACTTGTTGGGTGAGTTTGGAATAGGTTGGTTGTTAATTGGTATAAATGGTTGTTGCCCAGATTTTGGTCTCTTCCCGGGAGCGAGGCTTTTTGCGCTCGAGCGAGCCTTGAGTAATTTGCTTATTCGCTCGAGCGAAGTTTCTTGCGCTCGAGCGAGGATTGAGGGCCTTCAAGTTTCTTTCCCAGACGCAGCTTTTCTAGAAGGGTGAAGTTCTTCACTCGAGCGAGGCTTCTTGCGCTCGAACGAGCCTTGTGAAATTGTTCCTTCGCTCGAGCAGAACTCCTTGCGCTCGAGCGTGCGTCTATGTTTGTGGCAGACCTGAAGCTTTGCATCGTGCGCTCAAGCGAGGTCACTTATTGTGTCTGGTCGCTCAAGCGAAGACCGCGTATATCAGTTTGCAGCAGAGATATTTTACATCACTTTTGATCTTCTTTTTTCCTAAAAACCCTAACCCAGCACCTCCTCCCTCTAAAACTCTCTCTCTCTCTCTCTCTCTCTCTCTCTCTCTCTCTCTCTACAAATACTCCATGATCTAGGGTCTTTCTACCCTAGTTCCTTTTGTTAAAAAGATAGAGTATTGCGTAAGCTTCCATTTGATCCGAAAGATGTAAAGTTTGGTCATCTTCAAAGTTTATTCCTTCTTCTCCTTTGAGCTTCTATACTTGAGGTAGGGATATTCTACTTTATTATGAGCTTTAACCTAGGTATTTGTCATTTTGTATAACTTGTGGGATTTGGAAACATTTGGGTGATTCTAGGGTTTAAACTTAAGGTTGAAAGAGGGGTTTACTATTTTGAGTTATGAGAACATATGTTGGGTATTGAAGATGGGATTATATGGATTAAAATGATATAATTTAGACTTGTGGTTGACATTTGGAAAAAGGGGGAAAATTACCCTAATTTATGTTAAATAATTATTTTGTATAAATAATGAAATTGGTATGGGAAATATGAAATTGGGAGAATGTGTAAATGGTTGGTGTAGTTGAATTTGATAAATCATTCACCTATAGGAATTTGATAAATTATCTGTTGATAGATTTATTTATCTGTTTTGAAATATCTGTTTTGGGCTATCGGTGAAGGATAACTATGATTGTTGTAGAAACTGCATGAGGATTAGGAAGATTGAAACTAATCAATTGAATTATGTCATTGAATATGACGGTTTGATTAAACCATTGAATGTGTGATTTGATTAGTCATTATATATGACAACGTGTTTAAATACATTGTATATGTATCATTGTTTGGGAGGAGATAGGGGATGTACTTCATTGTGTGGGAGGAGATAGGGGATGGACTCCATTGAGAATTAAGTTAGCTGAAGTGTCCAGGGTGAAAGTCCTAAAATCTTATATATTTATGGGTGCCAGTTCCTCTCGGATGTGATTCTGTAAAATGGCAAGAAATAAAAGTGTTTGATTGATGAATGTATTGAATTGTGAACCATTGAGTTGTAGTCTGATTTTGGTCGTTTTGATAGTAATGAATTTGGTTAATAGATTTACCCGAAATGGATGAATGGAAATGAATTGAGGTATTGGTTATCTATATTGAATGGCCTTGGAAAGAATATGTGTTAGTTAAGAATATTGCACATTTATCTGATGTTTATATCTTAGTTAAATCTCATATATTGTTTTAGCATATCTCTACTGGGTTTTGCCTCACCCTACTTGGGAAACCATTTTCAAGTACAGGTGACATGCCGCCTCCAAGGTCCTAGCTTGGGAGGTTTAGGAGTTGAAAGCTCCATTTTGTTATTTTGTTTTTGATCTTAAATGTTTATTCAAGCCGAGGGCTTTAATTGTAAAGAGCTTATAACTCAATTTTGTTGTAATCAAGTGAAATCTTGAAAAGATGTAAGCTGGTAGGGCATTTATTTTGTTGTTATCGATTAGAGTTGCATGCTATAGTTTCAGAATGAACATTTATGAAAATGTAAAGCATATAATATCTTTGTAATGCAGACTCTAATAAATGAAAATATAACGTTGTTATGATACTTATAGATCTTATGAATGGTTGATTTATATTGTATTTTGAGGGCGTTACAATTTTAAGCAATTAAGAAAATCCCAATTGACTAGCTTCCATTTAACTTTTATTTTATAATCCCACATAGACGTTTTGATTTTAAAAATAATTTTGTATAAGATTTTGAAACTCATATAATATTTAACTTTAAAATAATTATAATCTCAGGGGAAAAAAAAAAAGTGAATTGTTTCACTTATATAAAGTAAATCTTATAAAGAGGGTTTTGAGGGAGAAACATTCTAGAAGCTCCAAACCCTTATTCTAAAATTATTGAATTTTCTTAATTTTAAACAATTAAGAAAATTCTTATTGGCTAACTTTCATTTACCTTTTATTTTACAATCCCACATCTGGAAGAAAAAAAAAAAAGGAAACAGTAAATTGTTTCATTTACATAAAGTAAATCTTATGTTCCAATTTATATAAATTATTGAATTTTCTTAATTTTAAATAATTAAGAAAATTCCCATTAGCTAGCTCCATTTAAATTTTATTTTACAATCCCACATCCGGAAAAGAAAAAAAAATGAATTGTTTTACATATAAAATTGAATCTTATGTTCCCACTTATATAAGTAAAAAGAGATTTTAGTGAGAAATCCTATAATTAATACCATTTTTTTTTCTTAATTTTAAACAACTAAGAAAATCTCCATTGATTAGCTTCCATTTAATTTTTATTTTACAATCCCACATAGATGTTTTGATTTTAAAAATAATTTTGTAAGAGATTTTGAAACTCTCATAATATTTAACTTTAAAATAATTACAATCCCATATTGAGAAAAGAAAGAAAAAGTGAGTTGTTTAACTTACATAAAGTGAATCTTATACTCTCATTTAATGTTATAGTATTGTGCATGTTTCAGTTCAAGATGGTTTAAATTTTACAATAAAATTTAAAAGTTTTAATTAATTAATTTTGTTGTAAACTGGTTGGTATTTTGACTTAACTGATTAAGCTGAATCGTTTTCGGTTTGACTGATTCATTGGTTTAACCGCGATTTTAGGTATTTTATCAAAATATATTGCTTAGATTGTTTGATTTGAAATAAATTAAGATTGACCATATCAAAAATGAAACGACTAAGATTACTTAATTAGAAATGAACTTTCTGTCCAAATAATTGTTAACTTTTATTTTACAATCCCACATCAAGAAAATGCGGAAAAAATGAGTTTTTTTACTATATAAACCTTATGCTCCCATTTAATATTGTAGTATTGCGTATATTTCAGTTCAAGACAGTTTAAATTTTAAAATTAAAATAAAATTTAAAAACTATAATTAATTGATTTTTGTATAAATTGGTTGGTCCTTTGACCTAGCCGATATGGTGAACTGTTTTCTGATTAACTGATTCACTAGTTTAACTACGATTTTAGCAGTTTTATCAAAATATTTGGTTAAATTTGTTTGATTCAAAATAAATTAAAGATTGACATAATTAAATTTTAGGTAAACTACCAATAGATCCTACTTGGGAGACTTATTACCCAATAGTCCTACTTTGAGACTTATTACCCATTAAGTCTTATTTGATATAATTTATTAAGTGATAAAGACAAATTTATCAGTCTTTTTTTTTTTATGAATAATTTTATAGTGATAAATTTATCAATCTCTTTTTTATGAATAATTTTTTAATGATAAATTTATCACTCTCTTATTTTTATAGTGTTAAATTATTAGTTAGGACCTGTAGGTAAATAAGTCTAGTGAATAGGACTAATTGGTAAGTACCCCTAAATTTTAAACGGCTAAGACTACTTGATTCGAAATAAACTTCTTGCCCAAACAATTGTTAACTTTTAAATAATTAAAAAAATAATCATTGGCTAGCTTTCATTTAACTTTTATTTTATAATCTTACATCAAGAAAAGAAAGAAAAAGTGAATTGTTTCACTTACATAAAATGAATCTTATACTCCAATTTATCTAAACAAAATGAAATCTTTAGTGAGAAGCCTTATGATCAATAGCTCATACTAATTTTTTTGATTTTCTTAATTTTAAACAATTAAGAAAATTTTTATTAGTTAGCTTCCATTTAACTTTTATTTTACAATATCACATAGAGGTTTTGATTTTAAAAATAATTTTGTATGGGATTTTAAAATTCTCATAATATATTTCTTTAAAAGTATTCTTTTATAAAATATGTAAATATATCGATAATCTCAATATCACTCTTATTGGTCCTTAATACAATAATTATGAGATAATTATGATAATTTTAAATTTGTATTTAAAACTTATAAATCATGAGATAGATTATTATAATTTTAAATTTATATTGTGTTGATTTTAAATTTAAATTAATAGATTGCTTTACATATTTAGTGATAGTTTAAATTTTAATAAAATAAAATTTAAAACTGTTAATTAATTAATTTTTGTTTAAGCTGGTTAGTCTTTTGACCTAACTGGTCAAGCTAAACCATTTTTGGGTTGAATAATTTGCTAGTTTAACTGTGATTTTAGTGGTTTTACATGTTACGATAATTCTTTCTTACTCATTAAGTTTTTAAAATTTCTTTAAATGTTTCCTTTTCAAAAACTAATATGATAATTTTTTAAAATTCATATATTTTTATTCTAAAATAGTGAGGTATTAGAACTATGTCATTTTTTTTTATAACAAAGCATAATTTTAATTAATAATTGTCAATATAACTATTTTAATCTATCTATACTATATATTATAGTAAAAGAACATTTGAAACGGAACCTTTAAATTTATATATAACATTTTATTTATGAGAGACAAAATGTAAAAAAATTAAATATAATTATAGTATTTTTAATAAATAATATATTATTTTATCTCGTGCATAGCACGTGTGATATGCTAGTAAACATAATAGAAATAAGAGTATAAGAGTATAATCGTAAATTCAATTTTCAAATAATATATTAAATCTACTTTTCCAAAATCAGTGAAACTAATTGGTCTATAAGAAAATCGTTGGAACTAAACGGATCACCATTCCTCCAAATGAGATTTATAGGTAATCTTTTCTAAAATTAACATGTACGGCTTATATACTAATTTTCTATAATAAAATATTAACAACAAATTAAAATTGAAATAAATAAATAAATAGATTAAGGTGGTGTTTGGATAAATAAAGAAATAGAGTGTTTCTAGCTGGCCTCGTTTAACAATTTTTAATTTTAGTCAAAAGGTTAGAAAGTTACTATAAATTATCATTTTATTTTTTTTATTTTTTATACATCTTTTTATAAAAGTTAAAAAATTATTAAAATAATATGTTCTCAAACGAGAGTAAGTTTAATTTTTTTCCCCCTTAAAAATAATGAAAATCAAACGATGGAAATGATTTGGGTTTGGGATTGACCGTTGACCAGATCTAACAAGAATAAAATGTAAATTTGGTCGAAGGGGAACGTGCCAGGTACACACATACTATACGTAGGAATGGCAACAGGTCGGAGCAGAGCTAGGGATTACACTCCCCGTTTCTGATCCCCGAAGGTAAAAAAATCTCCATCTCCGCCGCGGATCCCCTACGGGGAACCCATCACCCCCCCTCCCCCTGCCCTCACCCCTGCTTGTCACGACCCAAACCCGCCCCTGTAGGTTTAGCATCGTAACCGACCAGTAATCTGTGGATTAAGAAAGGCCTCTGAACAAATAAGCACATAATAAGGGGCTGCGGAAGCAATTATACAAAATAGATAAGGTCTAATGAGCTGTGATAACATACATGGGACAGAAGATTTCAAAACTTGCATATACATAAGCGTGTCGGTCGAAGGACATCAATATTTACAAACATTTACAAAAGTGTAATTCCTAGGACCCAACTTTACAAAATAGACAGAGACTAGCATAAGTACAAAAACAGCCATGTAACTAGACTTCGATCGGAACCTCCTCGGGAGGCACAACGGTTGGCTGACAAAAACAGAAATGAAGACCGCCAACTCTGGCCCTGATCACGCGCCGGCTCACCTACATACATAATATAAACTGTGAGCGAAAGCTCAGTGAACAATAACAGAGTAAAGGGGTTTCAATGAATGAGTCCGTACAGATTTAGAAATCATAATTCAGTTCCGTATTGAATTCATAATTTGTCCAGATCATATACAGAAATCATAAGTCATGCGTAAGTATACGTGGTACATCCATTAGCATTAACAGAGCAGATACAGAACAAATGCAGACACGTGAGGGTTACGAATAACCAGTTCTATAAGAAACCTTCGGATTCGGATAGCAGAGAATAAACACGCTGAGCCCCATGATAGGGCCTCCGGTACGGGTAACAGAGTGCAGACAGATTAAGTTCCATGATGGAACCTCCGATACCGGGTAACAGCCAACATATATCACATGATACTAAGGATGCCATGAATACATATCAAAAATTGGACATTCATTCATTGTACAGAATATAGCACGTCAGAAAACAGATCTCATTTTATCACACAGAAAATGAATACAGTTGAACATAACTTTACTATGTTATTACTCACAGTTGGCCTTGAGATAGATAGACGGAGCAAGTTGGTCAAACGGTACGCGGCACGTGACCTACATAACACATAACAGACACACACACTTGAAACACACGTTCTAATTATGCATAACTTACTTCGTTGGCTCTTAGTGTGTTTCTAACCCTTAATCCTCATTAAGGAGTGTTAAACATGGCCTAGGAATGCTTAGGATGGAATGAGGAAGCAAGAATGCATTGGAAAACATTTCTTAAAACTTGCTGAAAATAAGGTCCACGCTCGAGCGTGGGTTTCCCCGCTCGAGCGGACATGCAGACAATGAAGCTCTGCTCGAGCGTGACTTTTCCCGCTCGAGCGGACTGTTAACTCTTGAAAAGTATTGGATGCATGATTTTCACGCTCGACGGACGCTCAACCTCCGCTCGAGCGTGAGACTCAGACCTCGCTTGAGCATAAATTCCCTCGCTCGAGCGGACTGCAAAACACAAGAACTTTTGGGTATATGCATTTCACGCTTGAGCGTAAACATCGTCGCTCGAGCGGAAGTGCATGTACTCAGAGTGCACGCTCGAGCGTAAAGTTCCACGCTCGAGCGTGGATCAAATTTCTGGAAATTCTAGATTTGATCACCAAGCTCAAATCCAACCTCAAATGCATCAAACTCAATTTTCTGGGCCCAAAACTTTGGAAAAGACTTAGAGACTCATAAAACAACATGTTTAAAGGATCGTTTCAAGAAATCATGGCCCAAAAGCATGCCAATTATGCACAAACTCAACTTAAGCTCAGAATTGATTCATGAACATAACGTGCATGTACATTTTTTAGCTAAGGCTCTACAAAACATAATCAAATGCTACTAAATCACATGAAACTCATTGTGTTTCCAAAATTAGAGTGAATTCAACACATGCATGAAGGAATTCTTGAAAATCAATCTCAAAATGCTATGAAATATGCATGCATGCATGGATTGATCTACTTCCCTACTCCTTAAGCTTGATTCTCACATCTTATAGCTCAAATTACTAGGATTCATCCATAAATTAGCTCAACTTCAAGGTTAAAGGCTTGGTTTCATACCTTAGATGCTAAATTGGGATTTAGGTGCTAGAATTATGAACTAGATTAACAAATCTTCAAGCTTCCTTCTTTTCTCTTAGCAATTTCCTCCTTGTGAATTTAATTCTTGAACTAGGACCCAAATCCCTCAATTCTCTCTCTCTCACACATTTTGCATCAAGTTGAGGAAGAATGAAATGAAAAGATAGACTTAGTGGGGTCAAAATGGCCTTAATTAGGCTTAAACCAAAAGTGTGCTTAATAGGGTTAGTTAGTGGGCATTAATTTAATCTAATTTAATCGCTCCAAATCGAATTTCAATTAAACCTACCACAAAATTCTATAAATCCTAATTAGCACATAAATCAAGTCAATTTCTAATTCGGACGCTGATAAGGCTTTCAATTCACAAATCGCAACTAAACATGAACAGATCTTTCTATACCGAACAGATAAAGACACAAAAATAATGCAATACACATGCAAATTAATTCCAAATCTCTCCTAAATTACTGTTAGGCATAATTAAATACGGATTAGCATTAATCAGAGATCGGGGTTGTTACAGTCTTCCCCCCTTAAAAGAGTTTGGTCCTCCAAACTCAAATTACCTTCGTTCTAGAACAACATTAGGTCCAATGGGAACAAATCTGGATATCTCTTCATCATATCTTTTTCTGTTTCCCAAGTTGCATAGGTTCCTCCGTGGTTTTGCCAATCAACTTTTACCAATGGTATTTCTTTATTTCTCAATCTTTTGATCCTGTGATTCATAATCTGAATAGGTCTTTCCTCATAAGTATAGTCATCTTTCAAAAGCACATGTGTTGGCTCAATGACGTAGAGTGGATCCCTCAAGTATTCTCAAAGCATCGATACATGAAAGATGTTATGCATATGCTCCATTACTGGAGGTAAGGCTATCCGATACGATACTGGATTGATCTTTTCAAGGACTTCATAAGGTCCAACATACCTTGACGCCAACTTACCCTTAACACCAAACCGAGTTTGACCCTTCATCGAGGTCACCTTTATGAACACATGGTCCCCAACTTCATATTCCCTATCTCTTCTTCGGACATCAACATAGCTCTTCTGCCGACTCTGTGCAGTTTTCAAACGTTGCTGGATCAGTTTCACTTTCTCGGTTGTTTCTTGCACAAGTTTGGTCCCAACAAAGGTCTATCGCCTACTTTAGCCCAACATATCGGAGAACGACATTTTCTTCCATACAAAGCCTCATAAGGAGCCATTCCAACGCTTGAATGGTAATTGTTGTTGTACACAAATTCAGCTAATGGCAAGTAGGTCTCCCAATTTCCCTGGAAGTCCAACACACACATTCTGAGCATATCTTCCAAAGTTTGGTTAGTCCGTTTAGTTTGTCCATCTGTCTGTGGGTGATAGGCACTACTCAACCTTAGTTCAGTCCCCAAAGCCTGTTGCAAACTCTACCAATATCTTGATACAAACTTTGAGTCCCTATCAGACACAATAGATACTGGCACTCCATGCAATCTCACAATTTCAGTCATATAAATATTGGCCAATTTATCCACATTATAAATAGTTTTGACAGGCAGAAAATAGGCAGACTTAGTTAAACGGTCAACTATAACCCAAATAGAGTCCATACCTCGGGAAGAGCGAGGCAATCCCGCAATGAAGTCCATGGTAATGTGCTCCCATTTCCATTCTGGTATTGGGAGTGGTTGTAGCAAGCCAGCGGGTCGTTGATGTTCGGCTTTAACCTGTTGACAATGTAAACACCTAGCCACAAAATCTGCAATTCTTTTTTTCATTCCAGGCCACCAAAAATTCTGTTTTAAATTGTAATACATTTTCGTGTTCCCCGGGTGCATGGAAAACTTTCTACTGTGAGCTTCGGTCATCACACGTTTTCTCAAATCACAACAATCGGGTACACAAAGACGGTTTTGAAATTTTAGCACGTCATTCTTAAACACAAATCCCGGCCTCGGCTTTGAATCAAATTCCTCTATGATCTTTTTCAAGTATTCATCTTCGCATTGTTTTTGTTTGATCTCGTCAAGAATTGTAGGTTGAGCGAAAATAACAGTTAAAATCCCACCTTATTCTCGCACGTCAATCTCAACCTCCTTCTGTTCCAGGTCATCTAGCAGTTCTTTTCGATTGGATAACAAACATGACAAATTTGCAATGGATTTTCGGCTCAAGGCATCTGCCATATTAAGATCTGCAAATCATAATCTTTGATTAACTCTAACCATCGCCTCTGTCTCATGTTCAATTCCTTTTGGGTGAAAAAATATTTCAAGCTTTTATGATCGGTATACACCTCACAAGTTACCCCATACAAGTAGTGACGCCAGATTTTCAAAGCAAACACCACAACTGCTAATTCGAGATCGTGCGTCAAGTAATTCTTTTCATGAAGTCGGAGTTGTCTAGAAGCATAGGCAATCACTTTTCCGTTTTGCATTAATACACACCCCAAACCTTTGTAGGAAGCATTGCTGTAAACTTGAAACCTATCAGTACCATTGGGCAAAGTTAAAATTGGTGTAGTCACTAACCTGGTTTTTAACTCTTGAAAGGCTGCCTCTCTTTGTTCATTCTAATCAAATGACACATTTTTCTGAGTTAGTTGGGTCAATGGCATGGCACGCTTGGAAAAGTCTTTCACAAATCTTCGGCAGTAACCTGCAAGTCCCAGAAAACTTCTAACTTCTGTCACATTTGTCGGTTTAGGCCAGTCCACAATAGCTTCAATTTTCTGAGGGTCAACAGAAACACCATCCTTGTTGATTACATGACCCAAAAATGCCACACTGTCAAGCCAGAATTCACATTTGGACAATTTAGCGTATAATTTCTTTTCTCTTAAAGTCTGTAGGGCAATTCTCAAATGGTTCTCATGTTCTTCCCTGCTTTTGGAATAAATCAGGATATCATCAATAAACACAACAATAAATTCATCCAGAAATTATTTAAACACTCTATTCATAAGATCCATGAAGGCAGCAAGTGCATTGGTCACCCCAAATGGCATTACTAAAAATTCATAATGTCCATATCTAGTTCTGAGTGCAGTTTTCTCTATGTCTTCAGCCCTGACCTTTAACTGGTGATACCCAGATCTGAGGTCAATTTTGAAAAATACGTGGGCACCTTGAAGTTGGTCAAACAAGTCATCTATTCGGGGTAGAGGGTATTTGTTCTTGATAGTCATTTTGTTCAGTTCTCGATAGTCTATACACAACCTCAAAGATCCATCATTCTTTTTGACAAACAAGACTGGAGCACCCCAAGGTGAAGTGCTCAGACAGATAAATTTCTTATTCAACAGCTCCTGAAGTTGAGTTTTCAATTCTTTCAATTCTGAGGTAGACATTCTATAGGGGGTTTTGGAAATAGGTTGTGTCCTCGGAAACACCTCAACAGTGAATTCAATTTCTCTATCAACTAAGTCCCTAGGTAAGTCATTCGGAAACACATCAGGAAATTCACAAGCAACAGGGATAGTTTCTACATTAGTTCTGTCAGATGATGCAGTCAGTATACAACACAAATAACCCCTACATCCCTTCCTAAGCAGTTTTCTGGCTTTTAGAGCTAAAATCAGATATGAAGGAGAAACTACCCCATCCCCAGTAAAAGTAAATTCAGGCATACCCGGTGGTCTAAACACAACAGATTTACTTGCACAGTCAATGGTAGCACAGTATTTAGTCAACCAGTCCATTCCCAAAATGCAATCAAAATGATCAATGTTCAAGGGCAATAAGTCAACATATAACATCATATCGCCAATCATAATATCATATGCTGGATAAACATGAGCACACATCATAGAACCCCCTGACGGCGTAGATACAGATAACACATATGTCATAAGTTCTAATGGTCTAGTTAATTTTCAAGAGAAAGCATGTGATACAAAGGAGTGTGTAGAACCAGAATCTATCAGTACACATGCATTTTGAGAACATACAGAGAATGTACCTGACACCACAATATAGGTGTTTTGTACGTCACCGGGCACTAAGGCGAACACTCGACCTTGTCTCAGAGGTTCTTTTCCAGTATTGGCCTTTGCATTTGTTTTGGCCGTAGAGGCGGATCCAGCTGAACTTGCCGTAGGACGGCTAGTATTCTCAGACCTGAGTGGGCAATCTTTCACTGCATGACCTGACTGGCCACATCGAAAACAAGCACCGGATACTCAGTAGCACACACCCCTATGCCTTCTACCAATATCAAAATAGACCGGGATAGACCCACTACTCTAACTCGAGCTGCTTGTAGGCCCCGTGTTTTGCTTCTTACTGACAAATGACTGGCCTCTTCTAAAACCAAACCCAAGCCTCTTCCCTTTCCAATCCGTTTGTAGAGCTGTTGGGGCCTTATTTTGTTTCATAGCGGTTATGGTGGCTTCTGCCATTAAGGATCTGTCTAAAACTTCCACATAAGTAGGCAATTTCAATACGCCCACCCGATCAAACACCTCTAAATCCAGTCCACCTTCAAATTTTCATGCTTTCTTGTAATCAGTATCCACCATATGTGGAGCAAACCGTGCCAGTTCAGTGAATTTGGCTTCATACTCTATTACAGACATTCTTCCCTGTTTAAGTTCTTGAAACTCAGACACCTTCCGATCCCTGAAACATTGGGAAAAATATTTATCATAGAAGATGGCATTAAAATGTGTCCACGTCATATTCCCATTGCTACTTCGAATCAGTAACTACCACCTTCGGGCTTCATCCTTCAGAGTATAGGTGGCTAGGAGGACTTTCTGGATTTCAGAACAAGGAAACACCTCATGTAGCTTCTCCATTTCAAGTAACCACGTCTCTACTTTCAACGGTTCAATTCCACCATAGAATGTCGGCAGTTTCATTTTCATGAATTTCTGTGTCGAGTTGATGATGTCATTATTATCTGCTTCGGCCTGTGCCGGCGGAGGTGGAGGGGGCAAAGGTTGTTGTCTTTGCTGTTGTGACAAAGTTTCAGTCAATGCTGCAAGCATTTGTTCCATTCAGCCCATGCGAGCCTCTGAAGATTCATTTACATCACTTCCCCTTGCATTCTCCATGTTACTACAGAGACATCAAACGATAATAAATATAGGTATAATCTTATTCATCTCTTTCAATTCATTTGCTCAAATTTACATACATTAAGTTTCCATATTCAGTTGGATTACCACACACTCACACATGCCGATAGAATGCCCCTAACGCTTACTAGGACATCCTAAGCTCATATGGACCTGTGTGTGCGGTAGAACACGTGCTCTGATACCACTCTATCATGACCCAAACTCGCCCCTGTAGGTTTAGCATCGTAACCGACCAGTAATCCGTGGATTACCAAAGGCCTCTGAACAGATAAGCACATAATAAGGGGCTGCGGAAGCAATTATACAAAATAGACAAGGTCCAATGAGCTGTGATAACATACATGGGACAAAAGATTTCAAAACTTGCATATACATAAGCGTGTCGGTCGAAGGACATCAATATTTACAAACATGTACAAAAGTGTAATTCCCAGGACCCAACTTTACAAAACAGACAGAGACTAGCATAAGTACAAAAACAACCATGTAACTAGACTTCGATTGGAACCTTCTCGGGAGGCACAACGGTTGGCTGACAAAAATAGAAATAAAGGCCGTCAACTCTGGCCCTGATCACGCTCCGACTCACCTACATACATAATATAAATTGTGAGCGAAAGCTCAGTGAACAATAACAAAGTAAAGGGGTTTCAATGAATGAGTCCATACATATTCAGAAATCATAATTCAGTTTCGTATCGAATTCATAATTTGTCCAGATCATATACAGAAATCATAAGTCATGCGTAAGTATACGTGGTACATCCATTAGCATTAACAGAGCAGATACAGAACAGATGCAGACACGTGAGGGTTACGAATAACCAGTTCCATAAGGAACCTCCGGATCTGGGTAACAGAGAATAAACACGCTGAGCCCCATGATAGGGCCTCCGGTACGGGTAACAGAGTGCAGACAGATTAAGTTCCATGAAGGAACCTCCGATACCGGGTAATAGCTAACATATATCACATGATACTAAGGATGCCATGAATACATATCAGAAATTGGACATTCATTCATTGTACAGAATATAGCACGTCGGAAAATAGATCTCATTTTATCACACAGAAAATAAATACAGTTGAACATAACTTTACTATGTTATTACTCACAGTTGGCCTTGAGATAGATAGACAGAGTAGGTTGGTCAAATGGTACGTGGCACGTGACCTACATAACACATAACAGATACACACACTTAAAACACACGTTCTAATTGTGCATAACTTACTTCGTTGGCTCTTAGTGTGTTTCTAACCCTTAATCCTCATTATGAAGTCTTAAACATGGCCTAGGAATGCCTAGGATGGAATGAGGAAGCAAGAATGCATTGGAAAACATTTCTTAAAACTTGCTGAAAATAAGGTCCACGCTCGAGCGTGGGTTTCCCCGCTCGAGCGGACATGCAGACAATGAAGCTCCTCTCGAGCGTGACTTTCCCCGCTCGAGTGGACTGTAAACTCTTGAAAAGTACTGGATGCATGATTTTCACACTCGACGGACGCTCGACCTCCGCTCGAGTGTAAGACTCAGACCCTTGCTCGAGCGTAAATTCCCTCGCTCAAGGGAATTGCAAAACACAAGAACTTTTGGGTATATGCATTTCACGCTCGAACGTAAACATCGTCACTCGAGCGGAAGTGCATGTACTCAGAGTGCACGCTCGAGTGTAAAGTTCCACGCTCGAGCGTGGATCAAATTTCTGGAAATTCCAGATTTGATCACCAACCTCAAATGTATCAAACCCAATTTTCTGGGCCTAAAACTTTGGAAAACACTTAGAGACTCATAAAACAACATGTTTAAAGAATCGTTTCAAGAAATCATGGCCCAAAAGCATGCCAATTATGCACAAACTCAACCTAAGCTTAGAATTAATTCATGAACATAATATGCATGTACATTTTTGAGCTAAGGCTCTCCAAAACATGATCAAATGCTACTAAATCACATAAAACTCATTGGGTCTATTTGCTAACGTTTACGTTTTCAGTTTATATTTACAAAAATTTTATGAACTGGTTTTTGTTTATATTTTGTTTATTTTTTAAAAAAACATAAACTACAAACGCGTTTGGTAATTGACAAAATGTTTAAAAAAATTTAAAAATATAAAAAAGAGTGAGAAATGGCAAGTGGCGGCGGAAGATGGTGGTGGAAAGTGGTGACAGTGGGTGGTGGGTAGTGAGTGGTGGGTGGTGGTGGTGGGTGGGTGGATGACGGTGGTGGGTGGTGGTGGTGGCAGGTGGGTGGCGAGTGGTGGGAAATAGGTGGTGGTGGCGGGTAGGTTGGTGGGTGACGGTGGCGGGTGGTAGCGAGTGAGTGGTGGTGGTTGTGGTGGTGGCAGGTGGGTGGCAGATAGCGGGTGGTAGTGGGTGGTGGCGGGTGGGTGGTGGTGGCGGCGGGCGGTGATGATGGATGGGTGGGTGGGTGACGGTGGCGGGTGGTGGGTGGTAACGAGTTGGCGGTGGTGGTGGCGGGTGGTGGGTGGTGGTGGTGGATGTGTGGGTGGGTAACGGTGGCGGGTAGTGGATGGTAGCGAGTGGGTGGTGGTGGTGCTAGTGGTGGTGGGTGGCTGGTGGGGGACGATGGTGGCAGATGAGTGGTGGTGGCGGGCAGTGGATGGTAGTAGCGGATGGTGGGTGGTGGTGGTGGCGAGGGGTAGGTGGTGGTGGTGAGTGGGTGGTGGGTAGTGGGTGGTAAGTGATGGTGGCAGGTGGTGGTGGGCGGTGGGTGGTGGGGGCGGAAGACGGTGGTGGAAAATGGTGGCGGGTGGTGGCTGGCGTTGGGTGGTTAAAAAAAAAAAAAATTCAAAACTCAAAACGGAAACACATTTTTTGAGTTTACATTTTTTGGCCAAATTTATAAACTGAGACTACTAATTTATAAGTCAAAAATTTACCAAACAAGTTTTTATTTGAGTTTTTTAAATTTTTGTAAATATAAACAAAAAACTGAAAATGTTACCAAACGGCACCATTGTGTTTCCAAAATTAGAGTGAATTCAACACATGCATGAAGGAATTCTTGAAAATCAATCTCAAAATGCTATGAAACATGCATGCATGCATGGATTGATCTACTTCCCTACTCCTTAAACTTGATTCTCACATCTTATAGCTCAAATTACTAGGATTCATCCATAAATTAGCTCAATTTCAAGGTTAAAGGCTTGGTTTCATACCTTAGATGCTAAATTGGGATTTAGGTGCTAGAATTATGAACTAGATGAACAAATCTTCAAGCTTCTTTCTTTTCTCTTAGCAATTTCCTCCTTGTGAATTTAATTCTTGAACTAGGACCCAAATCCCTCAATTCTCTCTCTCTTTCACGTTTTGCATCAAGTTGAGGAAGAATGAAATGAAAAGATAGACTTAGTGGGGTCAAAATAGCCTTAATTAGGCTTAAACCAAAAGTGTGCTTAATAGGGTTAGTTAGTGGGCATTAATTTAATCTAATTTAATCGCTTCAAATCGAATTTCAATTAAACCTACCACAAAATTCTATAAATCCTAATTAGCACATAAATCAAGTCAATTTCTGATTCGGACGCTGATAAGGCTTTCAATTCGCAAATCGCAACTAAAACATGAACAGATCTCTCTACACCGAACAGATAGAGACACAAAAATAATGCAATACACATGCAAATTAATTCAAAATCCCTCCTAAATTACTGTTAGGCATAATTAAATACGGATTAGCATTAATCAGAGGTCGGGGTTGTTACACTGCCCCCACCCCTGCCCTGCTCTGCCCTGTCCCTGACAGGGATCGAGTTTTCCCGACCTTTTTTTTTTTTTTTTTTTGAATTTTGTTCAACACAAGAACAACAAAAAAAATCTAATCTGTTTCTATGTTTCATTATCATCATCATCAACAACAACAACAACAACAATCATCAACAACTTTAAAAAAGAAAAAAAAAGATCTGAAATTATTATGCACACATATATATGTATAAAATCAGTGGTAGATCTATTCATCAACAACAACTAAAGATTTGTTCATTATACACACACACACATATATCAAATCTAAGAAATCCCTAAAAAAAATAAAAATAAAATAAAAAAGGATCTGAGAAAGCCTTAACAAAAAAAGTTGTTATGCAAACCTTAACAAAAAAAAAAAAAAAAGAGTTGTTTTCACAAATCAGATCAGAAAGAGAGATAGAGAGCTTGATTACACCAGGTCAAATAAAAAATTGGAACCTTTTCCGGCTAAATGTGGATACAAAAAATAATATGGATACAAATACCTCTTGAACTCAAGATTTAGAGATGAGATCGGAGGCTTCGGTGCGAAAACTGGAGCGAGTTTGAGAAAAGTTGTTGCTGGAGAGATATTGGTCCACGATGAATGCGATTTGCACTGGAGTGACTCCTCCTTTGCCATAGGTTTCTAGTTTTTTGGACTTGGGTTTGGTCTACTACCCCATCTCTGATCTTCAAAGTTGGAGAATTAAAACAGAGAGAGAGAGAGAGACAGAGAGAGAGAGAGAGATGAGAGACGGCTTCTGGACTTGTGTGTGAGGTTGTGTTAGGGTTTGGTATATATATATATATAGGGGTATAATGGTAATTTCAGTTTAGGAAAACAGAACCCAAGCCGGGGTCGGGGCTGGGACTGGGGAATGTATTACCGTCCTCGCCCCGACACTTGTCAAAGATTCATTTTCGAATACAATCCCCGGCCCGTTGGGAGTATTTTTCGAAAAAAAACCATTCTTATCAGGGTCGGAGGGCCAGGTCCCCATCGGGTCGGGTTCAAATTACCATCTCTAATTATCCGTGTGCTTTGCTGTCTTGGTTGTATGAAATATTGGTACTCCACTTGTACGAATATTTTTGTATACACTTTAAAATATTAAGGAAAAATTACATAATAATCTCAAGTTTTACGTATTTTGTAAATTAAATGTCAAAATTTTAATTTTAATAACTTAAATCCCAGATTTTATACCCGTGTGTAATGTGAACCTTCCGTAGATTTTCGTTTATTCTCTTTAACCGGGCAGTTTTTGAGTGGAAAAGCAATCCCCAAGATGATGTCACATGCCTAGGGCATGCTTATAATCCCCAAATCAGTTTCCAAACTCAAACCCAACACCTCCTAAATTAGGGCTTTTGGGAGGCTGAAATTAGTGGAACGGGGGAGGCTGAGAAGTTCTCCAAGTCATACTTAGCCTCCGTTTGGGAAGTAGGTTGGCTTTTTGGCTTTTTGACTTTTTTGGCTATTTTAGTCTGGGCTAAAAAGCTTGGTTTGGGAAGGGCTTTTTGGCTTTTTTGACTTTTTTTGTGAGAGAAGAGTGTAATGATTATGGGTTGGATGTGATGTTTTGTTTGTTGTGACTAAAATAGCCTATTTTGTTTTTTGTGACTATTTTAGCCCCAAAATCACTTGCCAAACACCACCTTAGCGAATCCAGTGTTGCAATGGGTAGCCAAGGTGAAGTTTGGAACACAGGCACTCAACATTGATGTTAAATGGGTGGAGTAGTCAACAATACTGCGTTTATTTATTTTATTTTTTTTGAATAATTTACAAAAGTCAAAAAGTTAAAAAAATTATTAAAAAAATCAAAAAGTTCATATACTATTTGGAGGAAGCTTGTGAAAGAAGCTTATAGGACAAAATTATTATTTTACTCTTTGAATTCAACTATTCAAAAGTCAAAAAGTCAACAAGGATAGAATAATCATTTTAATTTTACTATGATATTTTATTATATATCTTTTCGTAAAAATTTTAAAAATTATCCCAAATATACATATCTACTTTTTTAATCAAAAAGTCAAAAAATTACACTTATACACCACATCCCAAACAACTAAATGTTATGTTTTTGGATAGGGGAAGAAAACAGTGGTGTCTTGTTGTGTGGTAATAAATTAGAGTATTATTAACATATGTTTTTTGTGTTAGGTTTCCCTCAAATCTGTGATTGGGCTGGAAGGTTTTGTTAGATCCATGAGGGTCCATCACAGGTCCTATTTCGATAATTCGAACCGTTTAATGTGTAAAAATCGTCGAATATTATATGTCTGTAAAAAAATTACATGAATCGGATAGTTATCTCATTGGATCAAATTTTTGTCAACCGTTTATTTTTTCACCGTCTATTTTTTATTATTATACAAAACAGATTTAATCACATAACTGTCGATATCCGATCAGCGTGAATTTTTACAGACATATAGTACTCGACAAGTTTTACACATTAAACGGTTCAGATTATTGAAACGGGACCGGTGGTGGACTCCAACGGGCCCAACAAGGGAAGCCAGCCCCATGTTCTTTAAACACATGATAAGAAACCTTAAAAAAGTGAAAATTCTCTATTACATATGTAGAGTAGAGAGGATTAAAGTCTTTTAAAAGTATTATAAACGGACAAAACATCTTAACATGTACTCTAAAGGCACACGTTAATAAAATCCATAAATTAATAATAATAATAATGTGTAATATAGTGTTGTGTTAACAGTGTTAAAAAAAAAATTTATTAGAAGGGTGTATTTAAGTCAACTTTAATTCTATTATTAGCGGGTTGTATTTATTTATTTATTTTTTTCTGACTGTTTTGTTTCTTTTACATCCATTGTTGGGAAAAGTTTATTCCTAACAATGAGAAAGATTAAACTCGAAAAGGTTTATTGCATGGATGATAGCATCATAGCTGTTGTTGATTTGGTGATGCGAAAGCATGAAAAAAGGAAAAGCTTGTGGTGCCAAAGAAAAGAGCAAATATTATTTTATTCTCAAAATCAATTCGACATCTCTGGTTTTTTAATAATATTAATTTTACATTTAAATTATTTGATTTTGAATTAATTTTACATCTATTGTTAGTTACTATTTATAATCAAACGGAAGTTGCTGACATGATACCTAAATTTCATTTAAAATTTTATTTTACCTTCTAAACTATTTCTAAAATATCAATTAGACTCTCAAATTTTATTTTATTCAGGGGTCTAATTAATATTTTGAGAATAATTTAGAGGATAAAACAAAATTTAAAATGAAATTTGAATGCTACATCAGCAACTTTCGTTTGATCATTGACAGAAATTGACGGTAGGAGTAAAATTAATGCAAAATAAAATAATTTAAGTATAAAATTAATATTATTAAAAGAAAGTGAGTTACATTGATTTTGGACTAATAATTTGAGAGGCAAAATGAAATTTTATCGAAAAAATAAATAAATAGATAACTTGTGGTGCGAAAGTAAAAAGGAAAAGCTTGTGGTGCGAAAGCAAAAAAAAAGGGGGCTTAAATACTTGTGAACCACGCCAGATGATTGGTTGCAATCAAAATTTAAAGGACAGATTTGGGAAATAGTTACTTTTTAAAGTTGTCAAGTTAGAAGAGGAAGATTTTAGTTGGCAGAAAATTGTTTCTAGTTGCCAAAGGCATTCTGCAACAATTTTTATTAGTTGTCATTTTGGTTGCAGATACCTGGTCAACAAAATTAATTTACAACAAAAAATTTATTAGTCGGCAAAACTCAATATTTGACCACTAATTTTGATTGTTGAATATACAACTACCGTGACTAAAGAGTTTTATAGCTGAAAAGTTCAGTCGCGAAAAATAAACTTGGACTCCATTTGTTTGGATGGAAATCATTTTCTATAGAATTTTTTATGCTTGATGCTGGTGATGGAAACGAGGTGGAGGTGGTGGCATAATGGTGAGGCGAGGGCGGCAATGATTGCAACGATGATAGTGGCAATGACTGTAGTGATGGTGGTGTAGTGGTGGCGGTGAGCGTAGTGACGTTAGTAAAATTTTAATTCGAAAAGAATTTTTTACTTTTTAAAAGTGAAAAATATTTTCTATCTGAATAAATTTATTTTTTATTGACCATAAAAAATATATTTCGTTGACTTTCATTTTTTATCATACCAAATATCAAAAATATAAAAAAATATATTTTTTAATAAAACAAGCAGAGCATTAGATGCGAAAATTAAAGGCTATTTAGTCACCAATTGTAATTCCGACCAATAATTTTGGTCACGAAAATTATTGATGTTCCCTGAGCCAATTGTAACATTTCTCCAACTAATAAATTTGATCTTTCCTGACCAATTATTTGGTGGGTGTTTGGGAAATGAGTTTTTATGTAGATTTTTTTAGTTATAGGATATTATTAGATAAAAAAAATTTTGTGTTTGGGAAGATAATTGAGTTTTTTTGTGGTTGGATGTGATGTTTATGAGAAAAAAAGTGAAATGATTATGGGGTTAAATGTGATATTTTGTTTAGATGTGTTTTTTTTATTATTTTGCAAAAAGTTTGTCTTTTTGTAAAAAAAAATCTATAAAAACCCAAGTTCAAGACTTCCCAAATCTGAGTGCTATTTTTGCCAATCAAAATTTTCAAAAATTGGGTTGCCGAAAGAGAGAAAAATTAGATTTAATTTTTTGTCGCTAATTCAATTTTTCTAAAATTAAAATAGACAAAAAATTATTTTAATAATGTTTAATTTGTATAATATAATAATAATTTATTCAATGTAACCTACGATTTGTGACAATCATTCAATCCAACGAGTTCCATAAATCCATTCCCTAACATGTGTAAATTCATCAAATATATATATTTTTTCCATCCACAACTAATTCCAAACTGTATACTCATTCAATTCAAAACATTTTCACTAAGAAAATGACTTAGACCCCCACCACCCCTACTGATTTTTGATTGGCTGAAATTTTTTTTTTTTTTTTTTTTGAGTCTTCCTCTCACTGCCCCCCACGTATATGTGGGGGTGCTGGGGGTCTAGAGCACTGCTGTTTCACTAATAGTAGATCACATCCATCCAACATAAAAAATTAAAACATAACAAGTGGTCTACCCAAAATATTATCCATACATATCTCTATCAAAAAAATATATCTAATCCTTTAAAAAAGGTAATAAATGCCAATTAATCTTGTAAAATTTAGCTCTGTGTATGAGTTCATCCATCTGTACAAAAGAAAATGAAAAAATATATATATATATATATCATGTAATCTATATATCAAAATATTTGCACAAAAAAATCCATGAGATCAACAAAATAAAGTGTTGGTTCGATGTTGCAACAAAAATCTAATGTACAGGTTAACACACAAGCAACATTAATTACTTATAATTTTTAATATGCACCATCTTGCTTCCTTTCTTATTCCTTCCAAAATTCTAAAATTGTAGAAGTCTATAAGATCAACATCATTGGTCATTATTTTAGTCCAAACATGGGTTTAAAGTTTTGTATGGTTAAAGTTGTATGATCCTCCACATTTTTGTTTAGTGTCTAATGTGTTGTAATTGATGTCTCAAGTTTATGAAAGGAAGGAGTTTGATTTGCGATTTCAACCATGTCTGTTTTCACTTTTTTCTCACTATTTTATCTCTAATTCTCTAACCGTGCATTCTATCGACACGCCACTTGCTCTCACAAGTTTGTTTAATCTAAGGCGAGGTGCTTGTGATCTCCGGCAATTTGGTGGCTGTTTTGGATTTTTTCTTCCAAATGGCTTGTTTTTTACCTTTTTTCTTCACATTTTTGTCTCTAATTCTCTAACTGTGTGTTTCATTGATGCATCGCTTGCTCTCACAAGTTTGTTTAATTCATGACGAGATGCTTATGATGGTCTTTGGACAATTGGGTGGCTGTTTTGAATTTTTGTAGCCAAACGGCCCGTCTTCGCCTTTTTTCTTACACTTTTATCTCTAATTCTCTAGCCGTTCATCCTATTGATGCAACACTTGCTCTCACAAGTTTTTTGTAATCTAGGGTGAGGTGTCTATGATGATCTTTGGGTAGTTTGCTGGCTCTTTTGGATTTTTGCCTCCAATCGATCCATTTTGCATTTTGTCTCACATTTTTGTCTTTAATTATGTAACTATGTGTCCTATTGACGCACTACTTGCTCTCACAAGTTTGTTTGATCTAGGGCAAGGTGCCTATGATGGTCTCTGGGTAATTTGGTGGCTGTTTTGGATTTTTTCCTGTAAACGACCTGTTTTTACATTTTTTTTCTCTAATTCTCTAACTGTGTGTCCTATCGACATGTTGCTTGCTTTCACAAGTTTGTTTATTCTAGGAAGAGGTCCTCGTGATGGTTTCCAGGCAATTTGGTGCTGTTTTGGATTTTTTCCCTCAAACGGCCCACTTTCGTAATTCTTCTGACATTGTTGTCTCTAATTCTCTAACCGTGCGTCCTATCGATGTGCCACTTGCTCTCACAATTTTTTTTAATCTAGGGCGATGTGCTCGTGATGGTCTCCAAGAAGTTTGGTGGCTGTTTTGGATTTTTACTCCCAAACAATCCGTTTTCACCTTTACTTCTATTTTTATCTCTAATTCTCTAACCATGTGTCTTATCGACACGCCGCTTGCTCTCACAAGTTTGCTTAATCTAGAGCGATATAGTCGTGATGGTCTCCATGTAGTTTGGTGGCTTTTCAAATTTTTGCCCCCAAACGACCCTTTTTGTCTTTTTTTACATTTTTAACTTTAATTCTCTACCCGTGTGTTTTATTGACACTCCGCTTGCTCACACAAGTTTGTTTTTATCTAGGGTGAGGTGCCCGTGATAGTCTTCGGACAGTTTGGTGGCTGTTTTGGATTTCTGCCTCCCAAATGCCCTGTTTTCATTTTATTTTTTTTTACATTTTTATCTCTAATTCTCTAACTGTGTGTCTTATCGTTTGCATATAAATTATATTCTCTAACCGGGTAATTCTATTTATACACCACGAAAAATCTCAATACGCACAATTTATACTGTTTGCATATAAATTTTTTAAAAAAGTCAAATGTTCGTATATAAACTTATGAACAAAACATAATTGCTCAGATATATTTGAACAATTTATTTTTGTTTATCAATTTATGTCCAAAAATTTACCTTTTGTTCAAAAATTATATCCGAACAAACAAATGGTATGTATTAAAATTTTTGTAATGTACAAATATAATTTCCCTTTTTCAAGTTGTCACGTGTGAACCACACCGCTTAACAACTCTAAGATTTCATTTGGATGGATTAATTTGGTGCAAACTTAAAAATGATAAGAGAGAATTTCTTTTATTATATAATTTATAAGTGGAGTAAAAAATGATGAAAATCATAAACTCTTGCTAAGGGTAATTATTTTGGTAATAGGATAAAAAATTAAAAAATTATTACTAAAAAATTAATTATTCCCTCTATTTTTTTTTTTTTTTTGGAATTTTTTTAAGGTCCCTAATAATAGTAATTTAGAGGATAAAGGACACCAAAAAAGGGGTGATACATCAGGTCCCTCAACTATTATCGCGCGCATTTTTAATTATCTCATGGACCAAAATACCCTTCACAAATTAACACAAAAACTAAACTGAACTTCGACGACTGAGTTCCAACCATCTTCACGAGCAAGAGAACAACAGAATTAGTGTTTTAATATCATCTTCACCATCGACATTAGAGCTTCATTATCTTCTGCAAAAATCATTCTCATTCCTTCCTCACAAATTTCTCTAACCTCGTTTTTACTGTTCATCATCATCTTAGTTCATCTTCGTCACGTCGCATCTTCATCTCAGGGTATATCAGCTCGTCATTAAAGTTTCATCCTAACTCTGGTAAGTTTTTCTACAATACAACTAGATTTTCTCTAGAAACACAGTTAATTGCATTTTATATTAACCTTCCATAAATTAGGGTTTCAATTTCGTAATAAAAAGCTACATGAATTTGAAAAAAGTTATTTATCTGTGTTTTGAACTTATTCTTGAACATGTTTGTGTGATTTTATCTGTAAATTTCTCTGGCATTTGAATTTCTCTGATTTTTGCTTGATGTATGTTTATACTTTGAATTTTCTCTAGCATATTTATTTTGAAAAAAGTTATTTCTCTGTGTTTTCATCTTATTCTTGAACATGTTTATGTGATTTTGTCTATAAATTTCTCTACTCTGTAAATTTCTCTGCAATACGTATTTTTAATTGGAATGTCTATCTTTCTCTGGAATGTCTATTACTCTCTTGTCTCTGTCTAAGTTTCTCTAGTATTTATAATTTTCTCTAACCACATCACTTTCCTCCCTTGTGTGTCTCTATTTTCTCTAGTTGTGTATGTAAATTTCTCTAGCATTTTAATATTATGGACTGGAATGTATATTTCTTCTTTGAATTTTCTCTGGCATGTTTATTTTGAAAAAAAAGTTATTTCTTTTTGTTTTGATCTTATTCTTGAACATGTTTCTGTGATTTTGTATACAAATTTCTCTGCTTTGTAAATTTCTCTGGAATATGTATTTTTCTCTGGAATGTCCATTACTCTCTTGTCTATGTCTAAGTTTCTCTGGCATTTATAATTTTCTCTGGCCACATCACTTTTATCCCTTGTATGTCTCTATCATGTTTTAGTTTCTCTGGTTGTGTATGTAAATTTCTCTGGCATTTTAATATTATGGACTTGAAATTTTCTCTGGAATGGAAATTTTCTCAAGAATGTGTAATTTTCTCCGGAATGTGTAATTTTCTCTGGTATGTTTATTTTGTTCAATTCTTGGTTTCAATATTGTGTAATGTTCAGTGGCATGTTTACGTTGCTTTGTTTATTTTACCTTGCTAATTGTGGAATGGAAATTTTCTTTGGCTTGCCATTTTTACTTTTCTCTGTCATTCATTTTCTGTGCTTGCTAGATATATATTTCTTTTTTCAATTTTCTCTGGCTATATTTTACTTCTATATGTAATTTTAACAATTATTGAAAATTTCTTTGCCATGTTTATGTTGCTTTGTTGATTTTCTCTGGGAATGAAAATTTTCTGTGGCTAGATGTATTCCACAGGAAAACAATTAGTACTCTGACATTTAATTTTTAGTGTCTAATTTTGTCTGACATTTATAATTTTCCCTGGCCACCTTAGTTTTCTCCCTTATGTGTAATTTTCTCTGACATGTCTAATTTTCTCTAGCATGTTCAATTTTCTCTGGGATTTAATGTTGACATCTTTATGTTTTCATCATTGTCTAGAAATGGCAAAACGTAAAAGCAGCAAAACACCGGAAACACCAAGCAAGAAACATAAACTCTCTCAGTCTTCTTATGATCTAAGATCAAAAACCAGCAAAACACCACAAACTCCTTGCCAAAACACACAAGTCCAAGGTGATGAAGCAACTAGCATCAAGATGAGTACCCCAACTTCAAAAGACTCAAGCTCAAGGGGGAAAAAACCTGTTAAACTCCAAAGAAAAAGAGCTCATTACAGCATTCAATACCGATCCAACCTCTCATCTGTTGTCTCCTTTTTTCAAACACTTAAATTCAATTCAAATCAACTTGTAGAGCTTCAAAAGACCCCATTCTGGTATTTGATCCAAGCTCTAACCACTGGAAGGATGGATCCAAGGAAATCTAGGAAATCTGATGATGATGTAGTTGCAATAATCCAATGTTACAATGAAAAAACAAAAGCATTCACAGTTGGTAAAAAGAACTTGACCTTTACAACCAATGACATGACCTTGATTTTTGGTTTGCAAGGAGGTAAAGGAGCCATGTCATTAAGATACTCTAAAAAGCCAAAATCTGCATTCCTAAGGAGAAGATTCCCAAAGGACACAAGGCTCACTGGTCCTGTTCTTAAAAATGCCTTGGTCAAAGCAATGAAAGGCAAGCAACCAACTGACTACAAAGATGTAGCAATCATTGTTACATTGTACTTGTGTCTCACCCTATTTTTTGCAACAAGTGGGAATTCAATAGGGTGGGTTTTTATAAAGTATGTGGAACCTCTTGAATCAATGAAACAATATGATTGGCCAGAAGCAATCACATCAACATTGATTGATTCTATCATAGCATTGCACAAAACTCCAGAAAAAGTTACGGGGTGTGTCATTGCATTGCTAGTAAGTATAATTTCCATTCAAATTTGCAGTTATCATACTTACAAATTTGTGTGTTTAGCAAAATTTAATTACTTTAATTCCCATCACAGTATTGGCTATGTGAACATGCAAATATCATTGACTCGGAAGACAGTAACACAACTGACTTCCCAAGATGTGCCAAGTGGAACCTGCAAAGCTTGACGAAACAGCTGCATAAGACACCAGTCCACTTTCTTGCACCTCGACAGGTTAGATATCTATCGCCATTGAAATCTCAGTGAAATTCCAAAATTTCTCTGACCACTGGTTTGTTTCCCTCCTTGTGCCTTGATTGATTGAGATCAATTTTCTCTGAACTATCAATTTATGTTTCTTCTTTGATTACCACTGGTTTATTTCTGCCATTGTAATCAATTTTCTCTGCAATCCAAATTTCTCTGACCACAATTGTAACACATTAACTTATATGCCCTGATTGATTTTCTCTAATATCTGAATTATGTTGGTTGTTTCATAATTTTCTCTGGCCCATAAAATTGTTTCTCCTTGTGTGTAATTTTCTCTGGCCCATAACTTATGTGCCTTGCATCTTTGATTAACACTGTTTATTTCTACCCTTCTAATGAATTTTCTCTGGAATCCAAATTTCTCTGACACAATTATAGTAAAACATTAACTTATATGCCTTGATTGATTTTCTCTGATATCTAAATTATGTTGCTTGTTTCATAATTTTCTCTGCCTCATAAAATTAACTCCTTGTCTGTAATTTTCTCTGGCCCATACAATTTTCTCTGAAGTTTGTTTCCCATTAGTATCATTTAGATGAATTTTATTTTCCTTATTTAAATTTTTTCTCTCAGTGAATTTTATAACATTTCTCTAATAAAAGAGCCTTCTGTTACAGATAGATAACAAGGAGCTAGTTAAAAACCCATAAGAGGAGTTTTGTCTTGGTAAAAATAAGAAGAAAGAATCAAAAAAGCAATTGTCAAATTCAAGGAGACATTAGAAGATTCATCTGAAGAACCAGGAATGAAGAAGGAGAAGGCAACATAGAAGAACACGAAGCCAGCAATGGACAAGAAGATCAAGCAAGCAGTGGAGAAGCGGAAGCCAGAGAAGAAAGTGAAGAAATAGAAGTAGAAGACAAAAAGAAAATGAACAGAAAGAAGAAGACAGTGAAGAAGAAGATGAAGGCACTCAATCTAAACAGCAAGAAGAAAACAATGAGGAAAGTGATGAAGAAGAACATAATGAGCCGATGGACCAACATCATGATAGCATTTGTGGCTCAACAATGCATCAGCCTCAAGAATCTGAGGAATCAAAGGATGCCCAAATTGCTGATCTACATCAAAGACTAAAGGCACTTTCTAAATCTAAAATAGAAGAAGAGAGAAATTGGAATGAATTACTTGCAGAAAAGGATATTGCAATAAGAACCTTGACATCACTTAACTCAGAACTTCAAGAAAGAGACAGCACAATCCAAATGAAACTAAGGATGTTGGAGGTTCAAAAAGAAGATGATACAAAAACAATTCAACAGTTGAGGTATTCAATTTCAGAGCTTGAAACTGAAAATGCTAAATTGCATGAACAAATTCAAGAACTATCCGTCCAACTAGCAACACAACCTTACCGAACACCAACACAAGTTCAACCACAAGGTCAGTGAAAATCTTGAGCCACAAAAAGTTATGTCCTTGTGTCAACATAACTCAGAGAAATTTCTATTTATTATAATTTTCTCTGGAAGTTAAATTTCTCTGACCACATTAGTTTCTGCTGCTTATTTCTATTGATTTCTACTGCTTATTTGATTTTCTCTGTCTATTTGCTTATTTGATTTTTGGGGCTTGTTTGATTTTCACTGTGTATAGTTGGAATAGAAGTGGAACAACAACCAACAACCCAGCAAGAACAAGTGGCACACAAAGAACAACCAAAACAAAAGACAAAAGTCTATGGTAACTGAAAAATATTGAATCAAATAAATTTACATATTGAAATATCATCTCTTACTTCAGAGAAATTTCACTTTTACTGATATTTTCACTGTCTACAGTGAAAAAAGATCCTACATCAATGATAAAGAATTTAAAGGCAAAAGAAAGGAAAGAAAAGCAGCAAGATCCAGAATTTCAATATCTCAAAGTTGCAAAGGTGACTAGAGCTTCAAAGCAAGCTGCAAAGCAAACAGAGCAAACCACCAAAGACAAAGAAGTACTTGATGCCGATGCGTACGTCTTGCCTCCACCAACAAACATCAGAAAATCTTGGGTTTTTCCACAAACTCTACCAGTTTCAAGATTGATAAAAGAACATGTAAAAGACATCTTGCAGCACATATCAAATGTGTCTGGACTCGAGTAAGTACAACAAATAAAAAAGAAGATAACAAACAACAATTTACTAACTTATATTGCATTAACAACTATTAAATCCCTTCTTTGTCATCTTGTAGGGCTTTAATCTGGACAAGTGAGTTGAATCTCATTACCTTTAAAGATATTGGAAACCTAATAAAGAAAAAGAAATAGCCAACAATGTAAGTCTTTCATCAAAATTTCTCTGCAATGTTCCATCTGCCTTTATAAACCAATGTTACAATTATAAATGATATTTTTCAGGTCATTGATGGCTATGGAGAGATCCTATTTGCTGACCAAATGAGAAAACGACAACAACCAACTTCATATTTTTTCACATCCATGAGCTTAGTATGTTACTACACTTTTATTTGATTTTCTCTGGAATTTATTTACTACTTTCTCTTGTTAAGATACTTCTTGAAGCCAGTTGTGTCCTTGGTCTAATTTTCTCTGGCTAGTTGTGTGCATTTAAAATTTCTCTGTGTGTATATTTCTTAAATTCCTGTCATTTCAACTTTCTCATAACATAACCATTTTTTGATTTTCTCTGACCGCAGAACTTCATCAAGATGACGGAAAATCAAACTTTCCGAGTCTCATTATTTGACAAGCATCTTGAAACAGCATGGAGGAACTACAGGTTCCTCCATTTCCCAATAAATACTGGGGGTAATGAGAAGTCAACAGATGGAAATCACTGGACCTTGCTAGTCTTGGACAAACAAGACAATTTATGGAGGTTCTACAACTCACTAAGGCCAAGGAGGGATGATGCACAAGACAAATATATCAAAGATGCAAAACAATTGGTAACGAGTTCAAATTTCTCTGATGCATCATAATGTTTATGTGATGATAATTTTCATAGAATCCCATTGATTTGTCTGTAAATTTCTCTGTTATTTAAAAATTATTTTTTTGGCAGCAAGATTATGTGCAGAATTTTTTGAAAGCTTGCCTTGAAAGAGAGGCACAATCACAACCTTCTTTCAAATTGATAGACTCACAAAACACAAATTACAACTTTGAATATGTCAACAATGCTCCACAACAAGAAAGTGATTCGTAAGTTTCATACAACATCTATAAATAAGATAATTTAATTTGAATGTTTCTTAAAACTAACTATACCTATAATTTGTATGCAGTCTGGATTGTGGCCTCTTTGTATGCTACATAATGAGACAATACAGCAACCATGAACCTATCAACTCAAAATTGTCCACACAAGAAGTAAGGTTGATGAGGGCAGAAATCATAGAGAGATTTGTGACCGAAGTTGGCCGATCATGGACAGAACCAATTCAAATACCACCAGAAGAAGAACCAAAAGTATAATAGTGAAAGCACGCTAGTGAAAGGAAGACAATGTACACAATGTAATGGCAGAAATCATAGAGAGATTTGTGACCGAAGTTGGCCGGTCATGGACAGAACCAATTCAAATACCACCAGAAGAAGAACCAAAAGTATAATAGTGAAAGCACACTAGTGAAAGGAAGACAATGTACACAATGTAATTAGGATTAACCATTCAATTTGTTTTTTCATACATTGAAGGAATGATGATGTTTTATACATATATATATATATATATATATATATTTTTTTAACTAATTTAAATTTCATAGCTATCAATGGTTAAATATATATATTTTTATTGTGATTGTCAACACAATCCACACAGAGAAATTGTCTGCAGAAATTTCTCTGGTATGATGTTACTCGAAATTCACAGAGAAATTTAACTCGTATTTTGCCAATAGCAGAAATTTCTCTCGTATGATGCCTATATGATCATGTAATCTATAATGCTATGTGCTGGTATAAAACAATCATCAAATTGAGAAAACACAAAGCACACAGTAATTTTCTCTACTATTGGCAAATTTCATTGGATGAATTCGAAACTTCAAAACACAATGCACAGAAAATTTTCTCTACTATTGGCAAATTTCACTGGATGAATTTGAAGCTTCAAAACACAATGCACAGATAATTTTCTCTGCTAGTGGCAAATTTCTCTAGATGAAATTGACTGGTATTATAAAACAATGCCCATAGTCTGTTTCAACAAATACAATGCACACTGTAATTTTCAATGCTATTGGCAAATTTCTCTGGATGAATTGGACCTCACAAAACACAATGCAAATTTCTATGGATGAATTTGACTGGTATGAAGTTACCAGAAATTCACAGAGAAATTTAACTCGTATCGTCCCAAAGAGGGTGCCTATATGATCATGCAATCTGTAATGCACTGTGTTGGTACAAAACAATCATCAAATTCAAAAAACACAATGCACACAGTAATTTTCTCTGCTATTGGCAAATTTCTCTAGATGAATTTGAAGCTTCAAAACACAATGCACAGAGAATTTTCTCTGCTATAGGCAAATTTCTCTGGATGAACTTGACTGGTATTATAAACACACTGCCTATAGTATGTATCAACAAACACAATGCACACTTTACTGCTATTGGAAAATTTCTCTTGATGAATTTGATAGGTGTTATTATATACACTGTCCAAAAAATACATTTCACAAAACAAAATATACAAAGTAATCATCAAATGTATTATTCAATCAATAAAATGTATTATCCTCAACTATTTAACAAAAGTTCCTTGCATGTCTTCTTATTATGGTGACCAATACTCTCACATCGACTACACTTCATCACCATTTTAAACTCTCCAGTAAAAGAAATTCTATTCTTATTTGGCCTCCTAGTTGGTCTCTTATTCAATGGAGGTAAAATTATAGCATCTTCAATGCTACACACAGGTTTTTCAACAATTGGAACTGGACCAATCGAAAACGAGTATGCTTGACGATACATATCATAATGAAAAAATGGTTCAACAAATGAATTCAAATTCTTTTCACTCCTAAAAATTGCAGCAACAGCATGTTGACATGGATACCCATTTATTTCCCATTTTTGACATGAACAAGTTCTCAACCCAAGATCAACCATAACCGAAGGAAAACAATGCACTTCAAAGACATTATCAGATGATAAACTCACATTCCATGTCCTCCCATCCATGAAAGCCTTCTCCAATACACTATCCATACGAGGACAGAGAACTTTATTCCATTTACTAGAGAGCAGCCTCCTATCAGACCTCATATTCATGATTTGCAACCGTATCATGTCCACCAAATTTGTTATTGGCAAGTGTCGAGCTTCTCGTATCCATGAATTGAATGACTCAGCAACATTTGAATACATCTCACCATAACGTTTCCCCTCAAAATATGCATCACTTCAATTTTCATATGGTAAACTTCTCAAGAAAACACTCACAATGTCTCCTCCCTCACTTTTTAATTCATTTAACTTGAAATGAAATGATGCCTTTGTTGGCGCATATGCACATTCTGAAAACTTGGACACAATCGTCTCCCTAACCAAATTTGTGTTTCCACATGACAACTTATCTCTCAAATTTCTCTTTAGATGTTCAAGACAAAATCCATGAAAGCAATTAGGGAAAAACCTAGCAATTCCTTCCACAATACCACAATGTCGATCTGATATGAAACTTATCACCCTCTCCGATCCCAATACTTCACATAAATGTTCAAGGAACCAACACCAATTGTCTTTATTATTAGTATCAACAACAACAAAAGCTATAGGAAAAAAACCTACAAAACAAATAGGAACTAGCATATTAGATATAAACATGCAGAGAAAATTAGTACAATAAACAACCAGAGAAATTTGACACTGTCAACATCCAGAGAAAATTCACTTAGTGACAAACTCCAGAGAAAATTCAATACTGACCAACTACAAATAAAATTCACACATTGGCAACATCCAGAGAAAATTCACTTAGTGACAATATCCAGAGAAAATTCACTTAGTGACCAACTATAGATAAAATTCACACAATGACAACATCCAGAGAAAATTCACACACTGATCAAAATCCAGAGAAAATTCACACTGGCCACAACTAGAGAAAATTCAAAGTGTCAGAGAAAAATCACATTCACTCAATTCCTACATGTATTCACATACTTAGATAAAATAAGATATATTTACAATTACTTTTATTCCCATCTTTCCCCGTCGCAGCAAGCATAACTCCTTTGTATCGTCCTTTCAAAAATGTTCCATCAAGAAACAACAATGATCGAAAATATTTGAAACTAGCAATGCATGCATGAAAAGCCACAAACACTCTTTTGAAACGCTTGTTATCGTCAAAATCTAACTCAAAACGACTACCTGGATTGTTTTTCAATGCCTCATCAAAATACCACCGTAATTGATCGAATGACAAACAAGAATCCCCATATGTACTACATTTTGCTTTTCAACCCCTAACCAATCACAGTTATAACTGATTGAGTCCCCATACTTGTCTTTCATTTCTTTGACAACATCCACCAGACGAGTTAAAGGTTTTGCACTTACCTCTTCAAGTATCAGCCCAGAAACTAAGCTGGAAGTCATCCTAGCATGTTTACTAGTACGAACTGCCACACTACACGTATGTTCATTGTTCAAAGTTCTTATGTAAAAGAACCCATTTGTTTTTTCAACTGAAGCATGTACACGCCACATACATCCCCTTGATTCCTTATATGCATATTCTGCCGTAACCCTCAGCTTGTCATTTTTAACATACGTAAACTAAAAGCCAATCTCAATAGCATACTTGCATAAAACAGTACAGAACTCAACCACACTACCCTCAAACTTTTGTCCAACACTCGTAATAATATTTCGCCAACCAGCTGACAATAACACATTTTCTTGGTGAGAACAAAACTTAGAGAGTGAATTCCTTTCAATATCCACCAGCCTATCACATTCACCATGCACAAAATCTACCCAATTAGACCCCACTTCATCCTCTTGATCAGAAGTACTACACCTAGTAACTGAAACATCAACTATATCAACACCACGTGCACAAACAACCCTCAACATATTCAGAAAATCAATATCATTTCGAACCATACAATTCGGATGGCCCACAATAGAATATGAAATACACATCGTCTCAGGTTTCAAATTCTCCCATGTTTTACACAAAATGCCAACCAATTCCTCAAAATTCAATTCGCATGAAACATTAATGACAATAGTATCATTCCCATATTTGCACAGCAACAACACTGCACTGTCCATCGAAACTGAAAGAAAAAAAAGAAAAATAATTTGTTCAACATAAAAACACTTCACAAGAACAACATAAAAGTCCAGAGAAATTTCTAATAATTATTTTTCTCTGGATTATAATAACAAGCTTATAATTTTCTCTGGACTCAAATAAAAGTCCAGAGACATTTACAAACTTATATTCACCTTCAAGATAACAAAAACAAAATCACAAAAAATTAATGAATCCAAAGAGAATCGCAGAGAAATTTACTGCTAACTATTAAACACAATCATAGACAAAAATCACACATTAGATCTGTTATAAAATTATAAGCTTCTCTGTGATTTTCACTGAAGTACAAGCTTACAATTTTCTCTGCGTCATTCTGCAATATTACACTCATATCAAAATCCAGAGAAATTTACAAACTCATATACACCTTCAAGATAACAAAAAAACACTACACTGCCCATCTAAACTGAAAAAAAAAAAAAAAAAAAAAAAAAAAAAAAAAAAACTTATATTCATTTTCTACAACTTATAATTTTCTCTGAACTACAAACTGAAAGTGAATAACAAATTTATAATTTTCTCTCAACTACAAATAAAAGTCCAGAGAAATTTAAGAACTTACATTCATTTTCTCAGATTCTATCTGCATTAGAAACTTCTAATAATATGTCCATATGAACTTATAATTTTCTCTGTCATTTTCGTTGGATTATAATAACAAACTTACAATTTTCTCTGGACTATACCAACAAAAGTGCAGAGAATGAAATTTCTCTGGTTTAAACAAATTTCTCTGGTTTGAAAAAATAAAGAACAAAACTTATCATTGATCAGCATATTGATGAAAAACAGAGCATGAAAAATGAACTCTAAACATCAAAATCAACCACACTGTCAACACTCTTTGAAATTGATCAAAAAACAGAGAATGAAAAATTAATTCCAAAAATAAAAATCAACTCTATCAAGCTGGCCTCTGTCTAAAATTGATCAATAACAGCAAATGAAAAATCAACTCCAAAAATCATAAACAACTTCACTGAGCTAGTCTCTCTTTTAAATTGATCAAAACTGAAAACAAAAACCTAATGCAAAAATACATTTGAAAAACTAATATGAAATCGGAATCCTTACATAAAATTCAAAACAAAAATAAAAAATTCATGTGGAATCTCTATCGAAATCATACCTGATTCAACTCCACTGAAAAAGCTACGCGATCAACACACTATAACACCTACACGATCGTCGTAATCTCTATCGTCAAGTTCACTGCAACACTTGCGAAATCCCTACGAAATCTCCGACAAAATCTCCACCACGAAATCAGTTTTCAAAATCTCCACCGTGAAGTCAGCAGTTTGCCAAAATCCAAACGATCTTATGTTGTAACGAGGGTAAATTAGGTATTTTATAACATAAAATAAAGTTGAGGGATCTTAGCCATCAAAACATATTATTGTGTGCCTCTCCTCCTATCAAAAGTTGGGGAGGGACCTTAAACCAATTTTTCTTTTTCTTTTTTTACATATTTTTTATATATAAAAAAAAAGTCAAAAACAAATAAAATAACTAATTTCCAAAATAACCCTAAAGTATATTTCACCAAAAGCGATGAGAAACAAATTGATTGATTGTAAAATATTTATAATGTTAATATTGTCCCTAATAATATAAAAGAAGAAAAATAAATCTCACTCATTTCCCTCTTTCACATGATTTGCTTTCCCACTCATCTAAACATGATAGTAAAAAAAAAATGCATAATTTTTTTTCTCATTTAGATGAGATACCACAATCATTTCTCTATTTTCTAATAAGAAGGAATTAGCCGTGGTCTAGGCAACTATAAATATCCTTAAGAGAGATTTTGTGAGAGGTATCATTTTGACAATCTATTGATAATAGTTAGACTTAATTCCTTCAAATCCTATTAAAAATAAATTTTAGTAAAATCGTCACTAAAAATATTTTTTTTGTGACATTTTTTTGCATATATCCCTAAAAATTGACAATTAGTTATTTTTTTGCCACGAGTTTTATAAATTGTCGCTAAAACTCACAATTAGTGATGTTTTTTCGTGACAAATTTTTCAAACTATCGCTTAAAGTTGAAAATTAGTGATTTTTTTGTGATAATTTTTTTAAACTAACGCTAAAACTTATAATTAGTGACATTTGTTGTAACAAAATTTTTAAACTATCACTAAAAATTAATAATTAGTGCTGTTTTTCAATAATGTTTGATGAAAAAAAACTAATAAATTCATCTATTAAGATCTACGTAAATCTCTCATTTATTTACATCTATAAATATAGAGTAGTGCTATTCAAATTTTAAAATGTCAGATTTATTTTTTAAATGATAATGTATTAAAATATCTAGCACAAATATCTCTATTAATCATTTGCAAATTATTTTTACACAAATGATCCTACAAAATAGATTTGTACATCATTTTTTATAAATATACTAGTAATATCGTTACCACCCTAAATAAAGCAAGAAAAAGTGTTTGGCTGGTTAGGTTTGGGCTTTTTTTTGGACTAAAATTCATAAAAAGAAAAATCTGCTAAAATAATTAATAAGACAAAATATCACATCAAATCCATAATCATTTTATTTTTCTTTCATAAATATCACATTCAATTATAAAAAAAATTCTACTCGCTTTCCAAATATAATTATTTTAGCCTACTAAAATAACCAAAAACTAAAATAGCTTACTTCCTAAACAAAGCCTATGTTTCATACTCAGGGAAAAAAAAAAAAAAAAGTTTCTTGCACTGCAACAACCAGCAAGTCCAGATCCTCTGCCGTTCTTACTGTGAGGCCCTCAATAAACCAACGTCATTTTAGTATTTTTTATTTTTATTTTTTTTTTTGAGTTCTTTTTTTTTTTCCGTCTGGGAAATTATTTAATATTCCAGTAGTAACCACATCACACTGCCAGGTGGTGCTCTAGTCCAATATCATTATGCCATTTCATGTTTTGTCAATAATTTATCCACCTAGACAGATTTGAAACTACTTCAAAATTTTCAAAATCCCACCTGGAACTTTTTGGGCTTGTTTGGTTTATTTTTTGGAGAGTTGTTTTTGAAAAAAATTTGAGAGAGTTGTTTTAGAATTTTTTTTGGTTTGTTTGGTTGTATATTTTGAAAGATAAATTTTTTGTGGGAGTTTGGGATGATTTGATATTTTGGAAGAATTTAGTAGATGTGTGTGAGAGAAAAAGTGATTGAGAATGAGAGATGAGAGAGAAAAAGTGATTGATTGATGTGTAAGAGAGAGAAAGTGATTTTGGAAATTTTTTGAGAAAAATCTCAAACCAAACAATTTTTGAGAAATTTTTTTCTAAAACTCATCTCTCAAATTCAAACCAAACAAGCCCTTTAATTTTGAAGTTTGAATTTCTAAATTTAAGACAGAACCAACATCTATTCCTCTCTCTCTCTCTCTCTCTCTCTCTTTCTATATATACACAATTGTTTATGGAAAAAAATCAATTAAAAAGTGATTGAAGTGCTCATTTATATATGTATTAAAGTCAGTTTGATTTCCAATAAAAAAAATAGAGAAGGCAACTGGAAAAACTTCATTTTTTCCTCTTTAGAAAAAAGAAAAAGAAAAACAAGCTCCAATCTCTACTTGTTAAAGGGGATAGAAGTGTTTGGTGTTGTATGTTTTTGTCAAATTAACAGATTTTTAGTGGATTGACTACTGAGTTTTTTTTCACAAACTTAATTTTATTGTAATTGGGAAGGAGTCTCCATCATATAATTGAGAAAATCGCTCTTTCCATCATTGTTGTAAATAAGAAAATTTTGTCCTATAATTTTTTTTAAACAAATACTGTAAATACTCTGTAAGAAAAAGTTTCTCAATTTCTCCTCTTTACAAATTTTAATGTTTTTTTTCATGCTGTTTCATGCCAACCACATGGAACAACCAAGAAAGTTTAATGTTAATTTTCATGCTGTTTCTTGCCTTTGTTTTGCAACAGTTTTCAAGTAACTTTTTATTTGTTAAAAATTTAACCTGTTTGGAACTTTGGAATTTGACAGAATTTAATAAATTTTACATTCAAAAATATAATTTGATATGTTTGAAGTGAATTGAATTTAAAGTACCAGATTTAAATTCATTCATTTAAAAGGAGGGAGAAGGCAGCAGCGACTCCGATGAAGATTGAGATCCTCCTTGTTTAAGCACTTATCAAAAAAGACAACCGCCCCAATTCGAGAGAGAGATGGAAGACAAGATTCAGCATTTCATCCATGAGCATCCATTGTTACTCAAGCAGGTGGACCCTGGCGAGTGCTTGGTATGCCGGAACGAAATCCCTATTGAAACTAGTGCGTATTCGTGTCGCGAACACTTCTGCTTTCCAAGTTACAATATCCACATACCATGCGCTAAATTGCAACGAGAGATGGTACACTCCTTTCACCCAAAACACTCCATCACCTTCCAAATGACGCTCCCAAATGCTGCATCATCGTCTGCTGTGTCATTCAAGTGCAATGCCTGTGGGCCGATCCCTCACTCCTCTAATTACTTCCACTGTTACGACTGTGGCTTTAACCTGGACCCTTGTTGTGCTTCACTAAAGCCTACCAAACCAAGAAATGTCCAAGACCGTCAAATTCAATCTCAAATTCAAAGTTTACTTCGCCACCCACATCCATTGATTATCTGCGAGAACAAAACGATTTTTAATTTTCCCTGCTCTGCCTGCAGGCAACCCATCCATGGAAGTTGGATCTGTGTTTGCCTAGAGTGCAATTGCTTGCTGGACGAATCATGCGCCCAATGGCCTTCCCAGATCAATCATCCTCTTCATCCGCAACACCCGCTCACCTTGCTCGTCCACCACCATTTCGATTCTACTTCCAATCGGTGCAGCGCTTGTGGGAAGCTGCTGGTGGGCTTTACCTTCCACTGTTCTCATTGTAATTTTAGCCTCGACCCATGTTGCGCTTCGTTGATACCATTGCCATTTAGCCAAAATTCTCAAGTTCAGTTCCAATTCCAGATTCAACAGTTAAGCCACCCCCATCCTTTGATTCCTTGTGAGATGATGAAAAAGGGTTATACTATAACTTGCGATGCTTGCCAGGTTCACTTTGAGAAGGATTCTTCTGTCGTCTATCTCTGCCTTGAATGCAAGTTTTTGCTGCACAAATCTTGTGCAGATTTGCCTCTTAAGGTAAAACACTCCTTTTGCCACCAACAACACGCACTCACACCAATCGACTATTCAATTCGTCAGTTGGAGGATCCTTTTGTAAAGGAGAAGCCATATATCAGGCCAATAAGTAGTGGGAAGGCACATGAATTCAAAGGTGAACTCAAGTGCCATGCATGTACTAATTATGCTTCAGGTTTCGCCTATGTTTGTTGCAACCCCAAGTGTGGAATCTTCTTTGACATTAGATGCCCAGTTTCCAAACCGTGGTTCATCAAGTCTGAAATTCACCAGCACCCCCTTTCTTTTTTCAATGACAGACCGTCCTGGTTGTATTGCACCGTTTGTAATAGGATGATAAACATCACCCCTTTCTTCCGATGTGTGGAGTGCGAATTCAATCTTCATCCCTATTGTGTTCCAAAATTGCCACCAACTGCCAAAGATAAAATTCATAGGCATCCCCTCACTCTCACCGATTCTCCCATCAGAGACTATCCGGATGAAGATGTATACTCAGAGTTCTACTGCGATGCTTGTGAGGAAATGAGGTACCTAGATGAACCTACTTATTATTGTGAAGAATGCCATTACGTTGCTCATGTTCATTGCCTTCTCCCTGAGGTATGCATGCACACTTCCAGTTTTATTTACCTTTACAGACTGATAGATTTTTGTTTTGGTTTTTTTTTTTTATTTTTTGTTTTATTAATTTTTTTTACTATTTTGCGATTTATAAAACTTAAAAGCCCACAATCAAAATCAACATCTAATAAAAGTAACGGGCCAAAAGATAAAATCTTCTAAACATTGGTATGCAGAACATAAAATAGTAGTAGTTACATTTTAAGATTGTTCTCTGTCTAAATGTCTGATAAGCAAGACAACAAATTCCCATAAAAAGAAAAATAACATTTTAATTCAATTCTTCCTTCTTGTTCTTTGTTTTGTTTACTTTCATTTAAAGTTTTGCTTAGCTAATATATCTACTGCTATTAATTTTATTGGATCAATTTTTTCGGTTGCTTCTTAGGTATTCCCTATGCTTGGAGCTTACAAATTTGGGGAGACAAAATTGGACATGTCCGCTAGTACGGCTTTGATGATAGAAGAGATGGTGGAGGAAGAAGAGGGAGTTGATGAACAGGAGAGTCATGCAGGTGCTGATCAAGTTGACATGGGAACTAGTTCATCTACAAGTGTTTCCACAGACAATGAGATTACGACAAGAGGGGTTTCTTCGATAGTAGCGAGCAAAAAAATGGAAGGGGCAAGAGTTGATGGAGATTCTTTTCTCATTAAACTAGATAAAGAGATTGTTGAGCTTCGCTCAAAGGCAGAGTGGCTAGCCAAAAAACTAAAGGCAACAAAGAGAAGAATAAAACAAGTAGAGGAGAGAAGTGCTGAGCATGTTGCGTCTCCATCGCCCAATTCTGAGGATAGTGAGTGACAACAATGTTTAGCCTATGTTTGATTCATGGATTTGGAGAAGGATTTAGAGAGAAAAAAAAAAATAGGAAAAGATGTGTAAAACGTAGGTGAAATGTAATTGCATTTCATTCACATTTCACTTACTTTTTTCTTCTTCTTTTTTTTTTAAAAAATTTCTACTTAAATTCATGAACCAAACACAGCCTTAGTGAAGCACTGATTTGAAAGAGCAAACCATCACTACTTAGATAACCATGTATCGAGCATGTCTACTTGGATCCACTATAATTAAGAGACAGAAATAACTCATATTGTGTTTCAACTTTCTCTTTTTTTATGTTTTACTTAAATTATCTATACTCAGATTGTGATTCTCTCTATTATAATTCATTACATATTATAATGGAAATGATTCATTATATCATCCAGTAATAAGTGTAATGATATTTTCTAAATTTAAAATAACTATAAATTTATATTTCTATTTCATAGTCATTAAATATGTAATGGATTCATCCATAGTATTATAAATTGTAATATATTGTTATAATTGTTACAAATATACTTATTTTAACAAAGATTTAAAAAAAATACTCTACAAATTCTCAAAAAAATACTAAATATTGATAAATATTCTTTTCATTTATCTCACATTTATATATTTACATCTCTATCCAAAGAGAGAATAAATTCAAATAAAATGACAAGACAATTTATGGAGTTAAGAAAGACAAGAGAAAATAAAAGGACACAAAAGATAGAGAAAATAAATAAATAAATGACACATGACAATTTTTTAGTATGCTACATGGCACACTGATAAAGAATGTTAATAAAATACACTACTTAGGTTATGTTTGATAAAATTAAAAATTAAGAAAGCTAAATGTTGAATTTTTTAAACTGAAAAATTGTTTGATAAAAATTTAAGCGTTAAACTAAAAACAAGTTGTTTGATATATATATAAGATCAAATTTGAAATTTATTATTTTTAAATTGTATATTTCAATTTTTATATTGTGATGGTGGCTGTAGTGGTAGTGGCAGTGGTGGTAGCGGTAGCGGTAGCGGTAGCGTTGATGGTGGTGGTAGTGGTGGCGATAGAGATGGTAGTGTTAGTAGTAAAATTATGGCAGTACTTATGGCAACAATGGTAATAATAATGGTAATGATGGTGGTGGTGGTGAAAGCGAAAGCGATAACGGTAGCGACGGTAGTAATATTACATTTTATGCATTTTGTGTTATATTATGTATTTTTGTGATAATATTTCATATTTTATTTATCTAATTAAAAAATTATGTAACATTACTATAAAAATATATAATATTACTGCAAATCACGTAATTTCATTACATGTACACCGAACACGTGATAGAGGTAACTAGGGTTTAAAATTGTAATATTTTATTTCTGTAATTATTTTTATAAAAACTTAATTTTATTTAAATATTACCTTTGTTTGAAATGTGAGTTGACTTTTTAATTTTTTTATTTTTTTTGACTTTTTTAGTCTGAGTAAAAAGTCTCGTTTGAGATGAGTTTTTTGACTTTGTTAATTCTTGCGAGAGAAAAAATAAAATAATTATAATTTAAATGTGACATTTTATTTTATTAACTTTTTAATTTATTTTATCTTTTTATAATTAAAATAATTAAAATAAAAAACCCATGCCAAACATAACCACTGTAAAATTAACAAGGGACAGAGAATAAAGCTAAATACTTTGCTTTTGTACAATAAATTAATGCAATGCGTGTGGGTGGCAGGAAATCTCTACTTGCCTTGTCCAAGGAGGCATCTTCAATTTAAAAGACTACTTGACCAAGTGCATATTTTCTAAAGTTATCGTAATAATTTAATGGTAAATAAAATTTATTTAAAATATAAATTATTTTTTATATAATTTTAAATATGAGAAACATTTTTTGTCAAAATTGTTTATTAAAATATATTTTTGACATTATTAAAAATAATTTTTAGTAGAATTGCTATTTTATTAATAAAAGAAGTTATATATTAAGCAATTAAAACTTGAAAAAGCCAGGCAGAGGTAGGTGGTGATAGCCCAAGAATCCTGTCTTCAAATAATCCTGTCCTCTTGTTCTAAATCACTTACAATCATTAGATATGTCTTGAGATTTTCACATCTTGAGATTCTTATATGATCCAGTGATTTGGGATAGGATACAGGGTTGTTTAGAGACAGAGGATCCTTACTGGTGATGATACCTAGGAGGGCCGCGAATTCAAACACAGGCGGGGATGTTCCACTTCAACTACCAGCAACCCTGTAAAGCATTCATCAGAGAGAGAGAGAGATGGAGAACCAGATTAAACATTTCATCCATGAACATCCATTGAGAATAGAGAAAGGTGTGATCGATGATGAACGGTGCTTCTGCTTGTTATGCCACAAAGACATCGATTCACCAATGTATTCGTGTTGCAATGAGTATTGCTTGAGAAAGGTGTACATGCACAAATCATGTGCTGAATTCCCACAAGTGATGCTACATCCCTTTCACCCACACACTATCACCCTCCTCATCAGGCCCCGAAATGAATTTGAGTACTTCGACTGCGATGCCTGTTGGAGGACCGGTCGGACCCATAGTAACTACCATTGTTTCAAGTGTGACTTTAACCTCGACATTTGTTGTGCTTCACTAATGCCTGCCAAAATCCCATTCCAGCAGAAGAATCAATCCCAAATTCAACATCATATACTACGTCACCCACATCCCTTGATTGTCTGTGACAACAACAACGACACGATTTTGTTTAGTTTTACCTGTTCTTTCTGCAAGCTACCCATCAATGGAAGTCGGATCTATGTTTGCCTTTACTGCAAGTGCTTGCTCGACCAATCATGTGCCGAGTGGCCTTCACAGATCCAACACCCTTCCCACCGAAAACACCCACTCACCCTGCTTGACCAACGTTGGAATACATTTTCGAGACAGTGTAGAGCTTGTGGGAAGGTGCTCGAGAAGGGCATTCTCTTCAAATGTGATGATTGTCGTGTTAGAAATGACCAACGTGTGGATTCCAGTCGCTGCAGCGCTTGTGGGAAGTTCCTGGCAGAGGGCTTTTCCTTTAACTGTTCTGGGTGTAATTTCAGCCTGGACCCATTGTGTGCTTCGTTGATACCATTGCCGTCGTCTACCCAAAATTCTCAAGACAGCAGCAGGGACGATGAGTTCCAGATTCAACAGTTAAGCCACCCCCACCCTTTGATTCTTTGTGAGAAGAAAATGGATTATCGTATATCTTGCGATGCTTGCCAGCTTCACTTTGAGGATGATGATTCTATTGTCCACATCTGTCTTGAATGCAAGTTTTTGCTTCACAAATCTTGTGCTGATTTGCCTCTGCAGGTAAAAAGCTCATTTTGCCACCACCAACACACACTCACCCTGCTCCAATATTCACTTGGTCAGTTGTGCGAGAATTCGCTCAGGGAAGAGAATATTGGCGATGCAAATGAATTCAGCGGTAAATTTAAGTGCCATGCGTGTCAAGTATATGCTTCAGGCTTTGCCTATGTATGTACCAAGTGTGCAATCTTCTTTGACATTAGATGCCCAATTTCAAAACCCTTCCTCATCAGCTCTCAACTTCAACACGAGCACCCTCTTGCTTTCTTCGCCGCCATACCCTACCTGCTCTATTGCAACGCTTGTAATCGGCAAATCTGCACCTATTTTTTCCGCTGTGTGGAGTGCGAATTCAATCTCCATGTCGGTTGTGTAACAACATTGCCGCCAACTGTCAAAGATAAATATCATAGACATCCCCTCACTCTCACCAATTCTCCCATCAAAGACCATCCAGATGAAAATGAATACTCGGAGTTCATCTGCGATTCTTGTGAGGAAAGAAGGGAGTTATATGATTCTACTTACTATTGTGAAGAATGCCACTACGTTGCTCATGTTCATTGCCAGCTTTCTGAGGTATGTATGCAGTTTCAATTTTTTTTACCTGAATAGATTTTCTTTTTCAAAAAAAAAAAAAAGAAAAAAAAAGAGAGAGCTAAGTAGAACTATTTGGTGGGTTTCAGGAGTCTAGGTGACTTGAAATTTCTAACTGTTGCAATACTAATGCCTAAATCATATTGCCCCACAGTTTAGATCTTGTTGGGATTCCAAATTCTTCAATTTGTATTGTTTAGTTCTCTCTGGGTTCAGAAGCTCTTCCTAACATGATAGAACCAAAGCTCTTTATCATCAAGTTGACCTTCATTATTCCTTATTGTTGGGAAGAGGACCAAGGGACTTCCAAATGTTTTAAAACATAAGTCATAGTCTATTGAGATTGTGAGTAAGAGGAAGGCTTAATGATAATGGAAGGCGGTGGTTAATTGTTAGACCTGTGAGATTTGGTGGCCAAAGGATTAGTCACTTGGGCTACAACCCTTTATGTAGGAAAATTTAATGTATTATTGATATATACAATGTGGTAATGTATTATTGATATATACAATGTTCTTACATGGGCTCTCTTTTATAGAGAGAGAAATGGAATGGAGCAATCAAACTAATGGAGCACTAAACATGAGCACTAAACATGATGGAGCATTAACCTAAAGCACTAACTATATGATATATTACCACTAAACATGATGGAGCATTAACCTAAAGCACTAACTATATGATATATTACCACTAACCAAAAGCAATCCACTAATCTATCTAAAGCAAATACTACACTAATCTGATTTATATAGAAAACAGTTTACTGGGTCATGTCGGACCGTTGTAGAAGATAGTTTATGGGGTCATGTCGGACCGTTGTAGAAGATAGTTTACTGGGTCATGTCGGACCGTTGTAGAAAACAGTTTACTGGGTCATGTCGGACCGTTGTAGAAAACAGTTTACTGGGTCATGTCGGACCGTTGTAGTAGATAACCGAATTCAATGTCGGGACAGTTTACAGAGTCTTGTCGGACCCATATAAGAGCTAACCGGAATCAATGTCGGGACAGTTTACAGAGTCTTGTCGGACCCATATAGGAGCTAACCGGAATCAAAGTCGGGACAGTTTACAGAGTCTTGTCAGACCCTTATAAGAGCTAACCGGAATCAAAGTCGGGACAGTTTACAGAGTCTTGTCGGACCCTTAAAAGTCGCACCCTCAAAAGGCGTGCCATCAAAAGGCGTGCCGGCCGTCCGACAAAAGCAGCCCCCTCGATTTGCAAACTTGCCTCGGGCCTCTCCCTTTCTTGTCTGTCTCTCTCGTCTGCTTCTTCTCTGCAGTATCTTCCAGCTTCTTTTTAACCACTCGCTTCTTTTGCTTCTTCTCCATTACGCTGCCATCTTTCTCGCCCCCTTCTTCTTTGCCTCTTCGATATTCTGTCATTCCGCTGAGACTCCCTTCTTTCCTTTCTCTGCCTAGACATGGCTTCATCTCGCCCTCTCTCTCTTTTTCCAAATCTCAATGGGCCATCGAGCTCCTCGGTGCCAAGTGCCCCTGCTCTGACTCAACCTAGTCTTCCCACACTATCAGTCGACCAGGTGATGGCGACCCAAAATGATATCGAGGCCAACCACTACACATTGAGGTCTTGCATGGAGACAGTTGCAGCGGTCACGAACCTGTCTCACCGGCTGCAAAACAAGGCGTGTGAGGTATACCAGGTCAACGCCCAACTCTCCCTACTCCAGTGCATGTACAGAGATGCACGGGCAGAGATTTGTGCCTTGAAGGCTGAAAACAAGGAGCTGAAAAGGCAAACCACCTCCATGGCGAGATTTGGGGCACCGACGTATCTCACCTTTGATGGCCGGCGGGGAGCAGACTCTGGTGGCGGAAATACTGTGGTTGTTCTTGGAGGGAGTGCTGGAGACGGGCCTTCGAACGTGCTCGGTGGCGTGGGAAACACGGAGGCAGTACCGGCAAGGGACGCCCAAGACAAAGGCAAGAGGAAGAGATCGGCTGAAGAGGCGAAAAAATAAGGCCGGTTTTTGTTGTGTGGGTTGTGGTTGATTTGTTTTGGTGAGGTTTTTTTTTTTTTTTTTTTTGTGTAAAAATGTGATCGGGGTTGATCCCCGAGATGAATAAATGACAAGTTTGGAAAATGTTGTTGGTGGTGTTTTGTTTAAGAATAAAGATAAAAGAAAAGAAAATAATGGAGGATAAAGAAAATAAAAAAAAAGATGGGTGGAAGCAGCCACCGTGTGTGGGTGGAAAGGAGGAGATGGCACGTCAAAGGATTGGGAAGGTACGGACTGGGTTATCTTCTGTTTCTTGCGTGATGCTGAGACAGTGGGACTGGGCACTGGATCATGAACAGCTTGACCAGTACTAAGCATGCCAGGTTGAAGCCCACCCGCCTGTCTCCACTCCCTTATCCTCCGAATGACATCATCAGCATTAACACTCCCAAGAAGCTCTCTATGTTCTTCATTTGATAATCTCAGCTCTTTTCTGAGCTCAGTTATGAAACTTTCCTTCTCCCAAGTAATGGCATCCGCTTGAGCCTTAAAGGCTCTTAGAACGGAACTGTAACATTGGCTCCAAGGATAGAATCTGTTGGCTTCATCAACCGTAGTAATCTGATTGGCAAACCCCCAAAACAGCACTGAAATCACCACACTACCCCAGAGCTCAGCCAGGACATAGAACAGACAGAAACTCCAGATCCTTATAATCGCAAGTGGGCCGAGAAACCGCGGTCCAAGAGTGGCTAGAAGCTTATCAGCAAGAGCTGTAGGGTGGAAATAATGGCTGAGAGGATAGAGAACAAACCCAAAAAACCCAAAAAGGCAATGAAAGGGAGTATGACTGTGTAGAACAGAGCTTGCTTTGACAACACATTAGCCAATTTTGTGTACAAAAGCATAATCCCAATAGCCATGGGCAAATTAACCCAAGTTTTCAAGAATGGTATGATCTCAGCACTAGACCCTTTAGCTGTCACAACCAACACATCTTTGGTTGTATACAAAAGAACATCAACCCAAGAGGTATAATTTTTCTTGAGAGTAACAATCTCAACACCCATAAATTTGGGTGGTTCTGATTCTGCAAATAGAGGCTGCCCATCAGCTGCTGCTGTCGCCTCAGCTCTGCAAATGTGAAATTTTCTATTTTTGCTTTCCTTGTTGAGAATCAACATCTTCTCTGTGCTGGAATCCTGCTTTCTGCTCCTGTTGATGGGGAAATAGATGCCCCTGCATAGTACGCTGCATCTGTTGCAGCGAATTTTGTTGGCGGAAAGGAGGGCTCTGCAGTAAATCCATTAACTCCTCTGGAGTCCATTGGCCCTCAGGTAAATATGATGTTAGCTGCTCTTCCATTGGAAGAGTCTCTAGTAAAGGGAATATCAAATCAGGCTTCAAAATATCCCCCAATCTGCTGCAATCTGCTGCACAGATACAACTGAGGTTGTAGTCTGGCTTCCAGTCAGCAGCCAAGGTTGTCCCACAACAGCAGAATTAGACACATTTGTCTGGGATATTGGCTGATACTGGGACAAAGCATCAGCATTTCTTTGTAGTTGGCCTCCAGATAGGTAGTTGCTGCACTGGTTGAGAAAACTGAAAGTGTTGACTGTGAGAAGACAACCCAATGTTTGTGCTGCCAACCTGCTGAAAGTGTTGACTGTGATTGCTGTGCTGGTACCACAGGTACTGGAACCACAGGTCGGAACTGCATGCCAGGAAATTGAGCATTATTGGCCATACCAGGAATGAGGAAACACTCAGCGATTATAGGGTTGTTTGAAAGAGGAGACAGAATTGCAGAATGCTAAGTAAAGTAGGCGACAGTGGCTTGGGCCTTGGCCGGATCTTAGCGAAGTTTTGAAATCAATATACAGAGGAATAGGTTGAGGTCCGGCGGGCGGCCAAGGCGAGGTTGCCACCCGCCGGTGAAGCTAAAATATTAGGTTCTAAACCTGCTCTGATACCATGTAGGAAAATTTAATGTATTATTGATATATACAATGTGGTAATGTATTATTGATATATACAATGTTCTTACATGGGCTCTCTTTTATAGAGAGAGAAATGGAATGGAGCAATCAAACTAATGGAGCACTAAACATGAGCACTAAACATGATGGAGCATTAACCTAAAGCACTAACTATATGATATATTACCACTAAACATGATGGAGCATTAACCTAAAGCACTAACTATATGATATATTACCACTAACCAAAAGCAATCCACTAATCTATCTAAAGCAAATACTACACTAATCTGATTTATATTACTAATGTATACTACATTATATAATATAAATCAACACTTTAATTAATGCAATTCATTATTTATGATAAAAGTAAAAGTTAACCCATCTATTTTTCCATATTTACTGTCAGTTGGCTATAAATTTGGGTAGTTATATAGAGTGATAGAACAGAATTCTGTACACAAAATCTTTTTTGGGGAGGAGTATGAATACGGTGTTAACTGTGTAAGACCATCTTCAACCATTTGTCAAAAATTTTATCTAATTTGATTCTAAATTTGAATATAAAGCTTGATTTGATAAGAGTTACTCCAATCCTTTCATCAAATTCTTTAAAAAATTAATTTCTCATCCCAAATTTCACTTTTCATCAATTTTGATGAAAAAAACCCGGCTCCAATCCTTCATTTTTTAACAATTTCATCAAATTTAAGTGAAAAAAAACTTACTTAATTTTGATGAAAGATTTGGTCCATCCTTAATTTCATGAAAAATTTGCTTCCCTCTTGATTTGATGTAAGTTTAATAAAAGGATTGGATCTCATTTTTATTAAATTTTTTATCAAATTTAAATTTGATGAAGGAATTAGTGAAGAATTAGAGATATTCTAACGGTTTGGTTATATAATCTATTCTTCACCGTATCCTCCAAAAAAATTCCATGTTAGTTTAAAATGGTACAATGGTCCTCCAGTAGCAGCCAATGTAGTTTTCTCATTTGAGGAAGGAAACATGTTTTAAAAAAATTATTTTTTGGGATTTTCATCAAACTAAAACCACAATCTTTCTCGTGAAATAAAATTTTAGTTGCAATTCTTTCTCGTTGTCCTTTCTTTTTCTTTTTTGTTTGATAATATCTTATACTGTTAATTTTTTTTGGTTGCTCCATAGATATTTCCTATACTAGAGGAGCAGTTCTTGCCTCGCAAACTTGGTGAGACAAAATTGGAGATGTCAGCACGTGTGTGTGAAGATGGTAATGGTATAGGGGATTGCAAGGATTTGATGATAGAAGAGATCTTGGGGAAAGAGCGTGATGAGATGGAGAGTCAAAAGCATTTTCGTGGACCATATAGAGAGGTTTTTTCAGATGTTTCTACAGACGATGAAACGGAAGAGACAAGAACTGCTGAACAATCTTCTCTCATTGAACTAGATGAGGTAGAGTGGCTAACTACAAGATTAAAGGCAACAAAGAAAAGATTGAAAGAACTAGAGGAGAGGCGTGCTCAGTATGTTGCATCTCTATCACCTAATTTCAAGGATAATGAGTGAATGTTTAGTGAAACACTGATTTGGAAGAGCAACACATCAGCAATTAGCATCAGCGCGTGCACACGTGCGCGCACAGAGAAAAACCATATATATATACGATGCTATAATTTTAAGGCAATAACTTGTTTGGTGTCTCAACTATGTCAGTTATTTAGTATACCTTCTCTGACTCTGGAGAACTGCACTTGCACCTACTCGATTTTTGAGTTGATTTTCCTAGTGGCTGGGTTGGGTTGCTTTAGTTTGGTCAAACAGAATTTGATGTTAGTTGTAATTTCAATCTATGAACGAACAATTTTCCCATCCAATTGAGAAAATAGTCGGCAAATGGAAAGCTCCAGATTCCAGCATGTATATATGGTCATTATTTGATGGACCAAATTTAGAAGGAAAATTCTATTCGACTAAAATTTTCATACAAATTCACTTAATTAGAATGATGTGGCAGTAAATTTTTTTGAAATTTAGAATCATCTCGGGTGGATTTTTCTTTTTTTTTTTCAAATGATAATTTCACAATTCAACTATATCATTTTGTACGATTTTTTTTATTTGTATATCATTACTCAATTTAAAAATAAAGTTGTAAGGATTATAGTTAATTGTTAGGGACTTTGAAAGGAGATAATTGCTTTGGTGTCTATAAGATTTTGGAATCTAGTGGAGATAGATCATGTGGATGAACTGAATTCTTGGAACTAGTGGTGAACATCGATCAGATTTGATCAGGATTACACTACATAGTAAGAAATATACATGTTACTTTAAGCTCGGACAGAGCCAGACTAGCATCAACCTAATTTAGTCATCCAAAATTTAGCAGAAAAAAATTATTAAATCCAAATCCTTCCATTTAATATATATTAACTATTATCATCAACCTACTAATTTAGTCACACTTTAAATATATATTTATATTTGAGCGTAAAAAAATTATTATGTTTATTCTTTTATTTTCTAAACAAATAGAATCATACATCAGAGAAACAGAGATTAAACACAGAATAATTTATTGTATTGATAATTGTTTGGTCTTGAAATATTTGGTTTTTGTTAGGTTGTGCATTTATTAGAGGAAGAGGGGTCCTTGGTTTGCTATGAACTTGAGGACACAATGTTGGACATTCAAGTGATGTTTTTGAAGGGAATCTTGACGAAGTGGTTGACAATTACAGTGGTAGATGAGATAGGAGCAAGAGAGAATCAGATGTGAGAAAGTAATACATCGGCGAATGAACATGAAATTAAGAATGCTCAGGCCAAGATGAATTTTTATGTTGTGTTTGGTTGGGGAATTTGAGGAGAGATTTGAAAATGGAACGGGAAAAGGTGTGTAAACTAGGTGAAATATAGGCATGTTTTATTCACATTTCACCTACCTTTTCCATTTCCCTTTCCAAATCCCTCTCCAAATCCCCCAACCAAACACAGCATTAGGCTAAAAAGCACGGACACACGACACGACACGACACAGATATGTTGACATGTTAAAAATGCAAGACAAGACATGACACGTAAAGGATACACAAAAATTATATAATTATATATATTATATGTTATATATATGAATATATCATTCAAAAATAATAATAATAAATATAATATGACATTAATTCCTATAAATTTATATGGTTTTTGTTTTATTATTGTAGCTCAAGTTATTTTATTCAAACTTATAATTAGTTTCATATATGCCTAATCGATAGATACATATATTTAAGTGATAGACGTGTGTCCTTCAAGCGTCCAAAGAGTATCGAGTTTTTAAAAAAATTAAAAAATAAGACATGTTTTGAAGAGTGTCGGACACGTGTCAGGAAAGTGTCCAAAGAGTGTCAGTGTCCTACACGGACACGGCACGGATACGTCACCTTTTTAAAAGTGTCTGTGCTTCTTAGCTTTTAGGTGTTGCAATAGACAATGAAGTCATGGAAATATGGGATTCTTCCATGGTGGCAAGCAAAAATATGGGAACACTGAAGTCATGGAATAGACAATGAAGTCATGGAAACACTTCGCTTGCAGTTACCCAAAAAACAAAGAAGGAAACACTTAACTTGTTGAACTAGATGATGAAATTATAATGCTGCAAAAAGTAAAAGAGGTACTACAAATGAACTTTGAAATGCTCCATATAGAGAAGGAGATAGCAATGGCAAGACTAAATGCGACAAGAACAAAATAAAAAACACTTGAAAATATAAGCATGTTAAAATTTGCAGGTACACCCCTCCATAGAAGTTTAACCTTTTAGAAAGTGTAACAATTCACAATGAGTTGACAACATGTTACTAGAATAAATCAAATGGATGATGCTCTGTTTAATTCAGGATTTGGAAAGGGCAAATAAAAAAAAAGGAAGAGCAAATGCAAAGGAAATTATTGTTCTTTGTTTGGTTAACATGGAAAGCAATGAACAATAAGAACTAATTCCAATGACACTGGGAACAATTTTAATGTATGTTGCTCTACCAGCAACCTACCCGTTGAGGGTCCAATCTGTGGTAGTATCCTGTGCCAGCTCTATCTGCAAATCATTTGAACAATTAAGCCAAAAAGATCACAGAGCTTACATGTGAATACCACAGCTCAAGATTAGATCTTGGGTTGGATTGAGACCTGACTCAAGCTCTCTGTTCAACTTCATGGCCAAAAAACTAACACCCAGTTGTTTCCATAGCGAGAGGACTCTTCTCTTTCTTATTTACTGCATATTTGTGAACCACAGCTGAGATAGTACATAAAACTATCAAACAGAAATTATTTCTAACGTAAAAATAATTGATATACAAATAATGAATAGATGACGTTTTGATATTGAATATTTCCAAGTTAAGTGCTTATTGTCCCTAATTGGACATTTTCTCTCTCTAATGAAATCCAATTCCTAAATTTGGTTGACATTTTGGTATCAAAGCTTTAGATTGAGTCCTAGTTCTTCCAGATTGGAGTTGATTCTTCCTCTGTAGTTGAAGTTCAGTCCTAATTGCAGTTGAATTGCACTTGAGTTCCACCTTACAAAGCCCTCTTGCATGAGACATCCTGATTACGGAAACCCTAGCACCTTGAAATCCCAACACAATCTGGACTTTTAAACTTTACATCAGCTTTGAGCTTCGCGGCTTTGCTTCAAAGCTGAATTCGAATCAGTTCTTTGTAACCCTAGATCTACAATGATCTCATGTCCTATTATTACCTCTGATTCGAGTTGCTGGAGTGTCCTATGGAGTGCACTAGTTATTCACAAGTCAATCGCAACTGGATATTTTGTTCGAAAACTTTGCACTCTAATTCGATTCAGCCTCCATAGGCTTCACACCTCATTCAAACAGAATTCGAGTTCCAAATTGCTATATTCAAAATTCCAATTGAGTTATGAACTTAATCCAAAACCCAAGTTAAACTCCGAACTCAATCCGAAACAATCGAAAACCCTAGCTTAGAGTTGTGACTCACAATTGGAGTTGATTTGTCTCAAGTTGATTAACCTTTCACGATACTCGTAACTGGCTATCAGACTGAGTTCATTGCATTAGTTCTCAATCACTGTTATCGATCTGGATCTTGTTCAAATCCATTGAGCGTTGCTCTTCAAGTTCCCTTGATTGTTCGAAGCTGAATGAGGTACACCAACTTCAGAGTGTAGAGATTCATTTACACAGATCTTGCAAGTAATGTGACTTCGAGCTACACATCGACAACATTGATTTGTGAACCTCAACCTCAGCTTGAGTTCTGGTTCAAATTTGACTCTAGTTCATGTTGACTGCCTTGAGTTTTTCAGATCCAGATTCACAAATTGTTTTGACATCGATATTTCTTTGCTCAATCAGTATTTCAAAAGTATCCTTCGGCACTTTTAGCTGGACTACGTATTTTGGACTGATTTTCATTGTTGTGTAACTGAATCCTGATTTATTATGATTTAGATTCATGGCTCAAAGGAGGTCAACAAGGTGGACATATTAGGGTTTATCTTTCGAATTTGGAAGACGACATTTGGATGAATCTTCAATTGGATGAAAGAATGATAAAACAGAACCAAAGGAAAGAGATTGAAGAGTTTAGTCAACAACTTGCTACCTTGATTGGAAGAGTGCAAAGCTTGCAAACCTCTTTTCGAAGGTAGTCTTGGTTCCAAGGATCATCAATTTGATGATTCCTTCGATGCTACACATTGGCATAGAGCACGTTCCCATGGGATTGAATCCAAATAGGGAAACACCATCAATGATATTGTGCTTCCCAAATTTCATTGATTGGAAGAGTGCAAAGCTTGCAACCTCTATTCAAGGGTAGTCTTGGTTCTAAAGGTCATCAAACAAATCAAAAGAAAACCAAAAAATCCTAGAAAATTTATTACTGAATAAAGAAAACAAAAAAGAAATGAGAGACAAGAATACGAAAAAGAATTAATAAGTAAACAAATTATAAAACATCACTGATAAATTTGCAGCAATTCATGTCATACAAATAAAGAAAAAAAAAATGATAGAAAGGCAGCCATATAAATTTCAATACTATTGATTGATTTAAATAAAGAAATTGGAAAAACGAAACACAATATAAAAAAGTCAATTAGAAACTATAACTTTGATTGCAAAGAAATCTGAGAAACTTAGTTTCAATGGAGACTACAACAAAGAGATGTAAAAACAAAAAATTTAACCTCAAGCAATAGCTATGAATTATGTTCTCAGGATTTCTTGGCATACAACCACTCCAAAAGATGAAAGGAAAATCAAGCAATAAAAATATATTTATCAAAAAAAAAAAAATTCAAATAATTAGAGAGAATTTATTGAAAACAAAGAAATTATTATACAAAGAATTGTAAGACAATAATAAGAACTACAAAAACCAAACATTATAAAAATAATTATCGAGTAACCAAATTATAAAACCATAACTGATAAATTTATTACAGTTCATATGTCATATAATTAAAGAAATCGGGAAATTGTGAGAAACTCACCAACACAGATTCCGATACTAGTAATTTATAATTTAAAGGACAAAATTTGGGAAAAAATTTAATTAGAAACTAAGGCCTCGTTTGGGAACCCTCATTTTTAGCCAAAAAGTCAAAAAGTTACTAAATTAGCCAAAAAGCCAACAACCCATACCAAAAAGTCAAAGATTCTCTTTTCTCTCTACTTTTTGCACATCTTTTCATAAAAAGCCAAAAAGTCATCCCAAACATACTAGTTTTTTTTTAGCTCATATTTTAGCCAAATAGCCAAAAAGTTACTAAATTAGCATGTTCCCAAACGAGGCCTAAGATTATAGATTTTGACTGCTAAAAAATCTTAATAGAGAAATCTAGTCTCAATGGAGATCACAAGAAAGAGATGTCCAATTTTTTCACATCAAGCATTGAAATTGAAAGGCCATGAATTCTAGTCCCAGAATTTCTTAGCAAATAAACCAATAGACCAAACAAAAATTACGCAATAAATAATATATTTATTACAAAAACCAAATAATTAGAGAACATTTATCAAAGCAAACTTAAAGAAAATATTAAACAAAGAATTGCACGACAATAGTAAGACCTATGAAAACCAAACATTATAAAATTAATTACCAAGTAACCAAGTTATAAAATCACAACAGATAAATTTGCCAATATTCATATGTCATATAATTAAAGAAATTGAGAAATTGAGAGAAAGGCACTTACACAAATTTCAACAGAAGTAATTTAAAGGAAAAAATTTGGAAAATAAGAAAAAATATAGGAAAGTTAGTTACTGTAAATTTAAACAAAAAAAAATGTGATACATAAAAAAAATATTAAAAATATAATTAGAAATTAATATCAAAATTTTGATTGCAAAGAAATCTGAGAAAACACTTAGGCCTCATTTGGGAACAGACTTTTTTAGTAATTTTTTAGCTTTTTGGCTAAAATATGATGTAAAATAAAAACTAATATGTTTGAAATGACTTTATGACTTTTTACGAAGAGATGTGCAAAAAGTATAGAAAAAAGATAATCTTCAACTTTTTAGTATAGGTTATTAGCTTTTCGATTTTTTTAGTGACTTTTTAATTTTTAAGCTAAAAAGATTACCTCCCAAATAAGACCTTAATCTCAATGGAGATTGTGAGAAAGAGATGTCTATTTTTTTAACATCGATCATTGAGATCCAAAAAGTTATGAATTATATTCCCAAGATTTCTTGGCTAATAAACCAATGGACAAAGTAAAATCAAGCAATAAATAATATATTTATCAAAAAAATAGATGACAAATAATTATAAAAAAATAACAAAATTAAAGAAAACATTGAACAGATAATTGCACAACAATAGTAAGAACTATGAAACCAAACATTATAAAATTAATTAGCAAGTAACCAAATTACAAAACCATAACAGATAAATTTTTTATAGTTTATATATCAAAAAATTAAGGAAATTGAGAAAGCTATAATAGATAAATTTGTTACAGTTTATATATCAAATAATTAAGGAAATCGATAAATTGAGAAAACCATAACAAATAAATTTGTTTCAATTTATATATCAAATAATTAGGAAAATCGTGAAAGTGAGAGAAACAAAACAACACAAATTTGAACACTAGTAATTTAAATGAAAAAATTTGGGGGAAAAAAATTGCAAAAAAGAAACAAAATATTAAGAATTTAATATGAAATTAAGATTACAATTTTAATTGCAAACAAATCTAAGATAGAAATTTACTAGTCTCAATTGAGATTGCAAGAAAAAGATCATTTTTTAACATTAAGCATTGAGATCCAAAAGTTTATGAATTAGTTTTCTTTGGCAAACAAAGCGATAGACAAAGTGAAATCAAGCATCAAGCAATAAAAAATATATTTATATAATAAAAAATTAAAGAAAATTTATCAAAAAAATAAAATATTAAACAAAGAATAGCAAGGCAAGAATATGAACTACAAAAACCAAACATTATAAAAATAATTATCGAGTAACCAAATTATAAAACCATAACAAATAAATTCGTCACTATTCATATGTCATATAACTAAGAAAATCAATAAATTGAGAGAAACGAAACAACACAAATTTCAATACTAGTAATTTAAATGGAAAAAAATTGTAAAAAAGAAACAAAATATTACAAATTTAACAAGAAATTAAGATTATAATTTTGATTGCAAAAAAATCCGGGAGAGAACCTTAGTCTCAATGAAGATTGCGAGAAAGATGTCCGTTTTTTTAGCATCAAGCATTGAGATCCAAAAGTTATGAATTATATTCTTAGGATTTTTTGGCAAACAAACCAATAGACAAATTAAATAAATAATATATTTATTAGAAGAAAAAAAAACCTAATAATTAGAGAAAATTTGTCAAAAATAAAGAAAATATTAAACAAAGAATTATAAAACAAGAATAAGAAATTCAAAAACCAAACATTTTAAAAATAATTACCAAGTAACCAAATTGCAAAACCATAACTCATATAATTAATGAAATTGAGAAAACGAGAGCAAGGAAACTACACAAATTTCAATACTAGTCAATAACTTTTTGTTTTTTCTTGATTGGTCATTTACTTAATTTTTTTTATACAATATAGTTGTAAAAGTGGTTCTTTTTTATTTTTAATGTTTAAACAGTTGAAAAGCCCACCCCACACTTCTCCTTAAAACCCAAGTATTAAAGAGAGGGAAACTAGAACCTTATAACTAACACAGATGAAGCAACTCCAAGCGATGTAAGACACATTCCAACACACCCTCAAGAGAGGGAAACTAGAACCTTATAACTAGCACAGATGAGACAACTCCAAGCGATGTAGGACACATTCCAACACACCCTCCTGGACCACAACACACACTAGCTGGATAAATAACCCACCAGTTACAGGCCCAACCAAGCTCTGATACCAAGTTGAAAAGCCCAACCCACACTTTTCCTTAAAACCCAGGTATTAAGGCCTCGTTTGGCAAGAGGCTATTTTAGCCAAAAAGCCAAAAAGTTACTAAAAAAGCCAAAAAGCCAACAACCCATATCAAAAAGTCAAAGATTCCCTTTTCTCTCTACTTTTTGCACATCTTTACGTAAAAAGCCAAAAAATCATCCCAAACATACTAGTTTTTTTTACATCACATTTTAGCCAAAAAGTTACTAAATTAGCCTGTTCCCAAACGAGGCCTAAGGAGAGGGAAACTAGAGCCTTATAACTAGCACAGATGGAGCAACTCCTAACGATATGGGACACATTCTAACATAAAACCATCTACTAGATTAAATTTAACAAGATCCTAAGACAAACACTTCATATGCGTACTCCTCACATGCTTATGCATAAAAGGCATACAAGACGCACCTGATGCGCATGTCTCAGACTGTGTGTGCAAGCCTTTGGGGAGTAAAGCCTGATAATCAAAGCCTTGAGGCTTTTTTCCTTAGCCTCGCCTCGAGGCTAGCCTCAATAAAGCCTTTTAAAACTTTGGTCTCAATGGAGACTACAAGAAAGAGACGTTTGTTTTTTTTAACCTCAAGCATTGGGATCCAATAGTGCTAGGAATTATATTCTCAAGATTTCTTGGCAAACCACCACTCCAAAAGATAAAAAGCAAATCAAGCAATAAATAATATATTTATCAAAACGAAAACCAAATAATTATAGACAATTTATCGAAAACAAATAAAATATTAAACAAAAAATTGTAAGGCAAAAATAGGAACGACGAAAACCAAACATTACAAAAATAATTACGAAGTTACCAAATTATAAAACCATAACTGATAAATATGTTATTGTTTGCGAGTCATATAATTAAGGAAATCGATAAATTGAGAGAAACGAAACTACACAAATTTCAATGCTAGTAATTTAAATTAAAAAATCTAGGAGAAAAATTGCAAAAAAGAAACAAAATATTACAAATGTAAATAGAAAAAAATATATATAATTTTGATGCAAAGAAATCTGAGAAAGAAATTAGTCTCGATGAAGATTGCGAGAAAGGTGTCCATTTTTTTAGCATCTAGCATTGAGATCCAAAAGTTATGAATTTTGTTCCTAAGATTTCTTGGCAAACAAATCAATACACAAAGTAAAAAAAAAAATCAATGAGTAATATATTTATTAGAGAGAAAACCTAATAGTCAAAGAAAATTTATCAAAGATAAAAATATATATTTATTAAGCGAAGAACTTTAAGATAAGAATAAGAACGTTATAAAAATGATTACCAAGTAACCAAATAATAAAACCATAATTCGATACTTTTCATATGTCATATAATTAAGGAAACCGAGAAATTGAGAGAAAGACACCTACACAAATTTCAATACCAATAATTTAGACAAAGAGTCAATCGATTGTAGTATCGAATTGGATAGAGACAAATTTGTTATTACACTCATGGATAGAATATGTATAGCAATTCAAAAGTTGTAAATTACTATGTTGGATCTCGAAGACACTATTCCAAAAGTAGGAATCACGGAGAAGAATGAGGTTTAGAAGAGTGAAAGATGGGAAATCAAAACTCACATTCTCTGCTAATACCAACGGCAAGTTTGAGAGCACAAAAACAAAAAGAAGATGCAGGTTGATGAAAGCTAGGGGTGAAATCGGTTCGATAGTGTCAGGGTAGAACCTGGTATTAGAACTGAACCAATCAGTTCAGGTTTCTTGTGGGGCACCCCCCGAACCAAATTGGTGTCAATTCAGGCAGTTTGGTTCAGTTCAAAGGATTCTATTTGGGCAATGAAAAAACTAGAGAGTTATGCTATATACATCAATTAGTGTACTAACTAGCGTACCAATACTAGTTATGACATCATTATTGACCCCACTCATTATACAAATTACAAATACCAAAAACATCTTAAATTATGTCACATCATCAATTGGTACACTAGTTAGTGCACTAATTGGTACATATAGCATTAGTCAAAACTAGAAGGTGATGTGTGTGTATTGGAACTTGGAAGAATAAGCAAATAAAACATTAATAGCATAAATAATTGAGTTAGATAATGATAAATGTAAGCATTAACTCAGGGAAAACACATAAGTACATTGATAATACCAATCAAAAAAGAGTACATAGCACCCGCTGCCCCCAACCAAACCGCTGCTCCAAAACCCACCTTTAATTCATCAAGGATGGAAAGAAATTTCTACTTTTCCCCCAATTATTAACAAAAGTATAAATCTTCCATGAGCATATGAAATGCAACTCTTCCTCTTAAAAGCTTCTCGAGTCGTGTTTCGATGTAAATCCTTTACTTCCCTTTTCTCGACATATTGGAAAATTGTGTTGTTTTGGTGAGAAAGTGAAGAAAATATGGGAGAACTTGAGAGAGTATTGATTCACCATGGCTGGCAATGGAATAGGTAAAGGATTGCAAAAGCCAACCTAAAATGTACTCTTTGTTTACAGTAATTATATATTACATTATATTACACAGTACAACAAACAAAAGTAAGAAGAAACTGAATCAGTTACTTTTTTGGCAAAGGAAGTTTCTTAACCATTTGTTTCCATATCCATGCTAAGCCGGCGTTTGGGAAGGAAATTTTTTGATTTTTTTTAATTTTTTTTTACTTAAAGACAAATTAGTTACAAAACCAAAAAAAAAAAATCCAAACAAAATATCACATCAAACCCCATAATCATTTCTCTTTTTCTCTCACAAACATCATATCCAACCACAAAAAAACCTAACTGTCTTCCCAAACACAAAAAAAAAAAAAAAAAAAAAATTCCAATCAGTGTGTCTGGTTTGAGTTTTCTGGATTAAGTTTTTTGAAAACTGAATTTTTTAGTTTTCGTATTCTTTTGTTTTTAGTGAATATTTTTTAAATTTTAAACATTTTTTTACTTTTTTAGATGCACCTTAGTTGGATGCATCTAAAAAGTAAAAAATTTGCGAAAAAATATTTTAAAAAATTAATAAATACATAAAAATACAAAAAATATACTCAATTCTTATATTTTTTTTTGTATTTTTGATATTTAGTGAATTTTTAAAAGATTTTTTTTACAATTTTTTTACTTTTTAGGTGTATTTATATTAAGTGTGTCTAAAAAATAAAAAAATTGCTTAAAATATTAAAAAAATTCAGTAAAACAAAAAAACACAGAAAATTAGAAAATAGAATTTTCTAAAAAGTATTTTCTGAAAAATGAAAACAAGCAAGCTGATTCATAATATCCTACAACTAAAAAAACCTACCCAAAAAAAAAATTCACTTCCCAAACACCAACTAAGTATCTATAGCCAAAAAGCCAACAACCCATACCAAAAAGTCAAAGATTCTCTTTTCTCTCTACTTTTTGCACATCTTTTCGTAAAAAGCCAAAAAGTCATCTCAAACATACTAATTTTTTTTAGCTCATATTTTAACCAAATAGCCAAAAAGTTATTAAATTAGCCTGTTCCCAAACGAGGCCTAAGTCAATTGAATTGTACATAACAAATGCCTTTTGGCAATTTTGGTATACTGGAAAAGTCCACACAACTTCAAAAGTGCGAGACCCCCATGTGTTCTCTCTTTACAGTAGTAACAAACAAAACAATCAAATCTAACAACAAATAAAGCAGAACTAAAGAATTGATTAACAACAAATTAGGGTTTTATTTTTCAAATTAGAATACTCAAACTAGGATTTTGAATTGGGGTTTGAGATCAGGGTTTTCAACAAACTTTAAAAAAATAATAATAATTGGAAATTACCTTGGATGAGATCAACAGATCTCGGTGCGATCATTGTCGTCGTCGTAGATGAAGAAAGGTGAGACCGGAGACGGAGAGAGGCGAAATCGAGATTGAGAGCGTGAGAGACGTCTGACAGAGAGGGTGAGACAGTGAGAGCAATCTCTGATACTATGAGAGAGAGAGAGAGAGAGAGAGAGAGAGACGCGACTTGGGAGGCTGCTGGTGCTCCTAGTTATGAGTTCTTGAAACCAATTTTAAAATTTGTGTGGTCCATACTCATACTCATGTGATATTTGATATGATTTTTAATAAAGTTTTTTAAATTTTTAAATATTAGCTAAGAGAAGAAAAATAATTACTGTGTAAATGTGTTTATAATAAGGTATAAATAAAAGGTGGTAAGAATACGAGAGATATATGGGAGTAAGGGTTGGTTTGGGATGTTTTAAAAAAATATATTTTTTTATTTATTGGCTTATATGGGTTGGGTTTGGGTTGGATTTGAGGTGATGTGTTAGAGAGGTGATGTAATTTAAATAAGATGATGTGACTTAAATAGAATAGTGACTTTTTGACTTTTTATATTATTTAGTAAAGAGTGCAAACCAAAGGTTATAAGGTGCAAGTGAGGATTTTTTTCTTTTTCTTTTCACATCTCCTCGTAGTTCCCCTTAAATTTTTTTACCTATATCTTTATTTGAAAATTAAACCAAACGCTACCTACATTCCTCTTGAAATTAGGGAGGTTGCTGTGAGCAACTCACAGTAGCATCCTGTGGTGCTCCCTTGGAGATTTTTCTCGAGTCTTTTCTTATAATCTAAACTTAATTAGATAATTTATACAAAAAAATTGAATTGGTTGGATATCTATAACTCTATAACAAGAGCACGTTTATTTTTTAAAATATAAACGGTTAACTTCATCTTTATAATTTTTACAAATAATTAGTATTTGATCATAGGGTTACAGATTTTTTATTAACTTATTTTTTGCATAGATAATATACTTGACAAACCCTACAATATGAACAGTTCGGATTATCAAAAAAATTCAGAAAATCCACAATTTTAAATTCATTTTAAAAATTTATCTAAACAAATAAGTTTTCAAAACTTTATTTTAAAAAAAATCAAATTGTTTCTTTTATTCTTTAAAATTATTTTTTATTTTTTGAAAAAACTATTTTTTCAAAACTAGTATTTATTTATTTATTAGAAAAAATATTTTGTTATATTTTAGAAAAAAATATTTTGTTATTTTTTAAGTATTAACCAAATAATTTGTTATGATTTAGATATATATGAGCATTACAAATTTTCTTAAAATTTAAAAAAAATAAAAAAAAAACTTAAATATTTAAAAATATATATTTAAAATATTAAAAAAATAAAATAAAATATTGAAAATAAAAATAAATAAAATTTTTAAATATTTAAAAAATATTTAAAATATTTTGTGCCTGTGGAGTTAACTCATGCGAAAGTGGATGATACGAACAGAAGGGAATTACAGTCGGTACTTTTATCGATGTTCAAATGGTCATAACTATTGGAATTTGAATTTAATTCCAATTTAGAATTTTAAGTTAGTTTTAAGTATTAACAAAATAATTTATTATGTTTTAAGTATATATTAGCTAATCAAAATTATACATAATTAGTACAAAAATTGTAAAGAAATGAAAAACAAATGTAGTAAATACAATGCATATTAAAAAAAATCTTTACAATAAAAAATATTTATCTTAAAAAAAATTAAGAAAAAATTTAAATATTTTAAAAAAATAAACCCAAAATAATTTCAAAATACAACTTAAAATTCAAAATTCTTTTTAAAATTCAACCAAATAAATTTTCTCTTTTCAAAACTCATTTCAAAAATTTATCTTTCAAAACATAATTTAAAATTTAAAATTTATTTAAAAAACTAAACAGAACCGGGCCTAGAGTAAAAAAAATTAATTATTAAAAAAAAAATTCAATTTTCTCTTTTCCTTAAGGGATCAATAGGAACCACACACGTGGCAGAATCTTAGATCCTTTGATGATTAATCACCCACCACTCCATTGAGGAAGAGTTACCCGGCAATCTCTAGACCACGAGAAAATTTTATATGGCCACAAAGTAATAAGGGGTTGTTTGGGATGTTCTAAATAAGTGTATTTTTTGACTTTTTATGAAATATAAATTGGGTTTGAAGTGATGTGATAGAGAGGTGATGTGACTTAAATAAGATGATATAACTTAAATAGGATAGTAACTTTTTGACTTTTATTAAAGATGCCAAACTTAGTCTAAGTGACATTGTTTTTTATTAATCATAAATATATATTTTTTTATTTTTTTAATATTTAATATAAATATAATAAATTTATTGTCAAAATTAGTTACAATAGTAAAAAGAATTACATAACATATATTTTGGAGTGTTTTGAAAAGATGATTAAAAATTGACTTTTTAATTTTTTTTGACTTTTTGACTTTTTCTTATAAGAGAGAAAGTAAGTTAAAAACTAAGAAGTAATTTTAATACACTTTTCAAAATAGGCCTCTATTTATATACAAATTACTCATAGATCACTGGCTGCTACGACAAATACATATATGTATATATAAGGTAAATTACATTTTGTCCCTTTTTTTGTTCAATCATTTTCTCATTTAACCCTTTATGTTTTAATTTTTTTTTAATTTACTTTTAAAATTAATTTTTATTCAAAATTAAATAAAAAAATGTCACGTTAACTATCACATGACATAAAAATATATTATATCAAGTTTTGAGTTTGTGTCAGAAATTTAAGTTATATATAATAAAATATTTTTATACCATATAGTTGTGAATGTATCATTTTCAATTTAGGATTATTTTAGATATGATTTATAAGTTGATTTTTTTTATTTATTATGAAAAAATAAAAAAATAATATAATTTAAATAAGTTAATAAATCAATAAACTGACTTGTTTTTTATGTATCCAAAAGTAGGGGAATATGGATGCAAAAGCAAATGTTCGAGTAACAGAAGCAAATGATTACTGCAACTATCTCAAGACAAGACTATCCAACATGGGTGCTTTTTGCAGTGTGTGCTAGTCCAAACAGCCGAATGAGAGATGAGTTACGGGAAGGGCTTGAATCTGTAGCCCAAAACACCCAAGAACCATGGCTGGTTGCCGGTGATTTCAACGACTACTCTAGCTCTGAGGAAAAACGTAGCTATTCAGTTACACAAAATCAAAGCCAGAACCTTAGTCAAACTCGTCGAAAAAGCAAAAAATTTGTAGAACGAATCAATAATTGTAATCTTATGGATATAGGTTGTGTGGGGCCAAGACTTACTTGGACTAACAATCGTAAAGGATGGGCTAACACCATGGTCAGGTTAGATCAAGCTCTCTGTAACACGGAATGGCGAACTCTCTTTCCTGAAGGCTATGTTCGCAATCTTCCACGCACGTATTCGGATCATTCACCACTTATGGTCTTCACTCAAGGTAAATCTTTAACCCCTTCTCCTGTTAAATCTTTTAAATTTCAAGCTGCTTAGGTTACTCATAATGGATTTCGTAGACTTGTTGAGGAGCAGTGGTTGCCTGTCAATCCATACCATATTTTAGATAACCTTCATTCATTGGCCATTTCGGCTACAGATTGGAATAGAAATGTGTTTGGCAATATTTTCAGGAAAAAAAGATGGCTCCTAGGACGTATAAATGGCATACAATCTGCTCAAGCCGTTCATTACTCCCACAACCTTCACAGCCTTGAAAACCAACTTATTGATCAATTCAATGAAGTCCTTTACCAAGAGGAATTATTGTGGTTTCAAAAGTCCTGTACTAACTGGATCACGCAGGGAGAGAGGAATACAAAAAAAATTTCACCTCTCCACCATTATCAGAAGAAGAAAGTCTACGATTGAAGTGCTCAAAAATAATGATGGGGTGTGGGTGGATAATCCTACTAAGTTGAAAGCCTTGGTGACTGATTATTTCAAAAACCTTTTCTCTTATACACCCACTACTGCATTTTCTCACTGGAATAATCTGTCTAGGCATATCACTGCTGAGGACAACCTTGACCTTGTTAGAAACATTACTCCTGAGGAAATTTGGAAAGCTGTCAAGAACATTCAAGCTTTCAAAGCTCCTGGGAGAGATGGCTTCCAAGCTTTTTCCTACCACACCTTTGGGGATATTGTTGGGGGATCTGTTTTTGAATTTGTGCGTAATTGCTTCTCTACCAGAACCATCCCTCTTGATATTAACAAAACTCTTATAGCTCTTATACCTAAAGTTGATAACCCCGAATCCATTAAACAGTTTCACCCTATAAGTCTTTGCAATGTCACATACAAAATCATTACTAAAATTCTGGTAAACAGACTAAGACCTTTGCTCAATGGTATTATCAGCCCAAACCAAAGCAGCTTCATTCCAGGGAGATCTACCAGTGACAACATTATCATAACCCAAGAAGCTATCCACACCTTGAGGAAAATGAAAGGCAAAGCAGGCCACATGATTCTTAAGATTGATTTGGAAAAAGCCTATGATAACATTTCCTGGGAATTTCTTAAACAAACTCTTTTCGAATTCAAATTTGATTGTAAGTTTATTGAATTGGTGATGAATTGTGTTACCAGCTTAAGTACTGCTATTCTTTGGAATGGAGAACCGCTGGAAGAATTTAAACCTAGTAAGGGACTTCGGCAAGGAGACCCTCTCTTTCCTTACCTTTTTGTATTATTGTGACAACCCTCACCTCTGATTAGTGATAAACTGTGATTAAGCATGATAAGTAATGGATTAAGATGAAATCCTGAACTGATTGCATGAGTGTGTTGCTTTAATTGCATTTCTATCAGTTTGTCATTGAATGATATGTTCATGTTTTAATTTCGAATTGCGAATTGAAGGCCTTATCGACGACCGAATCAGAAATTGACTAGTGTTACATGCTAATTAGGATTTATAAAATTTTATGGTAGGTTTAATTAAAATTTGATTTGGAACGATTAGATTAGATTAAATAATGTTAAACTAATTGAACCTAGGTAATTACACTTTTGCCATTAGTGGGCATTTTCTAGGCCATTAGTTTGATTTCATGTTTGGCATCATTCTTCATCTCATTTCCTAGACCAAACCGTGAGAGAAAGGGAGAGTAGGAGAAGAATTGATTTCATCAAGAAATTGGCTTGAACTTAGAGGAATTCAAGAGGACTTGCATATTTGAGCTACCATACTTGGAATTCAAGACTTAGGCCTCGTTTGGGAACAGGCTTTTTTAGTAACTTTTTGACTTTTTGGCTAAAATGTGATGTAAAAAAAACTAATATGTTTGGGATGACTTTTTGGCTTTTTATGAAAAGATGTGCAAAAAGTAGTGAGAAAAGAGAATTTTTGACTTTTTGGCATGGATTTTTAGCTTTTTGATTTTTTTAGTAACTTTTTGGCTTTTTGGCTAAAAAAGTCACTTGCCAAACGAGGCCTTAAGATAGGAATTCATCCTTTTAATTATGAATTTAAGTTGTTACTTGCATGGTTCATGGAAATATTGGAGATTAGAGTCAAGTTATAGCCTAAAGAGTTGAATTGAGAAGCAATGCGTGCATGCATGTCCATATCATTGAGTTTTGAGATCATTTACATGAGAATTTCCACATGCATGTTCATATTTTAGTTGTGGTCCATGAATTCACCATGATTTTGAGCTCAATCTTGCATTTGATCATGTTTTGAAGCATTAGAGTTCATAGGAACTCATGCATGTTATGTTCTTGTATTGTTCTTCAAGTTTCATTCAAAATTGTGTTCAATTGGCTTACCTTTGGGCTTGATTTTACAAAATAATCTTTGAAACATGTTGGTGTCGTTTGGTAACACTTACGTTTTCAGTTTTTTGTTTATATTTACAAAAATTAAAAAAAACTCAAATAAAAACTTATTTGGTAAATTTTTGATTTATAAATCAGTGGTCTCAGTTTATAAATTTGGCCAAAAAATGTAAACTCAAAAAATGTGTTTCTGTTTTGAGTTTGGAGTTTTTTTTTTTTACCACCCAACACTAGCCACCACCCGCCACCATTTTCCACCACCGTCTTCCGCCACCACCACCACCAGCCACCAGCCACCACCCACTCACCACCACCACCACCTCTCGCCGCCGCCACCGCCACCACCACCACCCACCACCCGCCACTACCATCCACCGCCCGCCACCACCACCTACAACCACCACTCACCACCCACCTACTACCACCATCCACCACCCGCCACTACTAGCCACCTACCACCACCCACTCGCTACCACCCACCACTCGCCACCGTCACCCACCCACCCACCCGCCACTACCCGCCATCCACTTGCCACCACCACCCACCACCCGCCATCGTCACCCACTATCACCACCCGCCACCACCACCCACCCGCCACCACCACCACCACCACCCACTCGCTACCACCCACCACTCGCCACCGTCACCCACCCACCCGCCACTACCCGCCATCCACTTGCCACCACCACCCACCACCCGCCATCGTCACCCACTATCACCACCCGCCACCACCAGCCACCAGCCACCAGCCACCCACCTGCCACCACCACCTACTACCCGCCACCACCACCACTCATTGCCACCACCCACTCGCTACCACCCACCATCCGCCACCGTCACCCACCACCCGCCACCGTCACCCACCCCCCGCCACCACCACCACCACTACCCGCCACCTACCCGCCACCCACCACCCGCCATCCACCTACCACCACCACCCACCACTCGCCACCACCACCACCACCACCACCACCCACTCGCTACCACCCACCACCCGCTACCGTCACCAACCCACCCACCCCACCACCACTACCCGCTACCCACCACCAACCGTCACCACTTTCCACCACCGTCTTCCGCCGCCACTTGCCACCACTTGCCATTTCTCACTCTTTTTTATATTTTTAAAATTTTTTAAACATTTTGTCACTTACCAAATGCGTTTATAGTTTATGTTTTTCTAAAAATAAATAAAAAATAAACAAAAACCAGTTTATAAAATTTTTGTAAATATAAACTGAAAACGTAAACGTTACCAAACAGACCCGTTGTATTATGGGTTTCTAAGTGTTTTCCAGAAAATTGGCCTAGAAAAATCGAATTTGAAGCTTTAGAGGTTGAGTTTTGTACTTGTGGATCAATCTGGAAATTCCAGATTTTTGATCTACGCTCGAGCAGAGAACTTCATGCTCGAGCGTACATTCTGAGCACATGCACTTCCGCGCGAGCGTTGAGGGTCACGCTCGAGCGTGAAATGCATATGCCCAGAAGTTCTTGTGTTTTGCAGTCCGCTTGAGCGGGGTAATCTGTGCTCGAGCGAGGGTCTGAGTCTCACGCTCGATCGTGGATTGAGCGTCCATCGAGCGTGAAAAACATGTAAACAATACTTTTTCATGAGTTTGCAGTCCGCTCGAGCGAGGGAAGTCACGCTCGAGCGGAGTTTCTTTGTCTACATATCTGCTCGAGCGTAGAAAGCCACGCTTGAGCGAGACCCCTATTTTCAGTAAATTTTGAAAGGTGTTTTAAAGTACATTTTTGCATCCTCATTCCATCCTAGGCATTCATAGGCCATGTTTAAGGTATCTTAATAAGGATAATGTTATAGGACCACACCAAATCAAGTTAAGGGGCTAAGTTATCAATCCCAAGTGTGTAACTTAGTGTGTGTTCGTTCTGCAACTGTGTAGGGTTGGCACCCGAGGACGCTGACTAGCCTGTTTGTAGCCCAGTAATCTGTGAGTAATAATGTTGTAAAGATATTTTCAATTCTAATTATTTTCTGAACAATCGACTGTACTACTTTCTGAAGTAACATTGTTCACTGAATGGATGTTTGTCCTATTTGTGAACTGTACTCGTGGCATCCATAGTAACTTACTATTACTATACTGTAACTGCTACTATTACAGAGATCTCTGTCAGTTCCAATGTTTGAAACTACTACTGTTTACTGTTTTGATGGCAATCAACTGACTGTTCAGTCTATTAAGACCTACTGTACTGTTCTGCTATTGGATGTACCACATATGACTGCTATGATTCCTAATTGACTAATATGACATGAAATATGAGCCATTGATTGAATAACTGATCTACTGATGTAAATGACTGTTTTAATTACTGAAGGGACATTCATTCTTAACCCCTTTACATAGTTGTTATTCACTGGGCTTTAGTTCACTATTTATATTTATATGTAGGTGTCCAGGCACCGAACCGAAGCTAGGAACGTCAAGTTAAGCTCTCGTTTTGTCGAGCCAACCATTCTGCCTCACTTCGAGGTTCCGAGTTCGTCCAAGCCAAGGCTGTCTTGGGGTGTTTCGGATTCACCCCTCTGTCTCTATTTTTGTAACGAATGCTTAAGACTTGACTGTACAGTTATGGTGAAGGGACTTGGTCCCTAACCTGGATGTTTGTGTATATGATGTATGTATATATGTTTTGGTTATGAATATGGCTCGTTCATAAAAGTCTTTTTGCATTCAGATTTTCACAGCTCATTGGACATCTTTTTATTACTGTTTGGTTTCCACTAGCCCCTTACTCTGTATTACTGTTATTTACTGTTAAGCAGGCCTTTGGTAATCATGGATTACTGGTCGGTTACGATGCTAAACCCATAGGGGCGGGTTTGGGTCGTGACAATTTTGTATGGAGAGGCTCTCAAATATGATCAATCAAAGAGTGGAGGCTAAGGACTGGAGGGGTTTATCGTTATCTAAGAAAGGCCCTAATATCTCTCACCTATATTTCGCTGATGACTTGATTCTCTTTGTCAAAGCTGATTTAGTGAACTGTTAAACCATTCTTGAAGTGCTAAATGAATTTATTATGCTCTTTGGGCTGAAAGTTAATCTCACAAAATCTAAGCTCTTTGTCTCCCCAAATGTTGACAGAAGGAAGGCTAAAGACTTGAGTCATATATGTGGTATTGTTTTAACTCAGAATCTAGGTAAGTATCTTGGAGTCCCTCTTCTTCACTCCAGAGTTAACAAACACCACTTTACTTCTATTCTTGAAAGAATGCAACAAAAGCTTGTTGGGTGGAAGACTGGTGTGTTATCTTTAGTTGGGAGGGTAACACTGATTCAATCAGTGACCAATGCCATCCCAGCTTATACCATGCAGACTTTGGAGCTTCCCCATAAGGTTTGTGATGAGATTGATAAACTCAATCGTAACTTTCTCTGGGGTGATTCCTTGGAAAAGAAAAAAGTGCATTTAGTCAACTAGCAACAGGTGTGCCATAAGAAAAATAATGGTGGCCTTGGGATTAGAAGGGCTAGGGATCAAAATCTAGCCTTACTATCCAAGCTTGGTTGGAAATTGTTGAATGAGGAAGAGGGTCTCTGGTTAGAGGTCCTGAGAAATAAATACCTGGGTAATCAACCCTTCCTCAGTAAGAGGAAGAGTACAGTATCATTACATATCTGGAAAGGTATCCTGAATACTAGAAATTTCCTTGTTAAGGGGGTTCATTGGACCATTGGTTGGGGCTCTCAGGTAAGAGTTTGGAAAAACTAGTGGTGTGGTGAAAAGGCCTTGTTTGAGGCTACTGCTACCAACACTAGGCAAGTCATTGAGATAGAGGATATCACTGTAGACTCCCTTGTGGATGATAATGGGAAGTGGGACTTAACTCATATCTATAACACTTTTCCTATGCCCATTATCTCTGAGATACTAAAAATTCAACCTCCTAGAAATAATGGTGGAAGGGATAAACTGAGATGGAGAAAATCTCTTGATGGAGATTTTTCTACATCTAGTGGGTATGATCTTATTATGCACTCTCAATCCTTGGAGAATAATTGGGCTTGGCTTTGGAAACTCAAGCTTCCTCCAAAGATTAAGAGGTTCATGTGGCTTATTCTGCTTGGGAAAGTGCTGACAAATAAAATGAGGCACACGAGGGGTTACAGTGACAATCCCAATTGCCCTAGTTGTGAAACTGTGGAGGATTTAGACCATTTACTGCGGATGTGTCCTAATGCCATGAATATTTGGACACAGGTTTTTGATCAAGATTGGTATTTGAGAATGAGTGCTATCCCTTTTTGGAGTCTGGATAAATTTGAATGTGAAAGGGAAGCATTCCTAGCCTTAGCTTTTCGCTATTACTCTATGGATTATTTGGAAAAATAGAAATAAATTGATTTTTGAAAACGAACAACCAAACTGCTATGCATCTGTGAAGCTTATTTTCGAATATACTAAAGAAATTAAAAAAGCTTTTGAATCTGCTGTTATTACTTCTTTACAACCTAAAAGTTCATCTTTGTGGTTGTGTCCACCTGCAGGGAGAATCAAACTTAACACAGATGGGAGCCTTAAAGGTAAGAATAACAATAGAGGATTCAGCGGGCTATTCTGGGATGAGAAAGGAACTTGGATTAGTGGATATTATGGCAGAATGAAGAGATGCACCAGCTTGGAGGCGGAGCTCTGGGTAGTTTATAAAGGGCTCACGATCATCCTGCAGCGAGAAATGAACAAGGTCATCATCGAAATGGATGCAGAACAAGTGGTGCAGCTGCTAAATGAAGAACCAGGTGCAAAATGCCCTTTCCGTGGCATTGTGGAAGATTCAAGGATCATCTTAAGGGGTTGCGAGTGTACAGTCCAACATGTCCGTAGAGGAGGCAACATTTGTGCAGATAACTTAGCTAAACTTGGAACTAATCAACCACTTGAACTGCTCATTATTAATGAACCTCTAGAGGAAATCCGTCATGCGTTAGTTGCGGATATGTTGTATCTAGATAGGAGTAATGAGGCCTAGTTCTCTTGTTTCTTTTTTATTTTCCGATGTACCCAAAAAAAAAAAAAAAAAAAATCAATAAAAAAAAATAAAGTGGCCACACATAAGATAATTTTTGAAGTGAATTAAAAGTATTTAAAACATAAACGGTTGAAGAAGTAGGCAAAAAAATTTAACATCAAAATGAAAAAATAGTCAAAAGTGGCAAAGTGTAATTGGACAAAGTATAATTTACCCATATATTATTTAAGGGCCAAAAACAGAGTATATAAAAAAAGGGAAAAACGGGGGAGCTCGAATTTGGGGGAGCCCGAATCCCCTAATTGCCAAATTGGGCAAACTGTTTTTTTTTTGATTTTCTGTTTTTTTTTTTTTTTTTTACTTGAAAGGGAAATTCGGGGGTTTCGGGGGAACCCCCTCGAGCTACCAATCAATGCTCATAAAAAAAATATAAAAAAAGAAAGGTAAATTACATTGAAACCCCTTGAAGTTTATATTTATTACAGTTCTCTCCTCATCTTTTGGAAATTACATCATCTCTCTGAGGTTTAAAGTTTTATTACAGATTGCTCCCTCAGTTGGTTGACTGTTAAGTCAACTAACAGATTTTGCTGATGTCAGCAATTTAATTTTTTTAAATACCAATTTTGCCCTCACTGGGTAAATTACATTGACACCCCTCATATTTTAGAAATTATAATCCCCTCCCCAAGGTTTAAAGTAGCATTACCAATTGTCCCTCGGTTAGTATTAGCTAAAAAAAAAAATTCATTGAAAAGAAATATTAATTGGAAAAAAATTTAATTGAAAAAAAATTTATTAATCAATTTTTTAAATTTCTGTTTAAAAACCGACGTAAACTCATTTTTTGAATTTATGTTTTTTTCCTCAAATTTACAAACTTACACAACCATTTATAAACCAAAAAAATTATCAAACAAGTTTTATGACAGTTTTTTAAATTTTTATAAATATAAATTGAAAACTGAAAACGAAATGGTTATCAAATATGCCTCAGATGGTACAAATGTCGTAAAATTAACAAATAATTAAATAAGTTACCAACGTAAAAAATGACTTATCAAAAGATTTTTAGGCTATGTATTGTTTGCTTTTTAGAAAAAAATTTTAAAAATTAAAAATTAATTTGATTAAGAAATAAAAAATAAAAAATAATTATCATTTTTATATAATTTTTATTTTTCGAGTGATTAGAAATAATTTTTTACAAATTAAATATATTTCTTCATATTTATTTTTATTAAATTAGTTTTTTTTTTTTAAATGTCAGGAGAATCCATATTAAATTGAAACCTCAAGAAATATCAACATAATTTATCTTTTAAAATATATATATAAGTTAAGTATAAATATATTATTTTAACTTAAAAATTAATACCGTCAAATAATTACTGACAAACAAATCAGTGTAATTTTACTCCAAAAAAAACAAAGAAAAAACCAAAGTATATATGTTTGACCGCTAAGAAAGATAAGGCCGTTTCTTTGCCTCTCTTTCACACTCTCGCTCTATCTCTTTCCACCATAGTCCATACAATACACTCCCTTGTCCTGAAAAGGTTAACCTCTTTTTTTTTTCCAAAAACATATGATTATAGGAATAATACCCCCCAAATTTTTTTTTTGATATGTGGCCTTCTTGGATCCACTCAATACAAGTATTCATTCACAACACATACACCATTCCAGTCTTTGGGTTCAACCTCAGCTATAGCTTGTCACCTTAGGACCCATTTCAAATCTTTGCTCTTATTTGAGGCTCACTCTGCTACTCACTTTCTTCTCAATTCAATCACTGTTTCATGGTTGGGATTGTTGTTTTCTTGGTGGGTTTTTGGTGAAATGGGAAATTGAGCTATTTTCTGAGTTGGGTTTTTGATTTGATTGAAAAATATTTTTGTGTTTCTTGAATTTGGGTTTTATTGATGATGATGTCAATGACGTGCCATAGTCTTGAGTTTAGTCGAACTGGGTTGGATTTGGTTGCTTGTGGATGTTCTTCCAATGCCTCGGTTGATCGATTTTCAGTAAGAAACTATGCAAAAAAGGGTGTCTGCAGGAGATTTAACAGAGGCTTTGGGGCTCGCAAATTGGTGTGTCGCCGGCATGAGATTGCTCGGTGTGGCGTTTTCTCTACAGAGACTCCGGAGGCTTTGCTGAATGGTACTTTGTTTTATTGAGATAAGCACAATTTGAGTTTGTTTCTGATTGTTAAATTGGTACAAACATGTAGTTTTGTCTTATGAATTTGGAGGTTGAACCATTAGAATTGTTTATTAACTTGTTATGGGACTAATATTGGGGTTGCAGAAGGTCCTCCACCAGTATTGGATGTGAAGGAAGAAATTATAAGCCCTATTGCAGTGGCAAATTTGTTTCAAGTGGTTGCTGATGACCTCCAAACATTGAACAAAAATTTACAGTCTGTGAGTACCTATGTGAAAAATTCTATATTGGCTTGTATGTTATAAGATGTTCTTAGATTTAACCTCTAGGCTGTGTTTGGATGAAGGGTTTGAGGAGGGATTTGCGGAGGGAAAGGGAAAGGGGAAAGGAAAGGAGAAGTGAATGAAATAGGAGCTAATTCTTTTTCACTTTCCCTTCGCTTTTCCTTTCCCTCCCCAAATCCCCACTCAATTCTTTGATCCAAACACAGCCTTAACAAATTATCATGGTGAAGATGTCTTACTTTTACACACTTCTTGCTTGAATGGTGTTCGTGCCTGCTGAATTTAGTTTTATTATGAATGAAAAACCTGTTAAGATTGTTTGGCCATGTGTGTGCACTGAAGAGAAATTAGTGCTCGAGTGAGGAACAGCAGCGTGGTCCCCTTTGAAAATGTTGCAAGGGCAAGAAGAGGACCAAAATTGATATGGCTTGAGGTAGTAATGGAAAATATTGACTATTGAGTGTATTATTTAATGGATATCTTGTCTAGGTTGAGTACAATGGCAAAAGAAGATTATTTTCTCAGGCCCAATAGTTCAGAAATGGCTTTTTGTCAAATTCAGTTGAGTTTTCTTGAACTTGGTTATGTTTGAAATTACTTTTAGAAGCAAGACTGAGCACTTTATTTTTCTTTTCTTTTTTTCACTTAACTACCAAAAAAAAGTAAGTGTAGGGTATTCTTAACAATTTGTCCCTCAGCTGTGGTAGTAATTATACTAGTGGTAGAGAATCAATGGCTTTTGGAGGTGGGATGTGATTTGGTAGTGGAGTTGTGATTATAGGCAGAATGGAGCTGGAAATTCCTGCTTTGGGGGTTGGGTGGAAAAAGGATTTGATATAAAGTTCTAATAGCATAAAGCCTTAATTTTCATGCTGTCCTAGCAACCATAATTTGATGGGAATGTTTTAACTTTGAAGTTCGAGGATTAAAGCCAATACACAATGAAAGAGCTGAGACAATGTTCACAACTAGTACATAAATGAATAGTTAATATCTTGACTTTTGATTGAACCATAAGTTACTATGTGTTACCTTCAGAGCTTGGTTATGAAGATTGATATACCATGGGTACACATGATGTGTCACTGATTACAAATATCATGACATTAAGAGAGTTAGTTCAACCAATGATATTTTCTTTGCATGCATGTCAATTCAGATTAGGGAAGTAGTTACACTCCTGCTAGCTCAGCTAAAGAGTTACCTTTGAGTTAAATATCTCCTCTTTGATTCAAAATAAACCATAAACTTTTTTTTTTTTTTGTTTCATTGGTGTTATCATTGAGGTCCTAAATGTGCATGAAATTCATGAGAATATTTTCAATTCAAGGAAATTTCTTAGTGACAGTTTTAGTTATTTTATAAATATCATTTGAATTCCCTCATCAATACCTTATGCTTCTACACATAGCCAATCCAATTTACCTTTTATATCAACTTCAAATGCTTAGACTGGTGTGCTCTTTTAAAACAGGATAAATTGCATTAACCTCCCTTGGGGGGGGGGTGTGGGTGGTCGGAGAGGGAATATTGAGCCAAACCAAACCAAGCCTTAAGTCCCATCAAATGGGGTCGGTTGCATAAATATTTGACATAATTATATTGGGCTTTCTTAAGGTTTTTAATTCACATATCACTTGGCCCCTTTTAATAATTCGTTAGTCGTGTCGATGGAAAAATGATGATGTCATCTCCTTTACTCTAAAATGTATATTTTATCTTATTTGTTCTCGTGTCTGCATATCATCTACATTAGTTCAGGTTGTTTTAGCCTTAGTAAAAGAGAGGTCAGTGTAATTATATTGTGGAGTTCATTGTATTTTTTTCTAAACCTCAAGGGTGGTCAGCATAATTTACCCTTTAAAATATGAGTCTAAATTTCCCATTGTCTTTTTTATATGCTTCTGTTCTGATGAAATTTTTTTTGCTAGATTGTCGGTGCAGACAACCCGGTTTTGATGTCTGCCGCTGAACAGATTTTCAGTGCTGGTGGGAAGAGGATGAGGCCAGCTTTGGTGTTCCTAGTGTCAAGAGCAACAGCAGAAATTGCAGGCTTGATGTGAGCAGTGTTATTTTTATTTGTTAAAATACTAGATATTAAGCAAAATAGATGTTTCATTCAGTACTATTATTTCTTACCAGGGAACTTACCAAAGAACATAGGCGCTTGGCAGAGATTATTGAGATGATCCATACTGCAAGCTTGATTCATGATGACGTATTAGATGAAAGTGACATCCGCAGAGGTAAGCCTTTAGCTATATGCTGCTGCTATCGGTTTATTCAAAATTCTGTGCTGCTGTGCATCATTGTCATGATTCATTTCACATTTCAGTTTATATTGTTGAAACCTCATATCTGTATTGAACACCAGCACAGTTTATGTCATTGTTTCATATGATTGCTGATTTCAAATTCTTAAGTTGAATGAGTCTACCATATGGAACTTGCTAGCAGAAACTTTCAACTGTTTTCCAAAATATTTGGTGGTTTTAGTCCAGATTTTATTAATATAAACTTGACAAGACCGTTAAGTATTTATGCCATTTCTGTCTGTCTTAACATTATATGCAATTTTTCATAACAAGTATTAGATTTGACAAGTTCCATTGTTTTTAGTTCCATCTAGAAGTCTGGATAATGATTTATGCAATTGAGTTTTGCTTAGCTAGATTGGCCTGCATAACATAGATTTTTGGTTAAACAATAGTAACAGAGGAAGGAAATACAGATTGGTGGAACTATATGCCGACACGTTTCTCTGTCTTGTTGCGAACTTTATAAATGTTTGCATTCAGGACATGAACCTGAATTGAAATGGCATGTACCATGTCTGGATTATCCCTTGAGCCAATTTTTTGAGTTTTCTTTCAGTTGTTTTCTTGCCCCCCAAGGGGACGTTAAGTAATGTCACTGGTTTATGTGTTGTAGACCGAGCAAACCATGAGATCTTGCTCTTTGTTTTCAAAGGTATGAGGTTGACTCCACATACAATTGGCAAACTTCTGAGGTTCTGTTACTTTATGCAAAAATTTAAGTGGCATGATCTATAAGGACGGCTCTTTCAAGTTTCAACTTTCAACCATTAAAATGAGTAACTAGAAAGCCGCTCTCTTCATCTATATCATGTTTCTGGCTATTTGCAGGAAAAGAAGCTGTTCACCAACTTTTTGGTACAAGAGTGGCAGTTCTTGCTGGGGACTTCATGTTTGCCCAGTCATCATGGTACCTTGCTAATCTTGAAAATCTTGAAGTAATCAAGCTCATCAGTCAGGTATTGCACCACAAGTCCTTAAAAACTTTAATTGGTGTTCATGCTTCTCTCTCATATGCTAATACCCCTCGAAAGTTTCTATTTGGAATTTTGTTAGGTCTAATCTCTTCAAACGGAACAAACAGAGATAGAATCAGACTAACATGCCAATTTGGCCACTATTAGTAGATAAAATAGTTTCGTTCTCTTTAGAATCCCAAACAATTCAATTAGGGCTCAGTAGACAAAGATTTAAGGTAATTTCTTCAAATTGCTAATCGTAGAAGTTTTATACTGTTAACTTTGTACCGGATACCCCTAGCAACATAATGGCCATAGACGATCTACAAAAAATTTCTCCGAACACCCTTTTCATATAATCGCGAAACTATCCCAGAAAAAATGAAGGTTGTGAAGCCCTAGCTCATGTTTGTATACTATTTGGCATTGTGGCAGGTTATTAAAGATTTTGCTAGTGGTGAAATAAAGCAAGCATCGAGTTTGTTCGACTGTGACGTTGAACTCGAGGAGTATTTGATCAAGAGCTACTACAAGACAGCCTCCTTAATTGCCGCTAGCACCAAAGGAGCTTCCATTTTTAGTGGGGTCGATAGCGATATTAATGAGCAAATGTATCAGTATGGTAAGAATCTCGGACTATCCTTCCAAGTTGTTGATGACATTTTGGATTTCACACAGTCTGCGGAGCAGCTGGGAAAGCCAACTGGAAGCGACCTGGCAAAAGGGAACCTGACTGCGCCAGTAATTTTCGCAATAGAGAAAGAACCGAAACTGAGAGAGCTCATTGAATCTGAATTCTGCGAGAATGGTTCCCTCGATGAGGCCATTGAAATAGTCAAGAGTTGTGGGGGGATTGAGAGAGCTCGAGATCTAGCGAGAGAGAAAGCTGACCTCGCGATCCAAAACCTTCAGTGTCTTCCTCAGAGCACGTTTCGATTAGCACTCGAGGGAATGGTGATGTATAATCTAGAGCGGATTGATTAAAACAGAGATATTTTCTGAAGTACAAGGTAATATTTGATTTCTAAGTCATTCTTGATGGAGGGAATTCATTCAAGCATCCAAGATTGTGGGCTTAAAGATGAAGAATATCAAGCCTTCCATGCATTAATAAGTGCCCATACGAATTAGAAGCTTCATGTGATTCATTACATCTTCATAAAAAGGTACCACGCTATATGTTGTATTAAAAATTGCAGCCTTCTTGCAAATTAACCGAGAGGAGGGATATGACATTTGATGATTGTTATACACTACAAAAGTATAATGTTTTGAGTTCATGAACTCTTACTGAACAATGCTATTCTTTTTTAGTTAATAGAACAATAAATTTGAGTTGCATGATATCGCAACTTATGAGTTTTGTCTCCATTGTGGATGTTTCAGTTTGCACATGAACACTTTGGCACTGCTGAATCAATAGAATATAAAAAGCACTCTTTCGCTATTAGGTGAATTATGGAAGTAGAACATTTGTTTGGTTGTTTTTTTGTTTTCTTTTTTCATTTTTTAGAAAACACTTTCAAATATCCAACTCAAGGCCCTTATGGAAGAATATCTGTGGAGTTCAATACTTTCTTGTGAAATGCTGTGTTAACATTCACTTTTGTGCATGAACTTGAAGAGGAAATATGAATACATGCCTAGGCTATATCTCTATGTCAACTTGCATTATCAGGCAATGGCTAAAGCGCTACTTTGGTATATGAAGATGCCAGATGACCGTTTTTGTGTGTGTTTAAATTTGGTAAATTACGCCACTAGTCCTTATAGTTTAAGTGTAGTATCACTTCAGTTTCCATAGTTTTAATTTAAACTATACACTTTCAATTTTGTTATAATTTGCCTATAGTTTATTTTGAATTATACTTTAGTCCATTTAGTTTTTTCTCTCTCTCTCTCTCTCTCCAAATGTTAACGACTCGTGATGGAAGGACCATATTGCCATAAAATTCAAACTGTAGGGTTGAAATTGTTCAAATGGTGCAATTTATCCTTTAAATTTCATTGTAAGAAAATGCTTTAAAAAGTTGGGTAAATTATATTCACTTGCCCTGAGGTTTAGCCCAGACTTTTAATTTTAATAAGGTCAAAATCGAAATTAATAGAGATGGCAGGTAAACATTGAAATAAATAAAGATATATATATATATATATATATTTGTAAAAGAGATATCACATTTTTTTTATATGACTAACGTATTATTGATGAAAATAAGTCTAACTATTATATGTCTTAAAACCGTAAGTCAGACTAATGTAATGATAGCAAAAATGTGAAAGTAGTTGTATTTTTTCTCAACTTAAAAGGGAGGTGAGTGTAATTGACCCAAAAAGTTGTATATCAGTTTTCGAATGATATAGTAATACTACTATAATCGGGATTTGATCATTAAGAATGTAATAAAATTTTAATGTTATATCAACTTTTATATTAAATAATTTCAAAATTCAAAATTCAAAAGTTAATTTTGTTAGTTACAATAAAAATTCAAAATCAATTGCCATCAAACATTTACAACATTTATTCTGTAAGTCAGAGTTTTGTTAACCTAGAATTTAAATTTTTTTAAGTGTGAAAAAATAAATGACATTTTTTTCTATAACAATAAATAAAATATTGATTTCTTCTCATTTTCCTAATCTAACTAAAAAAAATAAAAGGTTTTGACATTTGTTAACAATGCATTAAATCATCTCAATCACCTCCACTGTTATAGAAGATAGGAAAACCTATAAATGTGTCTAACTAAAGAGTTTAGTTTGAGTTTTTTGAATTAAGTTTTTTGAAAACTCAATTTTTTAGTTTTTGTGTTTTTTTGTTTTTAGTGAATATTTTTAAAATTTTAAACATTTTTTTTACTTTTTTAGATGCACCATACTTAGATGTATCTAACAAGTAAAAAATTTGTGAAAAAATATTTTAAAATTTTAATAAATACATAAAAATACAAAAATGTACTGAATTCTCGTATTTTTTTTTGTATTTTTGGTATTTAGTGAATTTTTAAAGGAGAAATTACTCATAAATCTCATTTTGATAAATGTTGCTCTAGTTAGTCCTGAATGTTTTTTATTAAACCATTTAGTCCTAAAAAACATCACCAACATCACTAAAAAACATCATAAAAAATCAACATCATAAAAATATCAACGTCATCAACTACATCGTAAAACATCATCAAAACATCAAAAATACATCGTCAAACATCAAATACATCATCAAAATACATCATCGTTTTTGTTGTGAGAGACACAGATTCTCAGGCACCAAACATTGAGAGAGTCCAACATCATTCATGGTTCCGCCATCAAATTCTGCAATCAGTAACAATTCTGAATCAATCTACCCATTTCATGATTTTCCCATTACAATAATCACTAATAGTAATCAAGAAACCCCATTACTAAAAACAACAAATAGACTCTTAGATTGAAAAGAATCAGATGAAATCGAAGAAAAGGACGATCTTTATTTCTAGGGTTTCAAATCTCATCACAAACAAGAGAAATTCTCATCACAAACATAACACAGATCAGGATTGTGCTGTCGAAGGTTTCGGTGCTTCTACAGTGAGACGTTGCGGAACTCGATTTGTGAAGGCGGGAGGGTTCGGATGCATCCGGACAAGATGAGGATGTCGATTGGGGGAGAGAGGTTGGAGGCGGTGATGGGGAGGGGAGAGAGGTTGGATCGATCGTGTGGTGGTGTTGATCAAAGCCCATAGACTGAGGATCTCGTTGGTAATTAATTATATGATATCACCCATCTATGTGGATGTATATATATATAATGAATTTGATGAATAATGATTGATGTTTGATGAATAATTCTAATGTTTAATGGTTGTGTTTGATATTTGATGAATAATGTTTGATGTATGATGAATAATCCTAATGTTTAATGGTTGATGTTTGATGAATAATCTTGACGTTTGATAATGTTTGATGTTGGATATATAATTCGAACGTTGATAATATGTTTTGATGTTTGACGAATAATGTTTGATGTTTGATGACGTTTGATAATGTTTGATGTTGGATGTATAATTCTAACGTTGATAATGTTTTCACCGAAACTATACAAATAATCCTGACGTTGGTAATGTTTGATGTTTGATAAATAATTCTGATGTTGTTAATGTTTGATGTTTGATGAATAATGTTTGACATAAAAATGCCTATAGTAAGCTTTTAGTGAAATAGGACCTATTAGTCCAACAAAAAATATTTGGGACTAAATAGTTTAACATTCCCAAATTTAGGATTTATTAGTGCTTTCCCCATTTATAAAAGGTTTTTTTCGCAAATTTTTTACTTTTTAGGTATTTTTATCTTAGGTATGCCTAAAAAGTAAAAAAAATTGTTTAAAATATTAAAAAATTCAGTAAAAATAAAAAAATACGAAAAACAAAAAAGTAGAATTTTTTTGAAAAGTGTTTTTGAAAAAAACACAACCAAGCATTTTCTCAAATTCTCTCAATTTCAACATTATAATTTTTTCAAATATAATTTATTTATTTTTTAAATATTTTTTATCATAAAACTAAATGCATTTATTTTTAAATGAAATTTCAAGGTTTTTTTTTTAAAAAAAAATAATTTAAATGCCCTTTATTTTTATAACAAATATAAAAAATTTACAGGCCCTTTATTTTTCGAAGATTCATTTTCCGTTATTTTAAAATTAGTCTCAAGTCCCTTTCCCATTTTTAGTAATGGAAGACATCCACAATATTATTTTATGATGTTTAAGGTCCCTTAACCCCACACTCATATATCACAGAGAAATTTGAGTCTCTCAAATCAAATCTCATCTCTCTCTCTCTCTCTCTCTTACACACACACACACACATATACACTCTCTAAACTCTCTACTAAATTCAACTCAACCATTACAAATTGCTGTGTGATCTTCTGCGAAGCAGACAATGATGAAGGTGTTGTTGTGTCTTCCGAATGTTGCTTCCTTTTGCTTCTAGTACCCATTTGTATGTATGTATAGAGAGAGAGAGAGAGAGAGAGAGAGAGAGAGAGATTAGGGTTTCTTATACGAAGGAATTTGACTAATCAGGTCACTACTGACATGGTGGTCGACACTGGCAGCAACATCAACTGGGAGAAAAAGAGAATAAGATGAGAGAGAGAGAGAGAGAGAGAGAGAGAGAGAGAGAGAGAACTCTGTTTGGCCCTCAAATGGAACTCGACAGAGCGAAACTCATACTCGTCGTCACCATCGTTGTCGCAGGTGTCGCGTTCCATCAACACCAGTCGAGATCTGGCCGGAAAGTCAAGATCTGGTCCAGATATTGTTCAGATCATGCAGGATCTCCTCATCAGATTCGAATACAATGTAGATGTAGGGGGTTCAAGGTTAGAGAGGTGATTAGAGAGGGAAAACTATGTTAATGGTCCAATAATGGTGGAAGTGGCTAGAGAATGAGTAGTAGCAACTATATGGGAGTTGGAGAGTGTGTAGCTGGGTGAGAGTAAAGCAACTAGCTCAAGAAGAAGACAATGACAATGCCAAAATGGGCAGCATCTCCCCCAAATCTCCAAAATTCATCTTCTGAACCTTGGGAAATGGGTCATATTTATAGGCTTTTCCTTGGTGCCAAGAGAATACCAAGTGGCCAAATAAAGAGAAGACATGTGTCCTAGAGGATCACATGGAATATTCTACCTTGAGTCACCAGGCTGAAGGTGCCACGTGTCCCTCTGCATGTACTGTGTATTATCTGTTTGTCTCCGCAACTACCTTTTTGAACCTCAGCAAGTGTAGTTGCGGCGGGAGTGTTTGCCTCTGCACTTGCCCTCTCAGCTTGAACCTCAGCAAGTGCACTTGTAACGGTGAACCTTGCCGCTGCACTTGCCTTCTCAGTTCTAGTTGGCCAGTACATGCATTCTCAGGACTCCATTAGCCTGATATCGACTATGTTTGTGTTCACCTCAACGAAGCCTCCACCCTTAGCCACCTAACCATAAACTCCCCAGCTTCCCAGGATAAAGGCCACAGCTAAGTATGCTATCAGCCATGTTGTGCCTTATTACCAAGCCCAAGGGGGCTTCCTTAGTCCTGCTTGTGCAACTAAGATAGATCCATGATCTGGGTAATGAAAAAGGAGTCCTTTATGTTCGGGCTACTCTGCTCCCATCTTCGCGGGATCACCGCTGTAAACTGGTATTTCTGGGCTTGCTATTAGCTCCAACCAGTAAGTCTTGGGGCCTGCTATTAGTGCTAAGTTAATAAACTGTGGGGCTTGCTATCAGCCCTAGGCTAGTAATGCCTTGGGACCCGTTGTCAGCACCAAGCATTAGCCTCTACTTGCAGAGAGAAACTTCTCTCAAAGGCTGCTATCACCTTGATAAGATATTCTCTGTGCAACTCAATTCCCGCGGTAGTAGTTGCTACGGTAATCATTTCTCGAGGCAAGTTCAGACAGCATGACCGAAGATATTAGAGATGGTGACACCGATAGAATGCCTCCGCAACTTGGGCGCTGCAAGTACTACCTCTATAACTTAGTTGCTTCGGTTTTCTCTTTTCCTCAACAATTCCAGATGGCTATGGTACCAACATTACTTGGAATGGAGGCGTTGAGACGAAGTGCCTTCGCAACTTGGCCTCCGCAACTTGGTTGCTGCAAGTGTTGCCTCTGCAACTTAGTTGCTTCGGCTTTCTCTTTCCCTCAGCAACTTTGGATGGCGGCAAAATCGAAGATATTAGGAATGGCAATGCTGAGTCAAAGTGCCTCCGCAACTTGGTCGCTGCAAGTGTTGCCTCGGCAACTTAGTTGCTTCAGCTTTCTCTTTTCCTCAGCAACTTCGGATGGCGGCGGAACCGAAGATATGAGGAATGGCGACGTTGAGGCAAAGTGCCTTCGCAACTTGGTCGCTGCAAGTGTTGCCTCGGCAACTTAGTTGCTTCGGCTTTCTCTTTCCCTCAGCAACTTCAGATGGCGGCGGAACTGAAGATATTAAGAATGGCAGTACTGAGGCAAAGTTCCTTAGCAACTTTCCCGCTGCACATGTTCCCTCCGTAACTTTATCGTTGCAGGTGTTGCCTTTGCAACTTGACCGCTGCAGGTTTTGCCTCCGCAACTTGACCGCTGTAGGTGTTACTTTTGTAACTTGACTTAGGCATTTTTCTTCTTGGAGTCTGCTTGGATCCTTGGCGGGTAGGACCTACTTCGGCCCACTATTGGCCCACTTCCCTTGGGCTTTAGCCCATGCTCCTTTAATCATTCCTAGTCACCTAACAGAGGTGACCTCCGCACTTAGGTCCATACTTAATTTTGACTTTAATTTCTGACCCTCTACAGTAGATAAACAAGCCACCAAAGGTTTGTTTAATCAATTTCACATCCCCTCTCTCTCTCTCTATGTGTGTGTGCATATATATGTACACATCGATATGTCTTCATGATATACATAAGGGGTGTGAAGGAGTGGTTCAGAGAAATTCTTGTTTAATTTTCCCTGTAATATTCAATTTTCTCTGCCTTGGTTAATTTTCTCTGTGATGGTCAATTTTCTATGGATTTCTTTGGTTTGAACTCAGAGAAATTTCAATTTTCTCTGGTTTGAACCTAGAGAAATTCTTTGGGAAGTCCAGAATTTGAATGTGATTTTGCTGAGGAGGTTTGGACAGAAGCAGGGTTGTGTAATCTGTGGGAATGGGGAAGAAATTGCGGCTTTGTTAATTGTTGTTTAAAGTGTGTCACGACCCAAACCCGCTCCTATGGGTTTAGCACCGTAACCGGTCAGTAATCCGAGATTACCGAAGGCCTGCTTAACAGTAATACAGTAAAACAGAGTACAGGGGCATGGCGGAAGCCATTACAGTAATAAAACAATGTCCAATGAGCTGTGACAGTCTGTATGCAAAAAGACTTTTCATACATTTGTACAGGCAGTGACAAAACAGTATGTACATTATATACAGCCATTCAGAGCAGGGACTAAAACCCTATTAACACAGTACAGTACAATCTATACAGTATTACAAAACGGTACAGAGACAGACGGGGAAATAAAAACACCCCTAAGCCATAGCTTGGCAGGCTCGGAACCTCGCAGTGAGGCACAGTGGTTGGCTTGACAAAACTAGAGTTTACCCCGACGCTTTTAGCATTGGTCCGGTGCCTGTACACCTACATATATATATGAGCGGTGAGCTAAAACCCAGTGAATAACATAATGCGTAAAGAGGTGTAGAATGAATGTCCTTACAGTAATGAAAACAGTTCATTACATCAGTATATCAGTTGTTCAGTATAGTAAACAGTCATATGTGGTACATCCATTAGCATAACAGTAACAGTAGGTCTTAAAAGACCGAACAGTAAATGATGGCCATCAATCGGTAAACAGTAGTGGTTCCAACGAGGGAACCGACAGAGATCTCTGTAACAGTAACAGTCAGTAACAGTAGTTGCTAAAGATGCCACAATACAGTTCAGAATATAGGACATACATTCATTCAGTTAACAGTATCAGTTTAGAAAGTAGTACAGTTCAGTATTCAGAAGATAATCATTTGAACATATCTTTACACAATTGTTACTCACAGAGTTCTGGGCTACAGTAAGCTAGAGCGTCTCCTCAGAATGCCAACCCTAAACAGTACAGAACGAACACACACTAAGCTACACAGTTGGGAAGGGTAATAATAATTTAATCCCTAAATGCCTCGGTGTGTTCTACATCTATATCCTCATTAAGATGTCTTAAACTAGGCCTAAGAATGCCTAGGATGGGATGAGGATGCAAAGATGTATTCAGAAAATATTTTCAGAATTTTTAGAAAAACAGAGTCTCGCTCGAGTGCAGTTTTCCCCGCTCGAGCGGACATGCAGACAACGGTTCCCGCTCGAGCGCCACTTCCCACGCTCGAGCGGACATGCAAAACAGTTAAAAGTGCTGGATGCTCAAAAATCACGCTTGATTGGACGCTCGATAGCCGCTCGAGCGCAAGACACAAGGTCCCGCTCGAGCGCCAAATACCCCGCTCGAGCGGACTGTATTGCAGTGCAAAGTACGGGGAGCTCGAATTTCCCGCTTGAGCGCCGATATCCTCGCTCGAGCGGAAGACCAAAATCTGGAAAATCCAGATTTGAGCTCCAAGTTCAAAATCATGTTCAAATGCACAAAATTCGATCCTCTTGGGCTAATTTTCTAGAAAACATTTGTAAACACATAGAATAACATGATTCAAAGCTCAATTTGAGAAATCAAAGCCCAAGGGTGTTTAATTAAATCCATTTTCAAACCCAATTTTCATGAACATGCTACAAACATGACATGCAAGAGTTTAATTCAATTCAAAGCTTCAATACATGCTCTAATGAGCCCAAATCTTGCAAAAACATGATGATAACATGAACTATAACAATATCATGAACATGTATGTGAGGAATTATGAACTACAACCTCAAAACTTCAATATATGTACATGCATGCAACAATTAAGCTTCAACACCACAATTTGAGCCATAAATTGGCTCAAGACTTCAACTCACTCTAAACCATGCAAGAAATCAACTCAAAACATAAACAAGGATGGAATTCATACCTAGTTTCCTTAATTACTAGAGTGGAAGCACAATATGCAAGAATCCCTTCAATCTTTACAAGTCCCTAAGCCAATTTGTGAAGAACTCAAGCTTTCTCTATTTCTCACTCTCTCAAGTCGGCAAGAATAAGAAATGAGGCCAAAGAAATGTTTTGTGCAAGTGTAATAAGGCTCAAATAAGTTCAAGATAGTGGGCCACTAGGATGGCAATTTGGTGAATAAGTTCAACAATGCAATCTAGCTTATTTTAATCCAATTTAATCATACTAAATCACATTTCAGATAAATATGACACAAAATCACATAAATTCTAATCATCGTAAAACACCAATCGATTTCAGATTCGGCCGCTGATAAGGCCTTCAATTTGCAATTTAAACACAAAGACATGAACAGATAATTTAACAATTAACAGATAGAAAATGCATTTAAACAGACACAGTCAATCAATCAATTTCAGACTTCAGTCAGTCAATTCAGTATTTCGATCAATTCGATTATTAGTCATAATCAGTCTCAGTTTAGCAGTAATCGGTTATTAATCGGTAATCAGTGTGAGGGTCATTACAAAGTGCCACTCAACTCCTCACTCTCTCAGTAGTTCACATTGATGGATGGTAGATATGTAATTGAAGCCATTGCTGCCAATGGAAAATCTCTCTTATTGTTACTATATTGAATAGAAGGAAAATAAGTGTGTAAAGATGTCAAAACTTGTACTGCATTTTATATGGGAAAGATGTCAAATTTCTCTGCATTTTTTCTAATTGTGATCATTGTTTGTGAATTTTCTCTGGCTGTGAACCCAAAGAAATCCTCTGGAGTGAATTTCTCTGATTTGAACTTAGAGAAATTTCATTTTTCTCTGGTTTGAATACAGAGAAATTCTTTGAGAAGTCTAGAATTTCTCTGGGAAGTCCAGAGAAATTCTCTGGATTGAAATTTCTCTGCATCGATGTTGAAGGACCTTAGATATTATGAAAATATTGAATGTCCTTTATACTATAAAATCTTAATATTAGGGACCCTAAAAAAATCCACTTTTTTATTTTTAGATTCATTTTCCTTTTTTATTTTTAAATTCACTTATATTTATTTTTTATTTTTAGATTCATTTTCTTTATACCATATAATTTAATTATGATTGAAAATAAAGGACATTTAAAATTTTAAAAAAATGAAATTTCATTTAAAAATAAATGCATTTAGTTTTATGATAAAAAAATATTTAAAAAATAAATAAATTACATGTGGAAAGTATATAATGTTGAAGTAGAGAGAATTGGAGAAATGGGTTTTTTTTTTTTTTTTTTTTTTTACAGGAAAATCCTCACATCCTCCTGCAAGTCCAAGTCAGTGCCCGTGTCGAGATCACCAAGGTGTCCTATTGTTCGTTCCGAATGAGAGACTATAACCTAGGAGCTTGCACCGACCCCTTAACACATACTCCAATTAAGTCAGGACTTGCACAACGAAGGGGAGTCAAACCCACACTAAGTGCCATGTATAGTATAGCAACCTGAGGTCCTCCCCCAAGCCAACTGTGCTACGTCCAGGGGGTGAGAAATGAGTATTTTAGTCTCTAGAAGGACACATTTATAGTTTTTCCTATCTTCTATAATAGTAGAGGTAGTTAAGATCACCAAGGTGTCCTGTTGTTCGTTCCAGATGAGAGACTATAACTTAGGAGTTTGCACCAACCCCTTAACACACACTCCAATTAAGCCAACTGTGCTGCGTCCTGGGGGTGAGAAATGAGTATTTTAGTCTCTAGAAGGACACATTTATAGTTTTTCCTATCTTCTATAATAGTAGAGGTAGTTAAGATCACCAAAGTGTCCTGTTGTTCGTTCCGGATGAGAGACTATAACTTAGGAGCTTGCACCAACTCCTTAACACACACTCCAATTAAGTCAGGACTTGCGCAGCGGAGGGGAGTCAAACCCACACTAAATGCCATGTATAGTAGCAACCTGAGGTCCTCCCCCAAGCCAACTATGCTGCGTCCAGGGGGTGAGAAATGAGTATTTTAGTCTTTAGAAGGACACATTTATAGTTTTTCCTATCTTCTATAATAGTAGAGGTAGTTAAGATGATTTAATACATCCTTAACAAGTGTCCTAAAAGCACTTATATATTAACAAAACCCAAAAATAAATAATTCCACTTTGTGTGCACATGTAACTACGTACACATGTGCATGTTGTTTGCACGCATGCACATGCGAATGTTGTTTTTCCAATGTGCTGAAATTTGTCATTACATAAAATTTCTTCAAATTTTTACCCTTCCACCCTCACTACAAGGAATAAGTGATTTAGAGGCCAATATTTAGGACCAACACACCATATTCCTTCATGATATCTAGTATAGGGGAAAAAAAATTATTTAGAGACCTTTTTAGGGACCAAAAAAGTTAAAGATTATTTTCATTGGCCTACTTGGCCCACGCAATTAGGAGCGTAAGAGCTTGAGACCAATTAATTTGGTTTCTAAATGTATGAAGCCCTTTATTAGGAACCAAATATTTTGATCCTCTTAACAATAGGCAAATAAAATCTCCTCCTCTTGGCCTAACGTGTCAAATATGTGCTTTCTATTCTACAACTTTGTTCTCTTTGTCTAGTATGCCAATTGAGATCTGAGATCTTCAGCTTCAATCGGAAGATCGATCTCATTTTCAAGGTTTCCACGCATATCTGAGTTCTTTGGCTGCAACCCGAAAGTAAATCAATGATTTTCATAGTTTCATTCTTTGGTTATATTGCCCCAAGAGTCCCTTGTTTGGTTATGAACTTATGAGAAGAGTACGTGTAAGGATTTTTAAAATGAATAAAGACAACTGCATAGTATTGTGTGAATATCCATCCCCCTTTATGTTTTATCGCAGGGTAACGTCTTGATATTTACATGTTTCCTCATTGTTTTTTGGATTGAAAATTTTGAGTTAACTTTTAGCAACAAAAATATATGATGTAGAAAGCATTTATACTATTAGTGACCAAATATAATTGTTGCTAAAAATGCCACTGTTTAGTTCTTAGCAACGAAATTAGATGTTTTGTGATTAGTGACGAAATATTTAGTCTCGAAAATTCAAACATTGCGGCACGAAAGAAAAATGATCACTAATTATTGGTTTTGGTGATGTTATAAAAAATTCGTCACAAAAAGGTTATTTTCACTTTTTCGGAGGGGGCTTTCCCAACAATTTTTATTCCATTCGGAAATGTAATTGGCGACAAAAATACTAGTTTTAGGGACGAAATCAATTGGTTGCTAAAAGTGTTTATGTTGTAGTGCTTCTTTGAATTATCCTAAAAATAAAACTTGTGATTTCAGTTAATAGCTTCTTAGTCTCAAGATGTAGACGTTTTTGTTAATCTCTATCAATTTTGTAAGAAATCGCTCCTTCTTTAACCAAACCAAACTCTACAAGGCTTACCAATCTAGCATTGTACCATTCAAACCATCACAACCAATTATATAGCATCCATAATAATTTGTTAACTATGTAGCTAATCACTTTCCATGAGACACTCGCAACAATGAATAAGAGAAGATAGCTTAAGCAAATTGTCCTTTTATGAGATCTGAATCATCTGATCCAATAACTAAATTAACTTATAAAGAATCAAGAATAAACGAGACAAGATTAGAAACTTAATCACTAATCTTAATTAGTATGTTAAGCAAGGTTTTGATTACCTATTCAATTTCCAATCAAGCATCTTATTGTTCAATGCATCACAACTAATTATATAACCCCTCAAAAGCATGGAAACTTCTAAGAAAGTGACATGTTCATGTCGGATACCGACACTTGCTAGATACTTTTCGACATATGTCCGACACTTATCAAAATGTGTCCTATTTTTTTATTTTATTCTTTTTAAGAAAGGACACTTAGAGGATATACGTGTCTATCGCTTGAACACAAGTATTTATCATTAGATACGGGTGAAACTAATTATAAGTTTAAACAAAATAAATTACAATATGATAATAAAATAAAAATAAAAATCTATAGGAATTAGTATCATATTGTGTTTTTTATTATCTTTGGATGATATATTCATATATATATATATATGCGGGACTTGTCTAACAAGTTATCGTCAAGTCTACGTGTACATTGTCTTAGAAAAGATGGGAACGAGAATTGTACGTACATATATATAACGTATGACAAATATATAAAATTATATATTTCATGCTACATATGTTGTGTCTTGATTTTTATTTATTTATTTTTTAAATTGATGTGTTGCTTGTTGTGTCCGTATCCATGTTTCTTAGTATATCACTCATAACAATTTGTTAACTATATAGATATTTAATTTCCACGAAGCACCCTCAATAAATGAATCCAAAGATAGCTTAAATGAATTATCCTTTGACAAGATCTGAATCATTTAATCCAATAATTAAACTAGCTTATAATGAATCAAGAATAAGCGCAACGAGATTTAAATGTAAAATACTAATCTTAATAGGTAAGTTAAGCACAATTTTGAGTACCACAAAACGATTAGGATTTCAACTTTTGGGTTCCCATCAAATTTCACATAACATATGTTCACATATAACAACAATCATATAAATACAAAGCTTCGACAATAGCTGAATCATCTAATCTATTTACTAAACAAATCAAGAACAAGTGCAACAAGATTTGCAAGCAAATTACTAATCTTAATTGGTAAGTTAAATGTCGTTTTGGGTATTGCAAAATGATTAGGACTTCCATGAAAATTACTAATCTTATTTTCGTTTTGGATTTCCCATGAAATTACGTTTAGCCCCAAACTTTCGACATAATGACGATGACTTCCTTTTTGCTAAATCTAAAACAACCAAAACTATTACAGATGGTGGGTAAACACTAAAAAAACAAAAATAAATAAACATTTTTATAGAAAATAGATGACAACATCTTTTTTATTTTATTGATATGACTAATGAATTACTAATGAAAAATGGCTTAACTATTGTGCAAATTAAAACTTTAAGAGAGACTAGTATAATTATATTAAAGTGTGAGACTAATTGTATTTTTTTCCAAACTTAATTAGTATTTTTTTCCAAACTTTAAGGAAGGTGAGCGCAATTTATCCAAAAAATTTTGTATACTAGTTTTCTAATACACTGACACTACAGTAATCAGGGTTTGATCATTAAAAGCATACTAAAAATTTTAATGTCATATCAATAGTTTTTATATTAAATAATTTCAAATTTCAATATTCATAAGGTAATTTGTTAGTTACCATAAAAATTCAAAAGCCACTTTCCATCTAACATTAACAACATTTTCTTTGTAAGTGAAGCTTTTTTTGTAGGGCATACTTTAATTTACCCCATGTGGTTTGGCCTGTCCTACTAACGTTTGGAAATGACTACATAATCTCCTTATGGATTGTGGACTGAAGTGTACCGTTAGGCCTGTTAACGATTTAATGAAAAAGACTAAAATATCCCTGTATTTTCGTCATTTGTTTGAAAGATAAAGTGCACTTTAACACTCTGTGCTTTATTTCATGTGCGATTTACCTCCCTTGAAATTTGAAAATGAGCATATAACCCCTTATGTATGTCACATGTTTCACACTTGCTGTTAAGTTATACGGAATGTTAATGGTGCACTTTAATCCACAAATCACGAAAAAGTTATATTGTCATTTTCAAATGTTAGGGAGGTGAACCGAACCGCACATGACCTAAACTACAGAGAATAAACTGAAATTTGCTCATTTTTATTTATTTAGAATTTAAATATTCCTAAGTGAGATAAAATAAAATAGCATAATGGATTATTCAAAATTGATCAAATTGGTCACCATAGCAAAAATGAACTTTTTTACAATAGTAAATAAATATTAATTTTCTTCTCAATTTCCTAACCAAAAATAAATAATTCCACTTTGTGTGTGCTGATGTAGGGATGTAGACACGTGCATGTTGTTTGCTTGCGTGCTTAAAGAATTTGTCATCATGTGAAATTTCTTCAGCTCTCCACCTCTCCACCCTTCTTTGAATTATTCTAAGAATAAAACTTGTAATTTCAATTAATAGCTTCTTAGTCTCAACTTGTAAACATTTTTGTTAATCTATATCAATTTCATAAGAGATCATCCACTCTTTAACCAAACCAAACCCGATGAGGCTTATATTTACCAATCTAGCATTGTACCCTCAACACATTACAACCAATTATGTAACATTCATAGTATTTTGTTAACTATGTAGTTATTCAATTTCTATGAGACACCCCCAATAAATGAATAAGAGAAGATAGATTAAATGAATTGTCCTTCATCAAGATCCAAATCATTTGATCCAACTACTAAACTAGTTTATAATGAATCAAGAACAAGCAAAAAAAACATTAGAAAATTAATTACTATGTCAAAGCAAGGTTTTAATTACCTACTTGATTTGGCACATCACAACTAATTATATAGCACCTCAAAACTACAAACATTTCTAAGCAAGTAATGTGCCTATCTCTGACAAACATTTTTAAGAAATGTTTTAACATGTCTGACACTCAGTAAAATATGTTAAATTTATTTTTTAAGACCATAATACTTAAGGGTTGTTTGGAATGATCTAAATAAATGTACTTTTTGTCTTTTTACGAAAAGATGTGTAAAAAAGTAGAGAGGTGATGTGATAGAAAAAAGATAAAAAGATAAAAAGATAAATTATTTAGAGGATGCCAAACCACCCCTTAAAGAATATACGTGTCTATCAAATAAATATGCGTGAAATGAATTATAAATTTGAACAAAATAAATTAAGATACAATAACAAAACAAAACAAAACAATTTAAATTTATAAAAAGTAGTGTTATATTATGCTTTTATTATCTTTAGATGATCATTTTATGTTACTTTTTGCAAAAATTTATGTGACATCGACATCTCTGTCCAGTTTCAAGAATCTCAACCATTAAAATGAGTAAGTAGACTATATGCAGGAAAAGAAGCCGTTCAACAACTCTTTGGTACAAGAGTGGCAGTGCTTGCTGGGGACTTCATGTTTGCTCAGTCGTCATGGAACCTTGCTAATCTTGAAAATCTTGAAGTCATAAGCTCATCAGTCAGGTATTGCATCACAAGTGGTGTTCATTGCTTCTCTCATATGCTAATACCCCTCGAAAGTTTCTACAAGAGTGGCAGAGCTTTCTTCTCATTTTCTTTTTCCCTTCACAAATCTAATCCAAACATAGCATTAAAGAAATTTCCAGATTTCTGCTTTTTCATTTCTTTCCTTTTTGTTAACAACCAGATAAATAAAAATAAAAACTTGTCCATGTTCTTGAGTTCTAAGATGCAAATACTAAATATTAGATAAATCCGCAACATTACAGTGTAGACATAAATAGCAATCCTGCAAATACTCAAATAAATCTGCAACATACAATTGAGCACATGGTTCTTATTCAAATTAATAAAAGCACTCGTAAAAGATAAGACAATGTTGCTACAAATCATAGTACAATTGATTCAATTTATAAAATAAAAAAAATATAGCAGTGATTGATGTTATAAACCCCAACAGCTTCACACCCATCACAACCTGTACAACTGTTCAGCTGAAGATTACCAGTCAATGTCATCCCTCGTAGCGCCAAAAATTACTGCAATGGTAGCAATAACAGCCTGCACATAATAAGCAGCATCACTGAGTCATAGCTGAGGTAGGGGGGTAAAGAATATTTTATTTTATTTTTTTTGATCAGCAACAAAGTAAATTTATTGAGTAAAAAGCAAAAGAGTACAAAGGCGGATAAGAAGTCCTCAAAGATCAATAAAAAGGACAATAAAAATCACACAAAAATGACACAAAGACAAGAAATATAAAAAGAGTTCAACTAAAATTTCAACGGAAAGTAAGGGGGTGAAGAATATAAAAAAACTAAGGTAGCGTTTAGTAAAATTTTCTAAATATAATTTGAAAATAAAATTGTATTTTACATGTGAGTTTTGAAATTATGATTTAAGCGTAAAAAATTTGTTTAGTTATGAATTTTGAAAATAGTTTTTAAATTGAATTTTGAATTGAGTGTTACATGTTTGATGTGACATGTGAAATAAGAAAATTTGTTTGGTTATGAGTTTTGAAAAGAATTTTTAAAATTTAATTCAAATTGTTATAACTCATAACCAAATACAGTCCTCAAAACTCTATTAAAAATTCTAATCAACATTCATAACCAAACTCTTTTTAAAATTCAATTTTAAAAAATAATTATTAACAAAAAATAACATTAATCAATTTTTTTAATTGAAAATATTACAAAAGAAATAATTTTTTTTTCAAAATAAATATTCAATTACTGATTTAAAATAACTTTTATTGTATATTTGGTTCAAAATATTTTTTAAAAAATATTTTTGATTTAAAATATAACAAATATATATTATTTTTGTTAAAAAAAATCAAAAACAAATTCCCATTTTTTCCCCAAATAACAGGTGCCATTTAAAAAAAAAAAAAAGTTCCGGTCAACTGGCCAGACATCCAAGGGATGTCCAAGAGGACGACCGGGTAGACCAAATTGCTCTTTTCAAAATTCAAAATTCAGAAACTCACTGTGCTGCTAAATAGGTTTTCAAATAAGTTTTGAAATGTGACTTGGAATCAATTTTGAAAAGCTTAAACCAAACAATGTGTTGAAAATAACTCCAGAATTAAGATTCCAGAACTATACCAAACACGGCCTAAATTTCTCCAACAATACATAATCTCCACCACGGGCATTACATAATAACATAAAGGCCAAATTACACTCATAATCCTTGTAGTTTGTTTTGTGTCAATTTGATCATTTTAGTATTAATTGCATCAATTTTACCTTTTAATTTTTCACATTGTGTCAATATAATCCAATTGATAATGCCCTTTTAGAAATTTGACTGAAACCAAGGGACAACATCATTCATTCACTCTTCTCAAAATGATTGACGGGTTGATGTCCAATTTGAAAAGGTCCATTTCCTTTGGAATATACCTTTTTGCCATTGATTTCTTCTCAATTTCTTAACAGATTTTATCAATTAGTCTAAATTGATAAATGAGAAAAATTAAAGGGCAAAATTGATACAATTTGAACTACAGGGATCAAATTAACACACGAGACAAATTATAGGGACCACTGATAGAATTTTCCCTAACATAAAATAGGACTGGCATATGTAAAAGGAAGGACTCCATAACAACACAATGAATTTCATTCCAGCTCTCATTAGCAACCACGCTCAAATCATCTGTATATGTGTCACTGCCACTTATTCAGCACTCGTCATGCTGTTAATCTTTCAGCCTGTGAATTTGGACCAGTTCGCTGAAGACGATCTTGTGGTCTTCATACTAGAGACAACCATGCTAGTGTCCACAAGCCATTACAAAATATAACTGCTAGTTCCTAACGTTCTATTTGTTCTTACAAACCCCTTTTCCATTCGAGTTTTACTTATGGAAGGATCATAAGTTAATAAACTAACAACTAAACAACACTTGAACAAGCTGTTTTTTCCATCAAGGGCCTGTTTGGACCTGTTTGGACGATGTATGTGGAAGGAAGTACCATAACTACCAAAGCAACGATGCTAACTTTGTGACTAAGAATTAAACCAAGTAAAATCAATGACTGAAAAAATAGGAAACAGTCCTGAGACTGCAAATCAAACTAAAAATGACAGAAAAGAACTACTCACCGCAACCGTGCATGCAATATATCCTGGTTTCTCTCTGTGATCAACTGATCTGACACAAAGTAGAAAGATTGCCCCAACATACCAGGGGATAGCAGCAAGGAAGAAACCAATGATGAACCTTCATAATACAAACAGCTCACTATTATCAACCATAATGAAGAAGTGGAAAATTCCTACTACCTATGCATGGCAGGATTATATGCAGCAAAAGAAAAATAAAAGAATTTTATAGAAAATGACAAATGAAATCAAAACGTTACTATATATCAGGTTTCTGAAATCAGAAACCCAGGCATATTAACACATCATGTCAGATTCATGACCAAAATAATAGTTGTCAAATCGGAATTCGTATTGTGAATTGAAATGGTCTCATACCGAATCGTGAATCGTAAAGATTCGGTCTCTTTTTCTAAACTACTTAAAAACATATATCTACACATTTAGATGTTACATATATCTTATGAATATGAAATATTTAGACTTAAATCAATGAAAATGTTATTTTAAATAATAATCACGTAGTTTAATAGGTAAGAAGTTAACAAAGGTTCCTATGTAAGATCATCATCTTACCTTTTTTCTTTTTTAGATATTTCTTATCAACCATTCTTTTTCTTTTTTTTTTAATAAAGATAATAACCAAATAGACAAACTATCAATTTCCAAAGTAACAATAATTAACAACAATATTGATATTTGGACAATAAACATATGTACTTTTCTAAGTAACAATAAGCAAATAATAAGAAAGAATTATTTAGAATCTTTTATTTTAAAACCTAAAACATTTTAAAAGGTATAACTAACCCTATACATGTAATATTCAATTATATTCAATTTAATAAAATAGCAATAGATAAATTGTAATGTAACTTTAATCTTAAACATCTTTAGAAGATATATTATGATTTTTTAAAAAGAAAAAAAATGAGAATAAAGTTAAAAAATATTTTGGGTCTGACTGAATCTAATTGGATCCTATTAAAAACTCCATGATCACTAAAATAACAACAAACAATGTATATATGCTGGTCATTTTGGTATTAAAAGCTATTAGAAGTTGTATTCTGTCATTTCACTAAAAAGATGGAGAAAAAAAGAATCGAAAATATGTTGGACACAATAATTTCAAAAATTGCATAAATCGTAAAAAGTGAATTGAATTGTGAATCGATTGTGAATCGTGCGATTCGCTAGAGATTCACTACCAAAATAGATTCACTCATAAATTCATATCGATTTTGCAAAAATTGTGAATTGAATCGTGAATCGAATTGCGAATCGTAAGATTCTGATAATAGAGACAAGTAAAAGTAACTCCAGTCACTTCAAGCATAAAAGTGAAATTCTTCCATCTAATAATGATTATTTTTATAAATTGGTAAATGATCACATTGACACAAGCTGTAAGAAACTAAAACAACAATGTAAACTCATTAAGTTACCCTAAATGTAAATAACTAGGCAATTGTAAAGTGGCTTATTCAAGAAACTTTCAAGAAACTTGCAAAGTCTCTTACAAGTTACAATGTATACAAGGCAATTGAATTTCAGAACTGGGCCGAAGAGAATCACACAAAGGGTCCCTTTCATCACACTTGGTGCAACCTTTATAAGAAAAAACTCCGGTCCATTTGGAACAAAAATGAACAAGGCCTACTTCCTTCATAATTGACAACACATAAGTACACACAGAGATGTTTCCAATTTTTTTACGCATTGCGGCAAAATGGGCCGAAGATGGAGAGAAATGCAGGAAATTGAAAACACAGAAAAGTTTAACCTCATCCACCAAATGAACATAATTGACATAGTACTTTACAGCGACCAACTACATCAGATTTTTCTCTTTCTCTAGTTCATTTTCTTTCCTTCCTTCCTTCCTTCCTTTCATTCCCTCTCCTTATTTTCACACTTTCTTTTGGTAATATGGATGAACAGCATCAGGTTTTATCATAAAGTCCAACTTCTTCACAAGTGCAAGTGTCGACTTTCAAGCTCTACTATCGTGTAACACAAAACAATTTGACCAAGCAAAGATAAGCTAGAGCAAAAGGACTAAACCTAAAACATTCAAAATTTCCAAATAAATTTTCAATTTCATCGAAGCGAAATTTTCAATTTTCAATTTCACAAGTACAGCTAAATATTTGAAACCTCAACCCACTTGTTTTCTCAAAGGAGAAGATGTAAAGCTTGCCAAACAAATCTACAAACCAATGCCATAATCTTTGAATCATGACCCACATTGGTTACATCAATCACACAAATAATAATAAAAACTTACAGAAACCAGGCAAACCCAAAACCGCAGCAAGGAAGGCGGCGCTCTCTTACAGGTCTTCCTTCAGCAACGGCATAACCTGGAGCAGTATCACACTAATTTAAATTCAAATATAAAATAACTGAACTCGTAAATAACAACACAAATAACTAAAAAGTTCATAGATCATCACAAATTTGTTTTCCAAAAAGTTCATATAGGATTCACACCTAATTGCCTTAGGCCATGTTTGGTTCATGGATTTGGGTAGGAATTTAGGAAGGGGCATTCACATTTCACTTATATCTTTTCCCTTTTCCTTTCTAAATCTCTCACCAAATCCGTAAACCAAACACAGCCTTAAAGATTAAAACCTGTAATGACTTCAATTTGTTACCCACTACCAAACACTGATCATTCATAGAAGTTCAAAAACCCACTTTCAATCCCCAATTTCCTTCTGTTTGGCTCAATTGTTTGTCATAATGTCTTTCAAACTGAACAACAAAGATCATATCGAGGCTTTCTAGCATGATCTACAGGAATTGTTAAATTTGGAGTGAATCAATGAAACAGAGAGTTTCAACAATTCAACTAGAATAGCAGGGATTACCTGGAACAGCCTGATAACCATGAGCATAGTAACCCGGCGGTGGAGCATCGGCGGCGCCGGGCGGCGGAAGAGGCTGAGGGAATCCGATCACCGGTTGCGGAGGAGGGTAGTTCGCAACGCCCTGAAACGTTCCGTACTGAGTTTGTTGTTGTTGTTGCTGCTGCTCTTGCTGGTGATGGTGATGGTGATGGTGATGGTGATGGTCATGATAAGGAACCTTCCCTTCTTCTTCGCTCATCTTCTTCTCCTAAAAAAACAATTAGGAAATTTCTAGGGTTTCAGAGATGGTCTTCTTCTTCTTGTTTCTTCTTCCGTAAGGATCAGTGTGGGGAGCAATTGATCATTGATATTTGATTCATGCACATAGATACAGGAAGTGCAAGTAAACGCTAGCTGTTTATCTGGGTTTGACTTATCGGGACCGTACACGTGTACATGTGTAGGACATGATTGGATGAATTTAGGCCAAGTTTGGCATCTACTAAATAATACAAAAAGTCAAAAAATCACTATCCTATTTAAGTCACATCATCTTATTTAAATCATATCACTTCTCTAACACATCACATCAAACCCATCCAACCCATATAAGTCAATAAGTCAAAAAGTACACTTTTTTAGAATATCCCAAACAAACCCTTAAACTGAAAGGATAAATTGTCATGGGAAGGAAGAAAAAAGTTAATTGGTTGAACTTTGTAAATATAATTTGAGAGTATAAGTTGTATTTTGAGTTTGTGAGTTTTACAATTATGATTTAAGTGTAGAAAATTTGTTTGGTAAAAGAGTTTTGAATTGAGTGGATAATTTTTGATGTGACATATGATATTTTATACAAAAACTTACAACTCATAACCAAATATACAACTCAAAATTCCATTAAATCTCATAAAAAAATTTTAAAAGTTCGAAAAATATTTTTTTTGAATATATAAAAATTAACATGGGTCAATTCTAAAAATAAAAAATAAAAAAATTGCACTATTCCGGTCAACCGGTGAGACGACCTGTTAGGCCAAATTTAAAAAAAAAAAATTGAAAATCGCGCATGAGACAGAGTTTTCTGGAAAGTTTTGGAAATACAGTTTGAAAGCCATATCCAAACATGAAGTTGGAATGTATGGGTAGAATTACAATTTGGAAATCATTCCAAACACAACCTAATTTTTTGATTTTTTCTTTTTAAATGTGTAAAAATATAAAGAGGCGATCTGATTAATTGCCAAAATAGGCCAAAGTATGACTCATTTACATTTTGCTCTCCCCAATTTCAAAACTCAACATTTTTTCATCTATTAAAAATATTATCTTATCTTAGTTAACTCTTTTTGTTGGGATTCTATTAGAAATTCACAAAAAATTAAATTAAGAAATTATCTTATTATAGTTATTATCTTAGTTAACTCTTTTTGTTGGGATTCTATTAGAAATTCACAAAAAATTAAATTAAGAAATTATCTTATTATAGTTAATCTTTTTGTTAGGATTCTATTAGAAATTCACAAAAAATTAAATTATGAAATTACCAGATAGAACAATCAATAATTATCCTAAAAATTCACTAAATAAGTCATGTTTTTATATATGATTTGATTTTCTATAAAATTCTAATAGAATCCTAATAAAAATAATTAATTATAATAAAATAATATTATAAGGAGATTAACGATTAGGAAAAATAAAATAAAAATAAGTCATAGTTCATGGAGATTTATTGTAATAAGACCACCTTTGATTGTAAATTAATGATTTTTTTGGCCTTTTTTTTACTTAGCCATCGTTTGGGAACATATTATTTTAATAAATTTTTAACTTTTTATAAAAAAATGTGTAGAAAAATATAGAAAGTATTATGACAACTTATATTGACTTTTGACTTTTTGACTAAAATGTATAATTGACAAACGAAGCCTTAATTTAGAAACTTGGCTAAAAGTCGCTTTTTTTACTTTTAACCTATTTGGGTCAAATTATTTCTCTATTTTTTTTATACTTTTTTTTTTTACATAAAAAGTATAAAAAAAAAAAAAAAAAAAATCACCTTTTAACCTACTTCCCCAAAACAAGCCTTTGGTTAAAAACAATTCCAATTGGCATTTTGGCATTCTAGAAGATCATATATTTTTGTCAAAATGTCATACTTAGACCATCTTCAATCTTTACTCAAATTTATCATCAAATTCAAATTTGATTAAAAAAAAAAAGAAGTCAATAAGCTCCAACGTTTTCATCAAAGTAATATTAAATAGAGGGAGAAGTAAATATTTCATCAAATGAAGGAAGGTTTGATCCTTCATCAAATTTAAATTGTTACCGTTAGACCAGACGTCCACCCGAATGTCCACCTAAGGCAATTTGACAGCCTTTTTTGTTCATGTTTGGACGACCTCCAAGACATCTGCTCAAATGTCCTTCTAGACAATCGAAGATGTGAAATTAATTTTAATATTGGAGTGAGAAATAGAGAGAAATTGTCAAATTTGAACTTATAATAAATTCAGATAATAACAACTCAAATTACCGTCGATTGTAATGCATGAGTCCTCATTGTAAAGTTGATATTAAGCTGAAAGTTGATAGTCAGAAAATAAATAAAAGTACTTCTTTAGTTTTTAGATAATTAATTAATTTTTTTTAACTTTATTTTAGTTTGTATACGTCTAATAAGCTATAAATAAATTATTTAAGCTGCACTAAGCAATCCCAATGTGTACAAATTAAGTTGTTATTTGACAAAAGCTTTTTTAGTTGGCTTTTTGAAGTTAAGATTTTTTTAACTTGTGATTAAAAAGTTTGTTTAACAAATTTTTTTAGTCCCAACTGGAATAGCCAAACAAAATTGGCTATTTTAGCCAAATAAAACAAAATGTCACATCTAAACCATAATCATTTCATTTTTTCTTTCACAAAAGTCAAAAAAGTCAAATAACCTATCTCAAACGAGGCTAGTCCCAGGCTAAAATAATTAAAAAATCAAAAAATCAACCCACATTCCAAAAAAAATGCTTAAGAAAAATAAATTAAAGTATTAAACTATGCTTAATGCAGGATGGAATGATGGGCGTGCAACTGAATGCTCTTGACCTAATATTGTAGAAATTTGCCCACTTTGCGCACAATTTTAAAACGCATTGTAACAATGGACCTCCACAACAACAGCAATCAGGAAACTTCAACAAAAGAAAAGATTACAATCAGCTTGTTTGATTTTAGTTTTTAGAAAATATTTTTAAAAAAATTTTACATTTTTATTTTTTCGTATTTTTTTTTGTTTTTAATAAATTTTTCTAATATTTTAAGCAATTTTTTAATTTTTAAACACACCTAATATAAATACACAAAAAAATATAATATTTTTTAAAACAATCTTTAAAAAATTCACTAAATATTATTTGAATTCCCTCATCAATACGTTACGCTTCTACGGGTAGCCAATTTACCTTTTATATCAACTTCAAATGCTTAGACTGGTGTGCTCTTTTAAAACAGGATAAATTACATTAACCTCCCTTGAGAAGGGGGGGGGGCATTGAGCCCTACAAAATATTTGACATAATTATATTGGGCTCTCTTAAGGTTTCTAATTCACATAGCACTTGCCCCTTTTAATAATTCGTTAGTCTTGTCGATGGAAAAATGATGATATTATATATTTTACTCTGAAATGTATATTTTGTCTTATTTATTCTCGTGTCTGCACATCATCTATATTAGTTCAGATTGTTTTAGCTTTAGTAAAAGAGAGGTTACTTATATTGTGAAGTTCATTGTATTTTTTTATAAACCTCTAGGGTGATCAGCATAATTTACCCTTTAAAATGTGAGTCTAAATTTCCCATTGTCTTTTTTATACGCTTCAGTTAGATTGAAAATTTTTTGCTAGATTGTTGGTGCAGACAACCCGGTTTTGATGTCTGCCGCTGAACAGATTTTCAGTGCTGGTGGGAAGAGGATGAGGCCAGCTTTGGTGTTCCTAGTGTCAAGAGCAACAGCAGAAATTGCAGGCTTGATGTGAGCAGTGTTATTTGTATTTGTTAAAATACTCTCTCTGAGATATTAAACAAAATAGATGTTTTATTCAATACTATTATTTCTTACTAGGGAACTTACCAAAGAACATAGGCGCTTGGCAGAGATTATTGAGATGATCCATACTGCAAGCTTGATTCATGATGACGTATTAGATGAAAGTGACATGCGCAGAGGTAAACCTTTAGCTATATGCTGCTGCTCTCAGTTTATTCAAAATTCTGTGCTGCTGTGTATCATTGTCATGATTCATTTCACATTTCAGTTTACATTGTTGAAACCTCGTATCTGTATTGAACACCAGCACAGTTTATGCCATTGTTTCATATGATATTGCTGATTTCTAATTCTTAAGTTGAATGAGTCTACGATACGGAACTTGCTAGCAGAAACTTTCAACTGTTTCCCAAAATATTTGGTGGTTTTAGCCCAGATTTTACCAATATAAACTTGACAAGACCGTTAAGTATTTATGCCATCTCTGTTTGTCTTAACATTATATGCAATTTTTCATAACAAGTATTAGATTTGACAAGTTCCATTGTTTTTAGTTCCATCTAGAAGTCTGGATTAGGATTTACGCAATTGAGTTTTGTTTTGCTAGAGTGGCATGCATAACATAGATTTTTGGTTAAACAATAGTAACAGAGGAAGGAAATATAGATTGGTGGAACTATGTGCTGACACGTTTCTCTTTCTTGTTGCAAACTTTATAAATGTTTGCATTCAGGACATGAACCTGAATTGAAATGGCGTGTACCATGTCTGGACTATCCCTTAAGCCAATTTTTTGAGTTTTCTTTCAGTTGTTTTTTTGCCCCCCGGGGGGACATTAAGTAGTGTCACTGGTTTATGTGCTATAGACCGAGCAAACCATGAGATCTTGCTCTATTGTTTTCAAAGGTATAAGGTTGACTCCACATACAATTGGCAAACTTCTGAGGTCTCTTTACTATATGCAAAAATTTAAGTGGCATCATGTATAAGGACGTCTCTTTCAAGTTTCAACTTTCAACCATTAAAATGAGAACTAGAAAGCCGCTCTCTTCATAGCTATATCACGTTTCTGGCTATTTGCAGGAAAAGAAGCTGTTCACCAACTTTTCGGTACAAGAGTGGCAGTTCTTGCTGGGGACTTCATGTTTGCCCAGTCATCATGGTACCTTGCTAATGTTGAAAATCTTTAAGTCATCAAGCTCATCAGTCAGGTATTGCACCACAAGTCCTTAAAAACTTTAATTGGTGTTCATGCTTCTCTCTCATATGCTAATACCCCTCGAAAGTTTCTATTTGGAATTTTGTTAGGTCTAATCTCTTCAAATGGAACGAACAGAGATAGAATCAGACTAACATGCCAATTTGGCCACTATTAGTAGACAAAATAGTTTCTTTCTCTTAGAATCTCAAACAATTCGATATTATACTGTTAGCCTTTGATCAAGAGCTACTACAAAACAGCCTCCTTAATCACCACTAGCACCAAAGGTGCTTTCATTTTTAGTGGGGTCGATAGCGATATTAATGAGCAAATGTATCGGCATGGTAAGAATCTCGGACTATCCTTCCAAGTTGTTGATGACATTTTGGATTTCACACAGTCCGTGGAGCAGCTGGGAAAGCCAGCTAGAAGCGACATGGCAAAAGAGAACTTGATTGCGCCAGTAATTTTCACGCTAGAGAAAGAACCAAAACTGAGAGAGCTCATTGAATCTGAATTCTGCAAGAATGGTTCACTCGATGAGGCCATTGAAATATGAAGGTATGAGAGGTGATCACACCATAATATGGTGAACCCTCTCACACCGAATCAAAGTTTGATATGGCGATTCATACCTTCCCGCAAGAAGAAGCAACTGGAAGTTTAAATTTTGAATGAAGAGTCACAATGGTTGGAAACATGGTGACCATTGAGTTTGATGATTCAATTTCAATGGTTGTAACCATTGATCAAAAGTCACCATATATACTATAAATATATGGACAGAACATGGGTTTATTTCACTTGAATTCTCTCTTTATTTTTCTCTTTCGGATTGTATATTCTGGCGTGATAAATACCCTCACGGGAGCTCTGATCCTTTGCCCTTGTTAAGTCTATCTTACAGTGGTATCAGAGCTTTGTTTACACAAAAACGCAGATGATGAATTACAGCCCGGAAGAACAAAAATTTTCCGAAAGAATTCTACCAAAAATTCAGAGAGTTATTGATTGTCAATCTTTGGCATTGGTTAATTTAGTTTGTTTATTTAAGCATCACCAATGTGTTGTATTCCTAGAAAAATACCCAAAGAAAATAACAGTTGGTGGTGCTATTGTTCCAAACCTTGTCGAAAGTGAGGCTGAATTATATCGGTGGAAGCAATTTTATAAAATAATTTTCGGTTCAATTTGCATCTCCACATTAGCACCATCTTGTTCTTCTCAGAATTTTGATCACAATGGTGAAATTCGTTGTGAAAAAGGACAAAAATTTGATCCACAAAATTCAAATTTCAGTGTGTGGTCTCCTACCCCAGTCACCGGAGAAGACAATCGGAGTTTACAGTCCGTTGATGCTTCTGTTTTCAGGACACAACAAATTGGGCCAAATTTAAACTTGAACAAATGACCAAAAATAAGAAAAACAACAAGAAAATCTATTCCATTGGGCTTAAGAATTAAAAAGAATTTGATTGGGCCAATGTAACACTTGGGTCCTTTAAACTATTGGAGGGTGTATTTAATTTCATTATTTTAATTTTAGGAGTCTTTGGGGTTGTTGTACCTTGGTTTAGAGGAGTATAATTCGATTTAGACATGTCGGGTTTGTTTGTTCGCGCTTGTTCTTGTCAAAAAGTTCCTTGGGAACTTAGAAATTCTGTTATAGGGTAGACACCAGCCTTCCTAAGGGTTGACCCTTACCTGTTGGTGAAGTTTCTGGAAGTGTTGCTAGAATTTAGGGTCGACACCAGCCTTGGTGGCGTCGACACCTGCCTCTTGTTGCTATCCACAAGGGTCGACACCAGTTTAGGAAGGGTTGACCCTTGTATGTTGCTGAATCTGGAAGTTGCTTGCTGAAATTTAGTATCGACACCAGTCTGGGAGGTGTCGACACCTTGCCTGTTGCACAGATTGCTTTTCTTCCTAAATGGTCGACACCTCTGCCCGAAGGGTCGACACTTACGTGTAATTTTGAGCTTTTTGGGCTGGTTTGGACCCTATTTTTGGGGGGTTTTTGGCTTGTTCTTTTCATTTGACTTTGGGGCTATTATTCTATTATTACCTTTATAAATAGGCTCCAAACATATTTTTATTTCACTTTTCTCCTCTTTCCTCTCTCTCAAACCATGAGTTCTCTTCTCTCTCTCTAAAATTCAAACTTTTTCACTTAAATCTCTAGATCTGCTCACCTAGAGTGATCTTTTCACTTTGGTCCTTTGAGAAAGAGTGTAGATCTCGTCAAGGGCTTCATTTTGATCCAAATAGTTCATGGTTTCGTCGCCGGTGAATTTTGGATTGTCATCTCCTTGCTTCAAGAGGTAAGGGTTTCTTGTTCTCTTTCAATACCCTTATTTATAGATAGATTTGTGGTATTTTCTTTATATAAATACAAAAGTTTATATTTTTATGCATATTGTGATGAATCATGAGATTGGGGGTTAGAGTTTGAAAAGAGTTGGGTTTACTTGTTAGGTTATGATCTTGGGTCATGAGTTTGGGTGTAAAAGTAATAGAAGGGTTGGAACAAAATATGTTTTTGTGAAAAGCTTTAATTTTTCTTAAAAACTCTAGTTTGGCTCATGAAAATGGCTAATGGTTTTGCTTCAATTGATAGTAAAATCATGAAATTGAGGTGTTAAATTACACATATACAAGTTTAATTGAAATATTAAAGAGTTTGAAAAATTTAGGTAAAAGTTGCGATTGAACTTTTAATGTTGATATTTTAAATTATGTTATAATATGAAACCAAACTTGGGGGAAAAGAAATTACTAATGGTATGGATGATATGAACTTTGTGTTGAAACAGTTGTGTTGAATTTTGTTGTGTGTTATGTGAATTGTATTGGGTTATTGTGGGGGTGGTTTGAATTCAAGGTGCCCAATTGCCTTTCTAGGCTTATCGCTGGACGAATGTGGAAAAAATGTTTTTGGGTGTCAACACAGTCCTGCCGTATAATAGCCAGCAAAAGTGGAAAAATGATAGTTTTCAAAAATGTTTTGGGTGCCCATGTCCTGCCGTATAATAGCCGGCAAATGTAGGGGATGTTTTTAAAAAGTTGAAAAATGGTTTTTGGAAAAATGTGGTTTTTGGAAGAAAATGGTTTTTGAGAAAATGGTTTTTGGGAGTTCATTTCTCGTCGTATAACAGTCGGCAAAATGTGGAAAGTGTTATGGATTGGGTGCCCGTTGTCCCACCGTATCAAGTCGGCAAAAGGTGAAATGTGTTGAGAAATATGTTGAGTCGATGATAATATGTGTGAATTGAGATGAACTTATGAAATTACAATTGATGTGTAATTTGGCATGGAAAGGGAATGCATACAGAAATTATCTGAAGAAATTGAATTAAAAGGGTTTATTATTCTTGTGACATGTTGAATTATAATTGATAATAGAAATGTGGATGTGATGTAGTTGTTAGACAAGTAGGAGTTGAGTGTAGAAGAATTGTTATTGAATATAAAGGAGACTTGGATTTCTACGTTAAGGAGTTAGAGTAATAAAGGATTGACAGGTGGGAATGGAGTGTATGAGGGTTGTTTCTGCGTATTAAGGGAACATGAACTTGAGGTTATAGAGTTTTAATAAATGTAATGAGTAGAAAGAGAAAATGGAATTAAAAATGAAAATTAAATGAGGAATATTTTGGAATTGGTTAATAAATTTAAAATGATGTTGTTCCTTAAACATATTTGTTTTCAAAAAGGATTTGTGGTTTTCTGATGATAAGGGATAATTTTTATGGTTGAAGGTTTTCCTTAAATGTTCAAATAAATTTTGAAAAAAAGGTACTCTACGTATGATATTTTGAAATTACAGAACATCATCTTACTATATGGTATCACCCTGTATGCATGATCATTTCTATCTATAGGATGGTCATTGTTTTAGAACTATGAGATTCCTACTGAGCAATTGTGCTCACCCCTTGTTGTTTCATTTTCCTACAGGAAGAGAAGTCGGATTAATTGGTTAGAGGATTAAGAAGTTCACGTGTTTGTTAGGTGTAATTTCATAGTAGATGTGAAAGAAATAAATTTTGTACATTGATGTTTGTAATTATTTATTTGTAACTCCGTAGCGGGAGCTTGGCATGTATTATTATTATTGTTGTATTTATCATGAGAGAGAACATATACTACTATGTTTCTATTACTCAAAGGTAATAGATGTATATATAAAAAATGGACCTAAATTAAAGGCTTTTGGTAATGATTCTGAGTAATTAAAATTGGGGCGTGACAGCCAATCCAGGCGGCCCAACCCAGCGCAACAGAGGCACAGTCAAGTAGCCCAAAGCCGCAACCCATCTCCCAGCACCCAGATCCGCCCGTCAGCCCAACGCCCAGTGCTCTGCGCCCTTCTGCTCCACTTCCAAACCCGAGTCTGTCTGCTCCGCCCGACCCGCATCTGTCTAACCTGTGTGTCATGCTGGTTCGGTCCCAGCCGGCCCAAACTGATTTAGCCCAGCCCTTGAACCGGCAGCAACCTGTTCCAAACGATTTTTAGGTTTGTTCTCGCTTATTTCAAAGCCGTTTTTAGTCATTCAAAAGCCAAAATCTCCAGAATTCTTCTAAGAATTTTTCCGCGAGTAATAATACTAATATTCCGGAAGAAATAATTAGAGAAGGAGGCTATTCAAGGGTGTTACCCAGGCAAACATCCAAAGAAAATTTTTCTAATAAGCACCATTGTGTTCCTTGGGCTCGTAACTATTTTTACAAGACCCATAAGCAGGGTTTTGGGTTCAATAGGCCATTGGGTTTTCATCATTCTTCTTACCCAAGGCAAGAAGACCGTTGTATTCGTCCACATCGATATTTTGCTTATCACATGAGTCGACTCAACAACTACAAGGCTTATTCTTATTAAGACTTGTTGTTGTATTTAATTTGATTTTTTTTTTTTTTTGTGGGTAATATCCACATTTTTATTTTTATTGTAACACATTTTTTTTTGGTATGGCTATTAAAAGTGTTATTGATTCTTCAAGAATTGAGATGCTTAATGAAAATAATTTCCAAGCATGAAAATCCCACATTTCTTATCTTCTTACACAAGAAAAAACATTGCACACTTTATCCACTTATAAACCAGATGATGATTCTAATTGGCTTCAAAATAAATGGATAAAAGATGATGCAATGGCAAAGGCAACTATGTTACATAATATGAAAGACAACATTATTCTACTATTCGAAGAACATGAACCTGCAAAATAATTAATGGAAGCACTAGAAAGTAAGTATGGAGTTCGATCGGACACTCAAATTCAATTGCTCTTGGACAAATATAATAACACTTGTATGAGTGATAATGATAGTGTTGGTGGTCATGTTAATCAGATGGAATTAATTACTAAAGAATTGTCCAACGCTGATCACCCTTTGTCAGACAAGATGCAAGTAACTACCATACGTAATAATCTTCCATTGTCTTGGGATCATGTTGTCACATCTCTAACTCATAGCGGACGAGAGATTGCAATTGTGACATTGCCTGTACTCTTAGTTTTGGAAGAAGAAAAAATGAAGCGAAGGTGTAAAGAAGGATTGTCTTCTAACTTCTTGATGGCACAATCTTCGCCACTACCACAGAATAATTCTCACACACCATTCAATAAGAAAAAGACTACTTTTTTCAAGAAAAAATGGAAGAAGGGGTTTCAGAAAGGATGGCAAAAAAAGCAAGGATGGCAAAAACAACATCACAAGAATTAGACTGGCCTATGTTACAATTGCGGTCTAAAAGATCATATCAAAGCCACTTGTCCTCAGAACAAGCAAAAAAAGGATCATAATTCCATTGCCAGGATCGTTTCTGAAGCAATGGTGCTTGAACCTTCATCAAATTCATGGTGGATTGATTCTGCTGCAACTAGGCATATCGTGCAAAACAAAGACATGTTCGTGGAGTTTACTAAAAAGAAGATTGGTGAACACAAAATCTACATGGGCAACAATTCCTATAGTGATGTGTTGGGTATCGACAACTGTCAATTCTCTATTAATGGAACTTCCATTGTGCTTCATGATGTGCTTTATGTACCCAACATTCGCCGAAATTTAATTTTAGTTCTAGTATTAACCCAAAAGGGTTTTGAGATTAATTTTAGGTTTAACATAGTGTTGATTAAGAGAGGAAATGTATTAGTGAAAGGTGTAAGAGAAAATGACATGTTCTATCTTTCTATTGATAATAATAAAGTATGTATTTCTGATTATTTGTCTGTTTCTACCAGTAATAGTTCTTATTTATGGCATCTAAGATTAGGTCACATTAATAAAAATAAAATGTCTCGAATGTTTCAAAGTGGTCTATTGTCTAAAATGTGTTCCGATGATTTTGATATATGTGAACCATGTATCAAAGGAAAAATGACTAGCAAACCATTTTTAAAACATTGGAAATCATCGGAATGACTTGACGTAATTCATTCGGACATTTGTGACCCTTTAAGAACTAAAACTCATCGAGGCATGGAATACTTTATTACTTTCACTGATGATTATTCAAGATATGGACATATCTACCTTCTTAAACACAAATCAGAGGCAATTGAGAAGTTTAAGGAATATAAATTAGAAGTAGAAAAGCAACTTGGTCGGTCCATTAAAAACTTGAATAATGATAAAGCTGGCAAATATGAAGCTATGGATTTTTTCTACAAAGATAATGGCATCAAACATTTGTTTACAATGCCATACACACCACAATAAAATGGGATCGTAGAAAAAGGGAATCGTACTCTAATGGAAATGACAAGGTCTATAATGGCTCATGCTGATCTTCCTATTCATTTTTAGGGGGGAAGCCTTGTCCACCGCTGCGTACATATTAAATAGAGTCGAAACAAAAGCCAAACCTCTAACTCCTTATGAATACTGGAATGGTACTAAACCTAATGTTCAAAATCTCAAAGTTTGGGGATGTAAAGCACATGAAATTATTCCCAAACCTTTAAAGGATAAGTTGGGAAGTAAAACTTGGGCATGCAAGTTTATTGGCTATGTTGAAAATGGGAGTGGTTATCACTTTTACCATCCCGAACGTGGATTGATAAAAAGTAGAGATGCTATTTTTCTTGAATCCACTGATCTTGTTACTCCTATTGAACAAATTGAATTACTCTCCGAAATATCTTCGGATTCTTCTCTTCTTTCTTTGTCACTCAATCCACAAATTTGCCCTGAACCACTTAATAGTGGGAGAAAACAAAAACTACAAGATGTTGTTTTACCTCATTCGAATCCTGAGATAAGTAGGAGTAAGAGAGCAAGACGTCTATCTACGTTTTTGAAAGATCATTATGTTTTTCAAGTTAAAGAACTTAATAACATAGTAGATGATCTTACTAGTTATAATGAATCATTGAGTAGTAGTGATGCTACACAATGGCTTGAGGCAATGAATGAAGAACTTGACTCAATCAAGAAAAATGATGTTTGGGAATTAACCAATCTCCCGAATAGAAGAAAAGCCATTGATTGCAAATGGGTTCTTAGAAAGAAATTCACAGTAAATGGAAGTTTGGAGAAATACAAGGCAAGGCTAGTAGCCAAGGGATTCATATAGCACACTGGAGTAGACTTTGTGGATACATATTCTCCTGTTGCAAAATTTGCCTCAATAAGGATTCTAATGGCGGTAATAGCCAGGATGGATTTGGAATTACATCAATTAGATGTTAAAACAGCTTTTCTTAATGGCAAATTAAAAGAGGAAATTTATATAATGCAACCTGATGGTTTCCAGATCCAAGGCAACGAGGATGAAGTCTACAAGCTGAAAAGATCCTTGTATGGACTCAAACAATCGTCTAGACAATGGTATTTCCACCAGGCCATTTTAGAAATGGGCTATGTTGTAAGTCCAGTAGATCACTGTGTTTATATCTGGAAAAATGATGATAAGTTAGCAATATTGTCTTTATATGTGGATGACATATTGTTAGCAGGAAATTGTCCAGATATGATTATAAAAACCAAAACTTTCTTGGCATCTAGATTTGAAATGAAAGACATGGGTCTTGCAACCTATGTTCTAGGAATTAGAATTTCAAGAGATAGAAATTCAAAATTATTATATCTAGATCAAGAAAAATATCTAGACAAGGTGCTCAAAAGATTTAATATAGATAATTGTAATTCTTTAAGCACATATGTTTGCAAGGGACAAAGTCTTAGTAAAAGTATGAGTCCTCAAACTAAGTCTGAAATTGAGAAAATGAGAGATGTCCCATATGCTCAGGCAGTAGGCAGCCTAATGTATACTATGACAAGCACAAGACCTGACATCTGTCATGCAGTCAGATTAGTAAGAAGGTTTCAATCTAATCCATGTAAAGAACATTGGCAAGCAGTCAAAAGAATATTCAGATATTTAAAAAGCACTAAGAATTTGAAATTATGTTTTGGTTTGTGTGATCTAGACATAAAAGGATACACTGACGCGGATTTTGTAGGAGATATAGATAATAGAAAACCTCCTAGATGTCATGTGTTCTTGTTTAGTGGAACAGCAGCTTCTTGGTTAAGTAAGAAACAGAGTTGTGTTGCAAAGTACACTATGGAAATTGAATACATAGCTTACAGCACAGCCGTAATTAATGTGGTCTGGATAAAACAATTTGTTGATAGTTTACAATTAGGAATACCTGCCAGACTGGTCAATATGTTTCGTGACAATCAGTCTACCATTTCGTTAATCAAAAGTGGAGCGAATAGCTCTAAGGAAAAACAAATTGATGTAAGTTATCACTATATTCAGGACATAGTGAAGAGAGGTGAAATTAAAGTCGACTATATACCCTCAGAAGAGATGGTGGCCGAGCCTATGACCAAAGGGTTGTCTCTAGAAAAATTCAGAGAACATGTAACTAATATGAGATTGAAAAATGCCTAGCTAGGTGGTTTAGCTACTTATATAAGAACATAGTCGGATGACTCTGGGGACGCCTAGATAACCGATCTTTTGCGACTCTATCTTGCATGGAAACATGTGTTTGGTCAGGTAATAAGATAGAGGAATTGACAAGGTACAGACATCATAGTTAGCATGAGATGTAAAGTCCATGATATGCAACATGCTGACTAGATGATGTTGTCTGCTTGATCAGTAAAAAGTCATTGATAGGGTGTGTTAAGGAAAACCTTCAGGAATGGGCCTTAGAGGAACAACTTAACAATAATTTCAGCGCAGGTCGATGCATGAGGAATGTGTGCGGCTGAAGTCGTCAATGGTGATTGGGTATGGACTGTGAACCCAACACTAAAAATCGATGCCGTTCATTTGAAATATGGTGAATTGAAGTCATCTGGAGTGTGTTGTCAGTAGGAGAACACATTCGTACGGGTGCGGTTAGATTGGTGGCAAAAACATGTACACGTATGGCCAAGTCACAATCAGACGTCGATCTATGAGGTACATTCATATATGAAAGTTGGCATGAGGCAAAATTTTGGTACCAAAGTAAACATGCCTAACTTAGGTTTTATCACCAATATTCTAATGTGATCAAGTGGGAGATGAAGGTATGAGAGGTGATCACACCATAATGTGGTGAACCCTTTCACACCGAATCAAAGTTTGATATGGTAATTCATACCTTCCCACAGGAAGAAGCAACTGGAAGTTTGCATTTTGAATGAAGAGTCACAATGGTTGGAAACATGGTGACCATTGAGTTTGATGATTCAATTTCAATGGTTGTAACCATTGACCAAAAGCCACCATGTATACTATAAATATATGGACAGAACATGGGTTCATTTCACTTGAATTCTCTCTTTATTTTTCTCTTCCAGATTGTATATTCTTGCGTGATAAACACTCTCACGAGAACTTCGATCCTTTGCCATTGTTAAGTCTATCTTACAAAATAGTCAAGAGTTGTGGGGGGGATTGAGAGAGCTCGAGATCTAGCAAAAGAAAAAGTTAAGCTCGCGATCCAAAACCTTTAGTGTCTTCCTCAAAGCGCGTTTCGATTAGCACTCGAGGGAACGGTGATGTATAATCTAGAGCGGATTGATTAAAATGGACAAATTTTCTGAAGTACAAGGTAATGTTTGATTTCTAAGTCATTCTTGATAGAGGGAATTCATTCAAGCATACAAGGTTGTGGGCTTAAAGATGAAGAATATCAAGCCTTCCACACATTAATAAGTGCCCGTACGAATCAGAAGCTTCATGTGATTCATTACATCTTCATAAAAAGGTACCACGCAATATATTGTATTAAAAATTGCAGCCTTCTTGTGAATTAACCGAGAGGAGGGATATAACATTCGATGATTGTTATACACTACAAAAGTATAAATGTTTGAGTTCATGAACTCTTACCAAACAATACTATTCTTTTTTAGTTAATAGAACAATAAATTTGAGTTGCGTGACATAGCAACTTATGAGTTTTGCCTCCATTGTGGATGTTAATGTATATATGGTAGATATTCCTCTATATATTAGGTATTAGATATATTTGTATTGCCATAGTTAGGTTTCTTGTAAGATTCTCTTTCTCATAGTTAGGCCTTCTATTGTACATGGTAGATTGATTGAATACAATACATATTGTTTCCTCTCTCTCTCTCTCTCTCTACTATTGCAACATGGTATCAGAGCTATAGGTTAAGCTCTTAGTGTTCTTCGCCTTACCGGTGGGCAGCAACCTTAACTTGGCCGCCTGTCAGACCTCAACCCATTCCGCTGCCATATTTTTCTTTCAGTATCACTTTGTGGTATTATACTTATATCATGATGAATATGGTGATATACCATGTGAACCACCTAAGTCGCCTCCTCTAGCACACAACCCAAGCTGCCTCTTCTAGCGCACAACCCAAACCGCCCCAAGGCTCATTTTCTCATAAGTCGCCATCTGGAGCACCACCCAAGTCGCCCTTTTTGGCGCACAACCCAAGCCACCCCCTTTGGCGCACTCTCTAAGCCACCCTAATGGCGCATTACCTAAGTCACCCTCTGTGGCGCACTCTCTAAGCCACCCCATTGGTGCACTACCTAAGCCGCCCCCTGTGGCGCACAACCCAAGTTGCCCCATGTGGCGCATTATCTAAGCTGCCCTTTGGCGCACCACCTAAGTCATCCCCTGGCGCACAAAGTCATCTATTGCCATCATCGTTTAGCACCATGTCATAAGTTATGTGTGTGCCACGCTTGTTGGTTCAACATCCAGTCTCTATAACGGTCCGACATGACCCCATAAACTGTTCCAACATTGATTCCAGTCAATTTCTACAATGGTTCGGCATGACCTTAAACTGTTTCGACATTAGTTTCGGCCAGTTCCTACTACAGTTCGACATGACCATAAATTGTCTCCCAACATTAGCTCTGGCCTCTGATATATCTCAAGCGCCCTTGTGCTCCTGTTCAGACTTTGCAATCTATTTGTCTTTTATTTTATTTAGTTTTATTTCGTGTTTAAGTTTCTCTCTCCAAACTCAAGATGTTTATCCTCTTTTGAGTTTGAGGGGGGATGTTAATGTATATATGGTATATATTCCTACATATATTAGGTATTAATTTCCTAGATATATTTGTATTGACATAGTTAGGTTTCTTGTAGAATTCCCTTTTCTCATAGTTAGGTTTCCTATAGGATACTCTTTCTCAGCCTATATATATACAAGCCTTCTATTGTATAGGGTAGATTGATTGAATACAACACATACTGTTTTCTCTCTCTCTCTCTCTCTCTCTACTATTGCAACGGTGGATGTTTTAATTTGCAAATGAACACTTCTTTGGCACTGCTGAATCAATAGATATAAAAGCATCCATTTGCTATTAGGTGAATTATGGAAGTAGAACATTTGTCTGGTTGTTTTTTTGTTTTCTTTTTTCATTTTCTAGAAAAACACTTTCAAATATCCAACTCAAGGCCCTTATGGAAGAATATCTGTGGAGTTCAATACTTTCTTGTGAAATGCTGTGCTAACATTCGCTTTTGTGCATGAACTTGAAGAGGAAATATGAATACATGCCTATATCTCTACGTCAACTTGCATTATCAGGCAATGGCTAAAGTGCTATTTTGGTATATGAAGATGCCAGATGAACGTGTTTGTGTGTGTTTAAATTTGGTAAATTACACCACTAGTCCTTATAGTTTAAGTGTAGTATCACTTTAGTTTCCATAGTTTTAATTTAAACTCCACACTTTCAATTTTGTTGTAATTTGCCTATAGTTTATTTTGAATTATACTTTAGTCCATTTAGTTTTGTACATATTTTTTTTTTTGTTCCAAATGTTAACGACGCGTGATGGAATGACCATATTACCATAAAATTAAAAGTGTAGGGTTAAAATTGTTCAAATGGTGTAATTTATCCTTTAAATTTCATTGTAAGAAAATGCTTTAAAAAGTTTGGGTAAATTACATTCACTTGCCCTAAGGTTTAGCCCAAACTTTAAATTTTTAATAGGGTTAAAGAAATCGAAATTAGAGATGGCAGGTAAACATTGAAATAAATAAAGATAAATATATATTTTTGTAAAAAAGATATCACATTTTTTTTATACGACTAATGTATTATTGATGAAAATAGGTGTAGACACCCCATTTTTGACCGCCCTTAAGACTTGGGCGCCACTAATTGCTTACTTGATGGTGCAGGCTATCTTGTGTAAAGGTTCGATTTCTTCGGCAAGGAGAGCGTCAAATCCAAGCCTCATACCCCATTTTTGGACCAAAATGATTTTGACCAAAAAGATTTTAAACCTTAAAACCCTCTCTTTCAAAATATTTTTGAAACAAAGTTCCTACGATGTTTCCAGGCTCGCATTTCGTTAAATGTTGAGTTTTTCGGTAAACCGAGCAAGGACAAAGTGGAATTGAATGAAAGAGAGGTGAACTCTTTGAAAAAATCTTTAAAACATCTTGTTTAGGGGTTTGGAGTTGAAGAAAAGAAGAGGAGAGGGAAGAAACCAAGTTGGGGAAGAAGATGGGCATGAACCGTTAAGAGAGAGAGTCGAGCAGCCCTTGCTAAATCAGGCCTATTCATTTGTACACTTATATTTCAGTTATGAGGCCACCACCGTTGGAAAGTGGACTTCTGGGGCTTCATTTTTCACTCAAGAATCTCCTAAAGCCGAGTCCGGATGAGGGAGATATGGTCGGTTGAAGTTGGGCATCAATCCGATTGAGCTGAAACTGAGCAGTCTTCACTAAAAGAAGGATATCTCTTATCACACTTTGAATTTTGATGTGAGGCTGCCACTATTGGAAAGAAGACTTTCGGGGCTTCAATTTAGGCTCAAGAATGACCTGAAAAAAAGTCCAGATGAAGGAGATATGCCCATTTGAAGTTGGACCTGGAAAGTAGATTTTTGCTATCGGCCACCTAAGTGGCCGGTCGGCCAGAAAAGTGTCCGGTCGGCCACTTATGTCCCAAACTTAGATATTTTGCAGATATTTACCTCTAGTTGTCTTCCACAAGCTCCAGCTGTCTCTAAATCAGATATTTCGACATTGAGCTCTTGTATTGCTATCTATAGAGGTCATATCTCTCATATTGCAAGGTTAGAAAGTTTGGGAGCCTCTCTCTCTAAAATCTCTCTCTCTCTACAATTCTCTCTGTCTAGATCCCTCTCTCTCTTTCCCTTTTATGCATACAAGTAGAGATACACCTCTCCTTTGCCTGGAGATCCTTAACCAAAGTTGCTTACCTTTGCTGAGATTACTTGGAGTCTTGTTTGAGCTCTAGAAAGAGAATTTAGCTTGATTTGGTGCCTCATTTGTGCCTAAAGTGTGTTGTGCTTCAAAGGTATAGAACTTACCCTATTTAAGCTTGTTTTGCATGCTTGTTTTGCCATCTTTTCAAACTGTTTTTGGCCTGGTTTTCAACTAAAAAAACCTCTGTTTTTCAGTCCTAAAAATAGTGGTTTAAGGCATTTTTGTGTTGAGGGGTGGTCCACCCTTCTTGTTGCCTAATTGTGTGAGCTTTTATGCCATCTTTCAAGGCCTTTAAAATCAAACTTTTTGGGCCTTTAAACCACTGAAATTTAGAGTTATTTCAGTGGTAAAAAGTATGTTTTGAAGTCCAAAAATGGAGGGGTTGGCCTCCCCTCCTTGTGTCTCACTTGTATACCTAGTTAGCATCCTATGGTAGCATGTTTTTGTGGTTTAATTTAGCTTAATTCCAGCATGTCTTAGACTTTATTTTGGACTGCTTTAGCTGTGTTTTGAGCTGTTTGGCTTAGTTGAGTCTTGTTTTGCATAGTTGTAGTGCAAATGGCTTCACTAGTTTAGTGTTTTAAGCCTTTAAACATGTTTTGCTTGAGATGATTGCATGTTATATTGTCTTTTAACATATGATTTCAGTGTATACAACTCTATCACATTCTCACTTATTTCACTCTTTCATTGCTTTTGAAAGTTGTATCTTGAGTCTTGTTTGTAGCCTAACATGCGAGCATGTTTTTCTAACTTTTCATGCCTCAATTTCAGCATGTTTTAGCCATTGTTTTGGCATGTTTTAACTCTGTCCAGAGCTGGTTTGGTCAATTGAGCTTTGTGTTGCATGCTTATAGTGTTGTGCTCTTCACTAGTTTGATGCTTTAGGCTCTTAAGTATCACTTGCATGAGTAGATTGCATGATTTAGTGTCTTCTTGCATGCCATATCAGCACTGAAATGTCTGCAACCTTCCTCTATTCTTCACTTTTCAATTTGTTTTGAAAGTGGCCTTGAGCCTCTTGTTGGCTTGGGTGTGGAATTGAGGCTCTCATGCCTAATGGTTTTAATTCTCCCTTGAGGGTTTCTACTAACCAACAGCATGAGGCCTATTTCATGCTCAAAGCACTTGTGGCTTAGGCCCTCTTTCCAATTAGAGGACTTTCACTATGGACTTAATCGGTTAAAGGACTAATCGGTAATGTAAAATGTATAAACAAAACATGAAAAGTAAAACTTGAGCAAGATAAACATGTCGTGTTGCAACGCGTGTGTTCGGATCGGACGTTAATCCAAACACAAGAAAAATGGAACGTTTCATACTCAAAGTGATGAAACGTGTCACTTTTTCTTGGTCACCATTACCCTTGATCATGCATGATAGGGTAATGGTCCTTCGAGTCTTATTTGTGAATTCATGAAGCTTGTACAAGCTTGACTCTTTGGCCATCATGCATTGAGATTCTTGGTTGATGGCTTGAGAGCCAAGTGCTACACTCTATTGAGCTTGAGAAATGATAAAGAGGGTGGCAGTACGCACATTGCTTGAAGAATGCATTGCTTTGCCTCTGTTGCGCTCTGTTGCAGCAAAAACAGAAGTTTGGGAAAAGGGGTGGCTAACCGGCCACTTGAGGTAGCTGACCGGCCACCTAAGCTAGCCGACCGGCCAGTTAAGGTGGCTGACAGCCACTTTTTGTAGCCGACCGGCCACTAGTGAGTTTTTTGTGCAAAAGTGTTCTTGTGTTGGAGCAGAGGCAGTCTGGAAGTTGGTACAATTTTCGGAGATCAAAACGAATGCAAACAGAGGCAGCCGATGGCAAGGCGATGGATTTTCGAGAGGAAGTCAACCGAGCATGCATGTCTCCCTCGCCCGCGAGGCCATTTTAATTGCTTTAATAGTTAGCATAACTGATTATTCAATTCATTTTGTAATAGCTTAATTAGTTAGCGTAACTAGTTATTCATCTCAATTTGGTTTGTAATAATTAGCTAGAATAGTTAATTAGTTTCAATTATGTTGTAACAGCTTAGCTTATTCATTTGGACCCTCCTTTGAGAGAGCGCAATATTGTAATAAGTGTGCGTGTGTGTGTGCATGTCTTCTAACCCCATGTCTTTCTCCCTTTTACTTAACCACTTTCGATGGTTAGTTTAGGAGCATGTTTCAATTAGCACACCTTATGCTTGCATGTTTGCATCATTCATTTGTCTTGCATGCACCGAGGCTCGGCGCATCATTCAAGCTGTATCGTATTTCAATACTTCTTTGAATACGTGTTTAATAGCATGTTGTTCAAATCAAATTGTATGTCATATTAGTAGCCGAGCCTATTAATTTCATATTGCATGTGTTGCATTAGGCATGTTGTATAGTGAGGATCATGCATATTTCTAACTAGCTTTTGTTTTGCCTTGGAGTACTTGGTAAGTTTTTTGCACTTTAGCATGCTTGCATGAGTGCGATTGCCATGATGCCATGCTTCGCATTCTTGCCATGAGGTTATTTGCTTACGTGCTAAACTGCATGAATGCCTGTAGATGGTGGCTTTGTTGCTTGAATTAGAACAATTCAACGACTGAATGTTTTAAGCCCACTTTGCGAAGTGGCAAATCATGTTTTAAGCCCATCATGTTTGATGGTAAATCCGCACTTTAGCCCACTTGAGGGTGGCTGTAGACGCGCCCGTGGGCCTCATGCTCTACAGTTCAGACTCCCTTTTTGTTTGTTGCGGTTCTTAATCTGAACCAAAGAGTCCAACTCTGGCAAATCGTTTTGAGAAAAAAACAGATTTTGAAAAGAAGTGCCAAACATGGACTGCTTTGCCAGATACAGAGTCGCCACCTAAATATTTTATTTTGGGAAATTTAGGAAACCCTGACTCGGTGCCAAAGGCCACGTGTCCGTCATCACCAAAGTTGTCTTGGCTCGGGAGCTTGGGTACGATCGGGGAAGGTCAGCTATGAGCACCCCCTTTCGCCCGGTCCGAAGACTGGCCTCTACTAACCGTGATATCTTGTTTTGAAAACGTTATGTGTTCTTGTTCCGGTTATTAGCCTAGATTTACTATGTTATGCGCACAGAAAACAAGTATAGACTAGATTGCCTAATTTGGAAACAAGCATTGCATATCCGTTTGTTTTGAAAATGCTTTGGAATTTGCTACTCGCAAGTAGGCTAAAACGCGGATTTTAATGAGTTTTTCCAACTCAAACAATCCAACCTTCACCCACAGGCAATCAGGCAGTTTATTTCGTATAAGCATTTAGCCACATGGTAATCATGCTGTCATGTTAACATTCACACGCATGCGAGATGCTAAAGCATAAATACTTACATTGCACTCCATGCCAAAACAATAAACTAGTTAGCAAACATGCATGTCCTAGTTCATGTTAAGTGGCTAATGCAACACATGCAAGGATGTAGTTAGAGTAGGCTCGGCTAACCCTAAAATGGCATGTGAAATGCTACAATTATCACGTATTCAATTTGGAATTTGGAAATACAATGCAGTTTGTTATGATGTACCGAGCCTGGTGCATGCAAGACAAATGCATGGATGCACGCATGCATAGCATAAGGTATGCTAACTTAGACGTGCCCTAATCTACCATCATAAGCAGGTAAATAAAAGGGAAGAAAGAAGTGGGGATTGGAAGACATGCACACACACGCACCCACACTTATTACAGATTCGCCCTCGCTCGGAGGGACCAAAAGAATAATACAAATTAATTAACTACGCAAGCTAATTAAATATTACAAATTGCCTAATTAGTTAACAACTAACTAAACTAGGAAAAACAGTAAACCGCCTCGGGAGGAGAGCCTGATGCAACGCATGCTCGGGTCCTGCTCGGAATTGCACTGCCATGCATAGTCTGCCTCTGTTTTCCCTGCTCTGCCCCTCCGAAGACTGCCAAAGCCTCAGGGATGCCTCTCTGGACATTGGGGGACACCACCGGCTGAGTAGAATGGCCACCGGCTGCAGCATGTGATCATCGGCTGGAAATGAGGCTATTGGCCACCAATACATTGCCGGTTGGCACTAAATATTGCCGGTCGGCAAAAAATGCCTGTAGAACCTGCAATTGACAGTAGCAGAGGGCAAGGCATAGCATGGCAATACAATTCAAGCAATGTATGCACCAATCATGCCCCTTATCATGTTTGTGACTCAAAGGAACATGTGCCTCGATTCTCGGACCACCAATCACGCATTTCCATGCATGATGGCCCAAAGAATCAAGCATGCACTTTCATGTCAAATGAAATGCAATGCAAACAAACAAACCAAAGCCCAATCCCTATCACTAATCAAGGGACAAAGCATGCATGCAAGATGCAATGCAACCTAGGCATGCAAGCTAAGGATGCAACATGGCATGGCAAGGCACTTATGCAAGCATACAAGCAAGCATGAAGCAATGCAAACTAATGAAAAGATGGACTTAAACATGATTTAGGCAGCTCTAAATAGGCCCAAAACAGTGGCCAAATGCTAAGTTCATGAAGGCGAATGCTCATGCAAACATGCATAGATACATGGTTCAAGACTTAAGCATAATGAAGCAACTTTTAAACACATTTAAAAGGGACAAACATGGACTAATGGCATGCAACATAAGCTCTGAAAATCATGCTATATGGAGGTGCCAAACCAACTAACAAAGCAAGCAAAGCATGCAAAATGGCCCAAGTACTAAGGCAAGCTAAAGGGACAATGGACTACACTTAGTACAACCACACATGGCAAGACTTAAGCGACCAAAAACAGAGTTTCAACACATAAACAAAGCCCAAAAGACCACCTAGATGGCATCTAAATGGTTTGAATTCAAAGGCATGCACAAATGCTAAAACATGGAGCATGCAAGACAAGCTTTCAAAGCTTCAAAGAGGCATCCAAGGCAAGCATATGAGCATGTCAAAGGGACTGAAATGATGTGCTAAGTGGTTCCAAACCACTAAATTAATGCAAGCAATGCATGCTACACATTCACATACTTGAGGCCAACAAGCCACAATACAAAGGAGCTATGTAATGCATGCCAAGATCGACTCAAACAAACATGGACAGACCTTAAACATGGCAAAATGAACACAAAACCTTCACAAGGCTAAGCCTAAAACATGCTAGAACAAAGGCTAACAACCTAAGGCATATTAAGGCAATAACAAGGCATTACATGGTAGGTATGCTAAGCATGCATGGTGTACCAAAACCAACACACAACAATGTTATATCATGGCATAATAAGCATGGAAAACAGCCTAGACATGATCAACAAACACTCAAGCATGATGCTCCCTCAAGAGGCCAAAAAGTGCCCTTTTCAAGGACAACAAGGAGAGGGGGTGGCCCTCTCCTTCTTGAGACTTCAAGGCACCATCCTCACCACTGAAATCCCTCAAGATTTCAGTGGTGAGGAGGCCCAAGCACCAAAGTCTCGGAGCTCACCAAAAATAGCACAAAAAAGAGCCTTACAAGGCCTAGGAGGGGTCAAACAAACCTAAACCACAAAACACTCTAACAAACAATCAAGAGGGCTAAAAAATAGAACTTTTTTGTATTATACACTAAGCACAAAAACAGTTCTAAGATAGGTAGAAAAGCAAAGCAAAAATGGGGAATCAAAGGGAAGTTTCTTACCCTTGAAGCCCTCCTTCACAAACAATGCTCCAACAGCCTTCCTTGGCTTAAATCCAGCTCCAAAACACTAAAACAACCCTCCAAGGGTCTCAAGTCCAAGAGATGGTGTGTTAGTGGGTGTTTGTGAGCAAAAGTGGGACAAAACACACACTTATAGAGATAGAATATGTATCAAACCCTAACCCTAGAACTCAAGCTTTACCAAAGCTGTCTAAAATGTCTAACCTCTATGTCAAGAGAAGACTCCCTCCTATATAGGCAATTCCCTCTTGTAAGGCTTCCAAAACAAGCCATTCAAGAGGGAAATCCCTCCATACACGTGTATGGAGGGGAATGGGGTGGGTGCCAGCTATCACAGCTGGCACAAAATATCTGCTAAAAGCAGATGAACAGTAGTCGCTGGCCAAAATTGTCATTTTGACAAAATTGATGGCCGGTCGGCCAAAAAGAGTGCCGGCCGGCAATATACATTGCCGGTGGACACAGACAACAGCCGGTGGCCTCTAGCCATGGCCGGTGATGTGTGGGGATGCCTCACAAGGCATTCCCTGCCCCCTCCAAGGCAAAACACAAGTGTTTGGTGCAAAACCAGACACAAAACGGTCGAGTTCGGAGATCCTGAGGCAAGGCGCGTAGCCGAGACTTCCGGGAACTGCAAACGAACACAAACATGGATAATCACCGAGTGTTCCAACGGTGACGTCCAAGTCTTGAGGACGGTCAAAAATGAGGTGTCTATAGTGGCTAATTCAAACTATATTCGAAAGCAAACATGAGTTGAATTTGTTCCAAGTCTTGCGACTTAGTCTATACTTGCTTGTGTGCATCACATAGTAAAGTTAGCTAATAATCGGAATAAGAACACATGAGGTTTATAAAACAACATATCATGTTTAATAGAGGCCGATCTTTGATCGGGCGAGTGGGGGTGCTCATTTCAGGACCTTCCCCTCTCGTACCCAAGTTCCCGAGCCGAGGTAACTTTGGTGATGACGAACACGTGGCCTTTAGCACGAGCCAGGGTTTCCGAAATTTCCTAAAAACAAAATATTTAGGTGGCAACTCTGTAATCTGGCAAAGCAGTCCAGTTTTGGCATTATTTGATTCAAAATCGATTTTCCAAAATGATTTGCCGGATTGGACTCTTTGGTGTTTATCAATTTCATATTGCACTTTGTGAGATTAGATTCAGAACCGTGACAGGAGTCCGAACTGTAGGACCAATTCAAGCTCTCCGAAAGGGGGCGCGAAGAAAGTCGAGTCCACAGTTTCTGGCGACTCTGCTGGGGATTTAGAGAACTTGACTCAAACTCATGACATGATGTTTTATTTACACTTATGTGTTTCTTTGCATTGCATTTGCATTGGTGCGCCTAAGTCACAGTGTTTGCCATCTGCTATTCCTGAATAGTTTGCCGGAGGCTTGCTTGGAAAAGCATGCCATAAGGTTGACCGGTTGTGGGCTCTACCACGATGGGAACACAAACCTTGGATCTGGACTATCGCTGTACCGTTTGATCCTGCTTTCACTTCTCGGTGTTAGGAGCGAGAGGTATATTAGGTGGTCTTACTGAGGCACCCTTTTTGACCAATCGACCTAGTGCATATCGAAAGCCTTAGAGACTATTCCAAACTAGGACATGTTGCTCACCTGAATACATGATTGTTTGAAACCGCATGTTTGTGTAGTTAGGATTGTTTGAAACCGCATGTTTACGTAGTAAACCCCTATCTCCTGACAAAACTAGAATAGGGTAACCTTACCCCATCATAGGGGTGTTTTGGCTCTCTTTAACTGGTATGTGTGTAACATGTCCGGGGGATACCCACGCGCGTTAAACAGTTCGGACTCCCGAGATTTCCTTGATCTAGTCTCACGAGTGCAATGTGAAACATAGATGAGAGTCCAAATTTGGTAACTTTTATTGAAAATCCATTTTATTGCAATTTTGTCAAAAATGGACTGCGTCATCAGATCTCAGAGTCGCCACCTAATATTTTGGGAAATTAGGAAACCCATGACTCGTGCCAAGGCCACTGTTCATCGTAACCAAAGATGCTTGGCTCGGAACCTTAGGTATGAGAGAGGAAGGTCAATAATGAGCACCCCCGCTCACCCAATCAAAGATCGGCCTCTACTAAACCATGATATGACTTTTATTTTCTTTATATGTTCATGTTCTGATTATTTAGTAAATCCTAAAATTTACTATGTGAAGTATACAAGTATAGACTAGTTTGCTCAAATTAGAACAATTCAATTTCATGTTTGTTTGTCGAAAGGGGTTTAAATTTGCCACTTGACAAAGTGGGCATAAAGTTTGTGAATTTGCCACTACAAAGTGGGCTTACAATGTACAATCGTTGAATCATTCCAATTCAAGCAACAAGCCTTCATTTACAGGCATTCAAACAGTTTATCTTTTAAGTAATTAGCCTCATGGTAGGATGCTAAACATAATAAGAAAATTATGTACAGGCGGGATGCTAAAGCATAACAACTGACAGATTTATCGACGTCCCTCGAACAAGCTACAAAACAAAGTTAGTAAAATATGCACGATCCTATATACAAAATCCTAATACAATTCACTTATGAGATGCTACTAAAGATTCGGCTTCTAAGATATGACATGTGAATCATCTCAAGAACGTGGAGTAGCGCACATAGAATCACATAAAAAATTGATTAAATCCACAAATGCAAATTTAGGCGAATCTTAATGCATGAAACATGGATGTAAAGCATGGATATGCATGACATATCAGATATATACATATGTACAGTTAGGGAAAGCGAGTAAAGAATGGGATAGAAAGAAGCGGGGTGGGGAGACATACACATTATTACAAGTTTGCGCCCTCACGCAGAAGGGTCCGAATGAACTAACTAGCTAACTAATTACTTAACTAATTATTACAAAACAAATCAATTAACTATGCTAGCTACAACATCACAATTAATTAACTATTCTAGCTAATTATTACAAATTGGAACCAACTACTTAATGACAACTAATTAATTACTTATAAAATTCCAATTAACTAATTAATTGATTACACTAATTATTAATTAATTACACTAATTAATAAATTATAAATTCTAATGAACTAACTAATTAACTATACTAATTAATTAATTATAAAATTCTAATTAACTAAACTAATTAATTACAACTTTAATTAATTATAAAATTCTATTTAAACTAACTAATTAATTATACTAAGTAATTAATTATAACATTCTAATGAACTAGCGAATTAATTATATTAATCAATTATACTAATTAGTTAATTATAAAAGTCTAATGAACTAACTAATTAATTAAAAAAACTTCTAATTAATTAATGAAATTCATATTACCTAAACTAATTACTAATTATCCTAATTACCTAAACTACTTCTTGACAGGTCATGCATGGTGAGAAGAGTTGCTGAAGCTGCTGCCATGGTGAAGAAGATGGTGGCGCCGGCGAGCTTGAAGTTCTTTCCAACTCTGCTCTCTGCCATGAATGTGTACAGTCTTCTCCTTGGCTTTAGACTAAAGATTGATGAGGTAAGAATTCTAGGAAGCTAACACGTCTAACTTCATCATCATCATCATCTCTCAACGTCAGCCTTCTTCAAGGTGGTGCGGTGGATTGCGGCGCTGGTCACGGTGGCAGTGCAGAAGATGCGGCGCTGTGGTTTCTTGATGAAGCGTTTCACAGTGTACATGAAGGATTTCGCGGCGGTGGCCGGAGGAGTTGGGGCAGAGGTGGGAGAAGAGTCATCTGATCTCCTAGTTTCTCCTTCTTCATCTTGAAGGTTGATTGGGTTGAACAAGGTTGATGAACCTAGGCTTTCTTTAGTACCATACCAGCAGTGGCAGTGTTTATATATAACAAACCCAGAATGATTCTTTTGAAGATTGAAGGGGTCTTGAGAGGAATCAATAAGGTAGTGAGAAAGTCCATGAAGCTCGTGTTAAGTTTGGAGAATGGCACAATGAAAGCAATGTAATGTGGTGATGAGTTTTGGGGTTGAGCTACAAAGAATAGCTGAATTTTCAGAGTAGCCCTATGTAATCTTATTGCATTGCATTGCATTGAAGACAAAATCCAGAGAGAGAGAGAGAGAGAGAGAGAGTGTGTGTGTAAAATGGTGCTGTGTATCTCTGTTCTGTGTGTTTGTAGCTCAGATAAAGAACCTCTCTTCCCCTCCCATTTTTCACTCACTCCCCCTCTCTTTTGAAACTACTCTTCTCTCTTTTCAATATTTTCCACCTTCTAACCTGCTTTCCTCTCTTTTCAATCTTCTCCACCTACCTTTGACCCCCACTCCCACCGAATTCAACACCCTGTAGACACCCCATTTTTGATCGTCCTCAAGACTTGGACGTCACCGCTTGAACACTCGGTGATCACCCATGTTCATGTTCGTTTTGAGTTCCTGGAGGTCTCGGCTACACGCCTTGCCTCAAGATCTCTCAACTCGACTGTTTTGTGTTTGATTTTACACCAAACACTTGTGTTTTTGCTTCTGAGGGTAGAGAGTAGCTTGTTAGCTACCCCTGGCACCCACCGGCCCTGGCTTGAGGCCATCGGGCGTGTATTCTTGCTACCGGCCATTGGTGAGATATACTATTGGCCGGTCGGCATCTTGTGTGGTCGGCCGGCCATCTGTTTGGCCGATGGCCTCCTTTGCTGGCCGATACCACCTTTTTGCCTTTTTTAGGCCTAATGCATACCAGCTGTGCCAGCTAGAATGCACGGACCCAGCCCCCCATGCACGGGTGTGACTGTTTTGAACCTTTGACCCTTTTGATCCAACCTCTTGCACCCTTTGCTCAAGCTTCTTGAGGAAGCTTGACCCTTTGTCTTAGCTTCCTTAAGAAGCTTGCATCCTTAGCTTAGCTTCCCTTGGAACACTTGACCCCTTTAGGATAGCTTCTCTTAGAAGCTTAGCCTTTTCCATTGTCTATATAAGAGCCCCCTCCTCCTCCTTTGTGTGGGTTCAGCAAAAACCAGAGCAAAATACATATATATACATATATATATATCTGATATACACTTTCTCTCTCTATATCTCCCTCTCTCTCTCTCTTCATTGTGTGTGTGTTTAAGGGCCAAAAGGGTGATTTCTTCTTAGTTTTGCACTAAGACACACACTACTACACCATACTTTGACTTTGGGAGGCATTGAGGGTTTGTTCTTGAGGTTTTGGACTAGTTTTGATCAGAAGAAGGGGGCTGCACTTGCTGTTCTTCAAGGGTTCTTCAAGGTTAACATTTTTGCTTTATATTCCCCAATCTTGCACTAGTCTTTAACCTATCTTGCTTACTGTTTTAGACTTTGTGTATAACTGAAAAAAAATCTTATATTTGCATGCTTAAGATACTTCATTAAGGTTGTTTTGGTGTTGGGGGTCGACCTCCCCCTCTTAGGCCTTGTTTGGCCCTTTTGGTGCTCTCTTTGTTAAGCTTTGGTTACTATTGTGTGTTGACCTTCTCACCACTGAAATCCAGTGGATTTTCAGTGGTGAAGAAGGAGTTTTGAAGTCTTGTATAGGGGAGGGACACCCCTCTCCCTTTGTCTCTCTTTTGTGCATGTTCTTGGCTCATAAGGGTAGCATGCATGATTAGTTGTTCTTGACTTCATTTCAGAGGTTTTTGGGTGTTATTTGGTCATGTTATACCTCTGTTTTTGTTCGGATTAATGGCCCCTTGCATGCTTAATATACTTGCTTTGTATTCCTTTATTTTTCCTAGAAGTGCATCATGCATTTAGCCTACCATGCTCTCATGTTTTTGCCTAGCTTTGTGAAGTTTTTACTCATATTTTTCCATGCTTGAGGTCTGTTGGGTGTTGATATGGTCATGCATTTCATGCTTTGTATAGCCCCTTTGCATTCTAGCATGTTGGCATCGGGTGTGTGAGTCATGAGCATGCTTGAGTTGGCCTTTTTTAGTGATTTGGAATCACTTATGATGTCATTTCAGTCCATGTTTTGTGCTTACATACTTGTATTTGTTACTCTTTTATTGCCTTGATGAGATGTGGTCTTATGCTCCATGTTTAGGCCTTAGTGCATGCCTTTTGTTTAAGTCATTTGGGATGCCATTCATGTGGGTTTCGGGGTGTATTTTGCTGCATTAAAACTCTGTTTTTGGTTGAATAGTCCATGCCATGTGTGGTTAGGGTAGTTGTAGTAGAATGCTCCTCTTTATGCCTTAGTCTTAGGCTCATTGGTATGCATGTTTGCATAAACATTTGTCTACCATTTGCATCATCTTTGGCCACTGTTTTGAGGTGTGGCTGAGGCCTCCCATTTCAGTCTAAGTCCATTCTTGTATATAGTTATATGTTTGACTTGTTGTCTCTCATTGCATGCTTGCATTGTACCATGTTTGCGTCACATGTTAAATCACATTATATTGCCTCTTACATGATTAGCATATTGCATGCTTGCATAATAGATTGCATTGCATTTGGCATGTCTTGCATCTTAGCCTCATGTTGCATTCTTGAGCCATGTTTGTATACGTGCATTGCATTGCTTGGTTTGGGGTGTCAAACCAAGCATGATGGATGAGGTGTGTTCGTACTCCAAGTGACGTAACACGTCCCAACCCTTGGTCGCCGACGCCCTTGACCTCAATATGATAGGGTGTTGGCATTCATCTCTTTTGTCGCATGCATTTACACTAAGTTGCAAACTTGGTGCCTTAGGCCATCATGCATCGAAATGCGTGATTGGTGGCCCGAGTATCGAGGGTCACACTCCCATGAGTCCATAGCATGATTGGGAGAGTGGCCATGCATACATTGCTTTGAATTTCCTTGCCATGCACTGTCTGCCCTCTGTTGCTGTCAAAAACAGGTTTCTGCATAAATAAATGGCCGGCCGGCACATACAGTGCCGACCGGCCATCAATTATCAGCTGGTGGTGTAATTTTGGCCGATAAGCCCATCCCCATGGCCAGTGAACTTGAATTGTGGCCGGTGACACCCCAGAGCATTCAGAGGGTGATTCAAAATGGGTCTGGGGACTTTCAGAATTTTCAGAGGAGCAAGGCAGTGTAAACAGAGGCAACAGTGGCATGGCACGGGTTTCCGAGCGGGGCGGTTCGAGCATGCATCATCCTAGCATTCTGAGGCGGGCTGCGGCCATCCTCTTTCTGCATTTAATTTGTTAATTAAATAGAAGATATGTAATATTTAATTAATTAGAAGAGTTAACTATTTATTTGTTTTGTAATATTTATTCGGACCCTTCGAGCGAGGGTAATTGTGTAATAAGTGTGCGTGAGTGTGTGTATGTCTTCCAATCCCACGTCTTTCTTCCCTTTTATTTACCAGCTTTCAATGGTTAGTTTAGGGCATGTTTTTCAATTAGCATACTTATGACAGCATGTTTGCATACATTCATTTGTTTTGTATGCACCGGGCTCGGCACATTATACTAACTGCATTTGATTTCAATCCTAAATTGAATACGTGATAGCTGTAGCATCATCATATGCCATATTAGGATAGCCGAGCCTATTGTAGTTACATCTCGTATGTGTTGCATTAGCCATTTTAACATGAACTAGGATCATATATTTGATTACTAACTGGTTTCTATTTTGGCTCGGAGTACTCAGTAAGTGTTTATGCTTTAGCATCTTGCATGCGTGTGAGTGTTGCCATGATATCATACTTACCATGAGGCTAATTGCTTATGTGATATAACTGCCTGAATGCCTGTGGGTGAAGGTTGGATTGTTTGAGTTGGAACAACTCATTGAAATTTGTGTTTTAGCCTACTTACGAGTAGCAAATCTCAAACCATTTTCCAAACAAACGGATATGCAATGCTTCGTTCCAAATTAGGCGATCTAGTCTATACTTTTGTGTTGTGCGCATCACATAGTAAGATTAGCTAATTAACTGGAATAAGAGCTCATAAGGTTTTCAAAACAAGATATCATAGTTAGTAGAGGCCGATCTTCGGATCAGGCGAGAGGGGGTGCTCATAGCTGACCTTCCCCAATCGTACCCAAGTTCCCGAGCTGAGGCAACTTTGGTGATGATAGACACGTGGCCTTAGGCAAACGAGTCAGGGTTTCCTAAATTCCCCAAAATAAAATATTTAGGTGGCGACTCTGTATCTGGCAAAACAGTCCATGTTTGGCACTTCTTTTCTAAAAATCTGTTTTCTTAAAACGATTTGCCGGATTTGGACTCTTTGGTTCAGATTAAGAACCGTGACAATTTGAGTCCGAACTGTAGTGAGCCCAATGAACGAAACGGGATTTCCTCCCGGGACGTTCGGGGACGTCTACACACCCCCATCTCTCTTCTCATTTCTTTTTCAATTTCAGATTGTCTCCTTTTAAAATAATACACCACCCACTCCCTCTTTAATCGAACACGCTTTAACAACCACTCTGCACTCATTCATTATAATCTCTCTATCATCTATTTCAACGCCCCCACACATCCTTACAAATATCTTATCTCCATCTCCACTCCAAAAACATTATCATTCCTGTGACCCTCTCTTCTCATTTTTGAAAAATCTAGAAATCCGCTAGATATTATTTGTGATTATGTATCAATTTAAAGCAATAAAACAATCCCAATCAAATAATCAAGACAAAATCAATACAACGATTTTAACGTGGAAAAATCACAATTAGAGCACCTCCAATTGTGATAAAAAACCACGGGCAACAGCCACAAAACAATCCACTAAGAAGATATAAAGGAATTACACAAGTATACTCTCAATTACTTAGCGAATCCACACCCTAGTCAAACCACTAGGAATCAAGGAGTATTTGGTGAGTAAAAGCGAAGGCTCTCCCTCAATCAATGAATCCTTTTTTCTTTTTCACATTTTTTTCTTTCTTTTGCACACTCATTGGTGGCTGACACGCTCAAGAGTATGGAAACCGAACAAGAGAAGTATGGATATAATAAGGATGGCCTGGTTGGTGACTTTGAGGTAGCCTTTTCCTGATGGCTGGACTACGAAGAACAGAGGGGAAAACTATGGAGATGCAAAAAGATGGAAGATGGTTAAGAGACTCAACATCACCCATGATGTGCTAGTATAGGTCAATTCCTGTAAAAAAGCAAAAGATACAATGCCAGAAGTCCATAGAGAAAAATAATCACTAAGGCGGAAGACTCCAAAATTTCCTAATCCAAGAGTGTGTACAGAATGAGACATACTAATCAAAGCACACACACTCCAAAATGAGTAATGACCATAGAAAGCACACACATATTATCATGTAATGGATATTCTCATCAATTCCAGTATGCACCAAGGACTATTCAAAAAAAAAATTCAAGCTTGCAAAACCATACTAAGAAAATCTTTTTGTTTTTTTTTTTTATTGTTTTTTTTTTCTTACAAAAATAAAGCAAGAAAAAAAATGAACAAGCACGCACTAAATGATATCACACATTAAATGACCCCAAAAAAAAAAAAAACATACAAAAGAAAACCAAAAACTAAAATGAATAAACAAATTAACGCAAGTCTAGTTTTCTCACCCAAACCGCTTTAGTATTAACAAAGTTGTGAGAATTGCGGTTCTTGAGTGGTGTCTCGACGTTGTGGTTCCCTTCCCTTTCAATGGGAACCCATCTCGACGTGGTTTCCCACTTCCTATTCCTAGGTCTAGGAAAATGCAAACTCGCTCCATGTTTGGTCTCAAGCACATCAAAATAGCAAGGTATATTATGACCCTTAACCTCATTACAACCAATGAAGTGTCTCATTCCCCATGAGATGTTACACAAGTATACTTTTAATTACCTAGCGAATTCACGCCCGAATTGAACCAACCCCTATGTGTCTCTTCCAGCCCCATCTTCACCTTGGAATTGTCTTGATGATGAGCCACTCCAGAATCCACTAAAGCTTCAGGCTCGAATTCTTCAGAATCCACCGAAGAACAACTCTCTCTTTTGTATAGTATGAACAAACAATCCTCTGATGTATCCTCCTTAAACCATGAGTTGAATACTCAATGAAACATCAAAGAAAACTAGCAAAATAGCCCCAGATATAAACCCTAGAACCCAAGAAGAAGATCTGGAGGCATTATCCTAGATTTGGACTGAAACATGTATTTATAGAAATCTGTCCTGCGATCTCCGTTCGAGCGTCAAAAAGGCCACTCGAGCGGACCTACGCTCGAGCGCGGAAAGTTCTGCTCGAGCGAGAAAAAACAACATCCAGTATTTTTGCAGGCGAACAAACTTCTGAAACCCAGCATTCTCTGCTCGAGCGGACAGGCAACTTTGAATGCATTTTTGCATTTTGCTTCGGGAGTGCTACCCCTCGAGCCCGCCTGGGCGCTGCAGCTTGATCCCCGTCATAATCAGCGAAGTGGCAATCTTGAAAGAATTAACATCACAAAACTTCTCTGCGAGGCACAATTCAGGTTGGATTCGCATCTAAACACTCATAGCCTCACTGAGATAAAAAGTGCGAAAACAAATACAACTTAAAGGAGTTTTGTCAAGAATAAAAACCTAACAATTTTTTTATTATGCTTCACTCACAAACTCATCATAATACCAAACCCATCCTAACCAAATATTCTAACTTGTATATATATATATAAATTGAATTCAATCTCTTTTTATTTTTTATTATTATTATTTTCTCTTTTTTTTTAATTATTTTTATTTATAAAATATCATAATATATTTATACAAATTTATATAAAAGCATCTAAAAATATATACAAACACATAAAATTATAAAATACTACAAATTAATAAAAAAAAGATTTGAGTGATATAAATAATTTGGTCGAAATGGGTGAGGTTTGGGATTAAAATTTCAATATGATTTTTCTGCTGAGATATTCATAAAATGACATATTCCAATTTTTATCAGCGGGTGGTCAAAAGAAAGTGCCCAAGTCTTAGGGCCGGTCAAAATGGGGTGTCTATAATGTGCTTTGCAGTGAAACTATACAGGGATGTGCATATCAGTTGCGAAGTTGGTATCGATTTTGGGAAGAGTACAGTCATTCAGCTATGCTCATATCTGTTCTAGTGAAATTAGGTTGAGATGCTGTCTGTTTTCTCTTTTGCACGGTAGTCTTGGAACTATAGCTTCAGAAGGCTTCGATATCCCCCAGGTACATTGGACTTGTGTTGATAGACTTTGCCAGGTCGGAGATTCAGTTCAAGGGCAACCGGTGTTTCCTTCGCTAGAGGCAAGGCAAAGAAAGGTTAGTCAGGGCTCACTAGTTCAACTGATCTGACAATCACCAGTCACATCACCTTTGTTCAAACTCAGCAGACCGTGATGGCATAGAGTCCGGAAGAAGTTGTGGCCATGATAGTGGCATTAAACCAGGGAATCGCCATGCAGGATGAGACCAATGCCGAAATGCAACGCCTATCTGGGGCACCTACCACATATCCAGTCTCAGGACCCCAGCCGAACTTTGACCCACTTCCGCCAGCTGAAGATTCACAAGGTCTGGATCCTCGAGAAGGGTTGGCTCAAGCTCGAGTTTTCACACCTCTGGTGCAGCCTAATGAGAGGCTTTATTCCCTTGATATTAATGAGCTCAACCCGATCTCATTAAAAATTGCTAATCTTGAGAAGCAATTCAAAAAGGCATAGGGCCTTAACTCCATTCCCGACATTGAGGATGGGTACACCGAGGCTGCCGTACGGCTCCCAGACAGATTCAAAATGCCACACATTGACCGTTTTGACAAGTCTGGAGATCCTATGGTACACATTTGACTTTTCTTGGACGTCCTGAAACCGATGGGTCTGACTAAGCCGCAGAAACTCTTTTTGTATGGAAGAACCCTATCGGGCATAGCAGCCACTTGGTACGCCAAGTTGGAAAATAAAGTGAAGCAGAACTGGGAAGAATTGGCTAAGGCATTTGTCGATCACTATTCTTACAATACCCAAGTTGAAATGACCACTCAAGAGCTTGAAGTAACCCACCAGAACCTAACAGAGCCTTTTGTGGAATTTGTTGCAAGGTGGAGAGCAAAGGCAGCACAGATGACAGATCGGCCTTCTGAGAGGGACAAAATGCGGATAATGGTGCATAACCTTGAGCCTGATATGTTGCAAAAGCTGATAGTTGCTCCACTATTCACTTTCAAAAGTTTGCATGAACTGGGGTTTAGATCGAGAATGCGTTCAACAAAGGGATTATTCCCAGAACAAGTGAACCGATAAGGAGGGTGATTTTCGGGAGTACCAATGCTAGCAGTAGCACTATTCCCAAACCCATTGAAATCAATACAGTTGCCACAGCCGACCCTTTTGCCAAATCAAGCCTACGAACAGCCAGTCCAGCCCGAGCTCAAGGTAGAACTTTCACCCCCCTCTATATGAGCCTAACCAGCGCGCTAAAAGTCTTGATGGAAAGAGGGTATCTCATACCCCTTGATCCTCAACCTCTGCCTGACCCACTCCCTATCAGACATAACCCCACTAAGTACTGTGTGTACCATCAGCAGCGCGGTCATGGCACCGATTGTTGCTATCGCCTTCGTCATGAGGTCTAGAATCTCATCGACAACCAGACGATAGCTCCACCTCAAGACCCTAATGACCAAGTACCTCATCCACACCTCAATCAAATCTATACACTACCATCCACTTACAACCCCAACATATATATCAACCTGGCCCATCTACCCAAGCCTGAGGTGTTCATTCCATAAAGCACGGACTTGTGCATGATGGATACACCTGAACCCCAATCATCTCAACCCTATGAACCCACTATTTCTGAGCTAATGAGAATGATTGAAGATCTTCAGAGAACTGTGGCAGATCTAGCCTTTAGGATATTGGCTCCGTCATCGACCACATCACATGCTAGAAATTTCACACCAGAGGGCTCCCCAATCTTGAGGCGAGTTGTAATTAAAAATGGCTAACCTAAATCCATCCGAAGTCTAGGCAATGACATGTCGACCACAACTGGGCTCCGCTCTGATATAGCGACCCAATCCCTTGGCAAAGTGGAGGCAAATGGCAAGAACAAGGTAGGGGCAGGCATTGGTCCCTATGAACACCTTATGTAGGCTGTTGAGGCTTTGAAAGCCGAAGGGCTGAACAAATAGCAAGTGCTCGCAGTTGTTGCAAAGACTGTAGATGACACTTTTGCCACTCAGGTTCGGGGCATTCTGAATCAAGGGGCAGGCCATGAAAAGGGATGTCATACCAGAACACCCCTTTCAGCTCCAATCCTACACTCGGAAGAGATCATCAAACTCAGCCAGCACCTGCCCATCCCTTTGCCGGTACATCCAATACAACTCCACAAACCTCAAGCCATCAGGTCCGAGGCCAAAGGGTCTTCGCCCCGCTTTACATGTCCTTATCCAAAGCCATGGTGTGTTGATCAAAAAGGGCCATCTCAAACCCTTTGAGCCTCGACCTCTTCCGAATCCCCTTCCAGCTAAGTATAATGCTACCAAGTACTGTGCCTTCCATCAACAAACTGGTCATGACACTGACCTTTGTTTTCGTCTTTGCCACGAAATACAAGATCTGATTGACAAATAGGTCATCGTCGCACTAGATCCTGCAAAGTCTATCGGTATTGGATCGATGAACTTGGGGGATAATGTGATTATGTGATCAGGGGTTGAACCACCTGCGGATGTCGTTCATTTTATTGCGGATGTCGTTCATTTTACTACGGATGTGGGGATGGCACGCACTGTTTTGAGCAATGTGCAAATGCTGCTTATTATACGTTTTGACTTAGGTATTGAGTCAGTTTTGTCGTGTTGTATTGAGCCTGTCTTGTTGTATCAAGTCAGTCTTGTAGTGTCAGAGTCGGGTGATTTCGGGGGTGTTACCTCGGACATCACTATCTTGTTTTGTGTTTGTCTTTTACACTCTTTCTTTTGAGTCTGTTTCTGCCATGAAGCCAGTTGTGCCAACAAATTTGAATGAAACGGTAGAGATTTTCACCTACTTTTCTGTGCTTTGAAATCATTGCATTAACCTAAGTTTTTCAAAACTTTTCTAACACTGTGATGAAAACAAAGAGGGAGGAATTCCTCGAGATTTGTAAAAGTTTGATCAAACTGAGAGGAAGAGAGAGGCATGCTAAGCCCTTAATGAATGAGATCATGTTTGTTAATGTGAGTACTGAGAAGGATCCTAGCTTGATCTAGACTGGTTCTAGAATGTCTTCACGAGCGACTAGTCGCTTTCTTAAAAGATTTCAAAAAATGTTTTGTGTGGTCCTGCGAAGACATGATTGGAATCGCTCTCGGGATTGTGCATCATAGGATTGCTCTCAGCCTCGAGACTTGACCCTTTTTGCTTTCAAACCTTGAACTTTGATTCAGAATGTTCAACGATCAATCACAACGTAAGGCTTGTATGGCCGGATCGGAAGCAACCCTTACACTAGGGGCAATAAGTTCAGATGTCATCAAAGGAAGCTTGCAAAGCTAGATTAGAAGTAGCCCTTGAACTAGGGGCAAAAATGTCAGATGTGCTCAAAGATTCAAAAGATGGGTCATTCCGCAAACTAAGACTGGCAAGAAAGCCGAATTGTAGAATCTGAAAGAAGAAAATTTTTTGCTAAAGGACAACCGAGTTCCTATCCACAACACTAGGGGCAAATTCAGACCCGCTTGGATGGACTCTTACATCATCAACGAACAACAACCATTCTCATGGATTCAGATGGCTTCAAGATCTCAAAATCGATCAACATGGACAAGTTAAACTTTTCTATCCTTGAGGGGCTCGTTGGGCTGAAAACTCGGAAGGGTGACCCAGGCAAAAGTTAGAGCAAGAAAAAAGAAAAAAAAATGAAAAAATGAAAAATACAAAGAAAATAAAGAAGAACAAAAGAAATGAAAAGAAAAGAAAATAGCTCGCAAGGTTGAAAACTCAGAAGGGCGGCCTTGGCAAAAGTTAGAGCGTAAAAGGAGAGTGTCAACACCTGAGTGAACCTCAACCCGGAACTATGTACGGCCTAATTCCCATGTTTGGGATACGTAGGCAACTTCATTCTAAAATTCGGCCCCAACCATTTTTAGCCTGCTTGGCTCATCCATGTTGATTGGTTTATCCTTGTTCAAACTCGGCTATCTTATCCATGTGCAAATTGGCTTGTCTTCGTTCAAATTCGGACTGTCCTATTCCGTTAGAAAGATTCAACAGCAAGATGATTCAAAGTTCAGATTTGAGGTTGTGCATCTCGAGAGTAGATTCCGTGTTGGTTGAGCAGTGGCCATTTGCAAAAACAATTTTTGGGAATTTTTAATGAGGTTGACTAGTTCTCTCGAAAATTATTCCATTTTTTCCAAAACAGGACCATTTCTTGGACCCAAAAAAGGAAAATTTTCAATGCTTCCAACCTGACTTGTATGATTTCGAATTAGAAAATCGAATAAGTATGTTAATCTAACTCTCATATTGGTCAAAATTGTTTTAACAGAAAGCCAAAACAAAAATGGTCAAAATGATGAATTAGGGGCACAGTTGAGTCAGGTTTTCTGTCTTTTTTTCCATTGTCAACATACTTGCCAGAAAGGGCACCATATTCGCCAGAAAGGGCACAACTGAAGCTAACAGCAAAGGGTTGAAAGCTCTCACATCCTCTAAGTAGCGAGGTACCAAGCTAAGTGCGAAGCACGAACCGGAACGGGATGTTCGGTTCCTTCATCCGAACGATCAAACCCAAGTTGGCATCTGACCCGGAATGGGGACGTAGAAAACGTAATGTGTGAGACCAATCAATTGTATACCTGGCTGGTGGGACATGTTGTAACTCACCTCAATCAAGCTAAGCTAGAGGCGTCGTCAACTGATGTCAGTTGCAGATTTACTGCGCATCCAGTCGCATCACAACCCCCTCTGTGGAAGAAACTCACTAGTTGTGAGCGAAGGAATGAGAATCTAGTAGAATACTAGGTACAAGAGCCCACAACTTCCTGCTTATCCATCAACCACCCAGGGGAGCGATAAAAAATAAAGAGAGATTAAAGAATAGAGAGATGTGCGCTGAGAGAAAAAGTGAGAAAAGGGCTTTTTCAGAAAAAATAGAGATTGAGTGCCGGAGCGATGTGAGAATCACAAATAAGGAAGGACGGGAAACAATACTTGGAAAAGCTGTGGGCTCCCTATGAATCGAGAGGTCTCCCACTGGTGGTACACATCCGAGTGTTGTGTTTGTTGTTTTTGTTTGTCTCGATTCTAGTTTTGAGTCGTTTAGTGTGTTTGTGTTTTTTTTATCTTTGTTTTCCTTTGTTGAGTCGTTTTGACTGTGGTCAATCATAGGCTCAATATCCGGTTAAGAACTCATTTCTCAATTTCAATTTTAAATTGTTTTGTGCTCAGAGTGCTGTGCCATTCTCCACATATGTGCAAAGCAGGATTCTTTCTTTCATAAACTGCAAGGTTCAACTCAGGTCATGTGAGAACGATAGAACCAAGACCTATCTGAAGTTATATGGGTTCCAGACTACAAAGCAAAAGAAAAAAGGGAAAATTTGGAGCATCTGAGTCTGTTTCAACTTCAACAAATTCTGAGACTGCATTCCAGGTACATTTTCTCAAGCCTCGCCATTTCTCTGGAGTATGAGTGTATCTCGATCCCAAGTGTAAGCCTGCTTCAAGTCAAAATGGAAATTAAAGCAGCATGCAAATGTTACCTCTCGCCAATATAAACAGGGTGTATCCTTTTTGAGCTGAGCATGTTACAAAGTCCTCTGAGAGGTAAATTGGAGGCATCAAAGTACATATTTGATTCTCTTCTTGCATAGAATGTGCACTTTCATATACACTTTTGTTGCATGCGTGCCGCGTATCGTATATGATTCTTGCATAGAATATTGCTTTCAATGTTGCATAGAATATGCCTGTCTCTTTCATAGAATATGCTTTCAATATTGCATAGAATATGCTCTCATTTCATACATAGAATATGCTTTCAGTCTTGCATAGAATATACTTTTGTCTTTTGCATAGAATATGCTTGTTTCATGCATAGAACATGCTTTCAATTAACATCATGCATCTATCGCACAATAATCTCACTCAGTGCATCTATTGCACTAATTTCATATCACTCGCACTGTCTTGTGCACTTTGTGGTTGTGTATCACTCGCACTGTCTTGTGCATTCTTTGGTCTAGGAGACCTTAAAATCCTGCATTTACACTCGCACTTTCTTGCGCATCGCTCTTTTTTGTGTAATTTACACTCACGCTTTCTTGCGCATCGCACTTTTTTGTGTAGTTTACACTCGCGCTATCTTGCGCATCGCGCTTTCTTATGCAATTTACACTCACGCTTTCTTGCGCATCGCACTATCTTGTGCATTTCATTACATGCTCTCATCTTGCATAGAAAATGCTCGTATCTTTTGCATAGAACATGCGTTCTATCGAGCTATTTTGTGCACCTTACCTGCACTTGTTAGTGCATTGCATCGCGTTATTTTGTGCACCTTACCTACACTTGTTAGTGTATTGCATCGCGCTATTTTGGGCACCTCACTTGCACTTGTTTGTGCATTGCATCGTGCTATTTTGCGCACCTTACTCACACTATCTTGTGCACTTTGTATCGCACTGTCTTGTGCAACCCGCATCGCACTGTCTTGTGCACCCCGCATCGCACTGTTTTGTGCACCCTGTATCGCACTGTCATGTGCACCTTGTATTACTCGCATTGTCATGTGTGCCCTACATAGCAGTGTTTTGTGCATTCCTTTTGTAACGCACTATTTTGTGTATTACATCGCGCTATCTTGTGCATTTCATCGCATTGTCTTGTGCACCTTGCATCACATTATCTTGTGCATTTCATCTTATGTCGCGCTATTTTGTGCACCTTGCATCGCATTGTCTTGTGCACCCTCACTTGCACTATCTTGTGCGCTTGCATTGTGTTACCCTGCGTATTCACTCTGCATCGCATTGTCTTGTGCATCCTCCCTGGTCTAGAAGACTTTGAATCCTCTGAAGGTGCAATTCCTTTGGTGTTTGTCGTGCCCGAACGACTTTCGGTGGTCTGGTATAGCCACCTGCTTGTATTTGCGATGAGTTCCTAAGAGATCAACTGAGACGGTAGAAACTAGAGTTCGAATGGCTGATGCCTAGAACGCAAAGGTTCGAAATTTCTGAGACTAAAGTCTGGTTTAAATACCCAGGGGTGTATTGTCGACTTGAAATTTGTATGGCAGCCCCATAGGTTGAGGTAACGTGTATGCGCCTCAATTCTGGATACTAAACCAACCTAGTCTGTCACCCTGTTGGAGAATAGGGAAAGCTGCAACCATAGCCAGGGAGAAACGTAGTACCTATGGTTCGGAAACGCAAGATGCAGAAAAGGAAGATCCCCAGCAGTATGAGGTAAGTCATTTCCAGTTGCCCCTGTAAGGTACCTTCACTTCCTAGCTACTATATCATCTATTACATCTATTGCATTGCATATAGCATCTATCACATGCATCTATTGCATTGTCCATTTATCACTTGCATCCTTTCCATGTTAAGCTTAGTTTGGCATGTGCTCATACATTTCCTTCGTTAAAGCATGGTTCTGTGATAATGTGTATGTGCCTATTCCACTAAGAGAATTGTGGTCTGAGGGTTTCGACACCTTTTCTATGTTAGACATGATCTGGTTTGTGTTCATGCCTTTTCTAGGTAAAATGTGGTTTGGCCTACGCCTTATGCACTGCATCCATTGCATTGTACTTTGTTTTGTTGCATTCAGCATGTAGGATTACGATCTTTCCTCAGCAGATCATTTCTCACTTATATCATGCCACCCAATTACTTGTATTCTTTCTGCGAAACACATAGTTCTGCATGTGCACATGCTGTAGACACCCCATTTTTGACCGTCCTCAAGACTTGGACGTCACCGTTGGAACACTCGGTGATTATCCATGTTTGTGTTCGTTTGGAGTTCCCGGAGTTCTCGGCTCGCGCGCCTTGCCTCAGGACTTCCGAACTCGACCGTCTTGTGTCTGGTTTTGCACCAAACACTTGTGTTTTGCCTTGGAAGGGCAGGGAATGCTTTGTGAGGCATCCCCACACACCACCGGCTGTGGCTAGAGGCCACCGGCTGGCTGGTGTTGCCATCGGCACTTTATTGTGCCGACCGGCACTCTTTTGTGCCGACCGGCACTAAGTTTTGTCAAAATGACACTCTTTGCCGGCCGGACACTGTGCAGTTGCTTTATGAGATATTTTCAGACAGCTGTATAGTTTTGGTTCCCCTCCATACACGTGTATGGAGGGATGACCCTCTTAGTTAGCTTAGCTTGTAAGCTTTGCAAGCTTTGCTTGCCTATAAGAGGACCACTCCTCTTCTTGGCTTAGGGTTACAAAATTTTAGACATTTTTAGACAGACCAAGCTCTGGTTTTTAGGGTTAGGATAGATACACATCCTATCTCTCTTCTTCCCTCTTGTTTTGTACACTAGGTGTTTGTGTCATACTTTTGCTCACCAACACCTAGTGTTTCACCTTCTTTGGGTTCTTGAGGGTCCAGAGGTCTGTTGTGAAGCTTTGAAGCTGGTTTGGTGCTCAAGGAAGCCAACACATCATCTTTGTTGAAGAGGCTACAAGGGTGAGACATTAACTCTCTTTTTTCCCCATTCTTGCACTCCATTTTTACCTAGCTTAGAACTGTTTTTGTGCTTAGTGATTAACACATAAAAGTTCTGTTTTTTAAGCCTCTTTATTGTTTATTAAGAGTGTTTTGTGGTTTGAGCAAGTTTGACCACCCTTAGGCCTTGAAAAGGCCTTTTTTTGTGCTATTTTGTGAGAGATCCGAGACTTTGGTGCTTGGGCCTCTCCGCCACTGAAATCTTGAGGGATTTCAGTGGTGGAGATGGTGCCTTGAAGTCTCCAAAAGGGGAGGGCCACCCCCTCTCCTTGATGTCCTTGGAAAGGGCAAGTTTTGGCCTCCAAAGGAGCACCATGTTTGGTTGTTTGTTGAGCATGTCTTGGCTGCATTTTATGTTTATTATGCCCTAATATGACATTGTTATAAGTTGGTTTTGGTCCCCTATGCATGCTTAGCATAGTTGCCTTGTAATGCCTTTTGATCCTCTAACATGCCTAGGTTGCATGCCTTAGCTTCTAGCATGATTTAGGCTTGCATTTGTGAATGTTTTGTGCTTATTTTGCCATGTTTTAGCTCTGTCCATAGTCATTTTGGTCAACCTTAGCGTGCATTATATAGCCTCTTTGTATTTGGCTTGTTGGCCTTAAGAGCATGAATGTATAGCATGCCTTGTTTGCATCATTTTAGTGGCTTGGAACCACCTAGCATGCTATTTCAGTCTCTTTGGTGTGCTTGTATGCTTGCCTTAGTTGCCTCTTTAATGCTTTAAAAACATGTGTTGAATGCTTCATGTTTTGGCTTTAATGCATGCCTTTGGATTCATGTCATCTAGATGCCATCTAGGTGGTCCTTTAGGCTTAGTTTTATGTGTTAAAACTCTGTTTTTAAGCGTTTAAGTATTGCCATGTGTGGTTGTGCTAAGTGTGGTTCAAAGCCTCATTGATTTGCTTTGAACCTTAGACCATTTGCATGCTTTGTTTGGCTTGTTTTGTTGCATGATTTGGCATCATGTTTTGCATGATTTTCAGAGCTTTACAATGTGTGCTCATTGCCCTTGTTTGGTATCTCCAAGTGTGCTTGGGGGTTGCCATGTTTATGCCTTGGGTTTGGACCATAACACTTGCATGTGTGTGTGTGTTTAGTCTCCATTTCTAGGCACTTTGGCCACTGATTTTAGGCCAATTAGGAGTAGCCTAATTCATGTTTTAGTCCACTCCATTGCTTGGTTTACATGCTTCTTTGCTTAGGTTGTATGCCTAACATGTTTAGCTTGCTTACATTGCCCATGTTGCATGATAGATAACATGACTAGGTTGCATTGTATCAACATGCATTCCTTATCCCTTGAGTTGGTGATAGGGATTGGGACTTTGGTTTGTTTGGTTTGCATACATTTGAAATCAAAGTTGCATTCTCGGTTCCTTGGGCCATCATGCATAGAAATGCGTGATTGGTGGTCCGAGAATCGAGGCATATGCCCCCTTGAGTCAAAAACATGATAAGGGGTGTGTGTAGTGCATAAATACCTTGAATCACATTGCCATGCATGTTGTTGTCCTCTGCTGCTGTGAGTTGCAGGTTTTGCAGGCATTTTGTGCCGACCGGCACTGTTTAGTGCCGACCGGCAGTCAATTGGCAGCCGATGGATGAGTCTAGTGCCGGTGGCCTCCTCCTTCAGCCGGTGGTGTCCTACCCCAGCCGGTGGTGATCCCTAGTGCCCTGAGAGGCACTCCTGGGACTTTGTTAATTTTCAGAGGAAGGAAACAGGGAAAACAGAGGCAATCCGTGCATGGCAGTGCGGTTCCGAGTCAGTCCCGAGCGCGTGCTGCATTGGGCCCTCATCCCGAGGCGATTTACTGTTTAATTAGATTAATTATTTTATTTAATTAATTTAGTTGATTTGTAATATTTTAATTAGCTTGCGTAGTTAATTAATTTGTATATTCTTTCGGTCCCTCCGAGCGAGGGCAAAGTTGTAATAAGTGTGTGTGAGTGGGTGTATGTCTTCCAATCCCCATTTCTTTCTCCTTTTTATTTACCCGCTTATGTTGGTAGATTAGGGCACATTCAAATTAGCATACCTTATGCAATGCATGTGTGCATTCATGCATTTGTTTACATGCATCGGGCTCGGCACATCATGCAAACTGCATCGTACTTTCAATTCCAAATTGAATGCGTGATAGTTGTTGCATCTCATGTGCCATGTTTAGGGTTAGCCGAGCCTGTTTAGATTACACCCCTGCATGTGATGCATTAGCCATTTAACATGAACTAGGTCATGCATTTTTGCTAACCAGTTTATTGTTTTTGGCACGGAGTACGATGTAAGTATTTACGCTTTAGCATACCACATGCGTGTGAATGTTGCCATGACAGTATGCTTACCATGCGGCTAAGTGCTTATGTGAGTTAAACTGTTTGAATGCCTGTGGGTGGAGGTTGGATTGTCTGAGTTGGGAAAACTCATTAAAATCCGTGTTTTAGCCTACTTGCGAGTAGCAAATGCCGAAACATTTTCAAAACAAACGGATATGCAATGTTTGTTTCCAGATTAGGCAATCTAGTCTATACTTGTTTGCCGCACGCATAACATAGTAATTCTAGGTTAATAATTGAGATAAGAATGCATAATGTTTTCAAAATCGGATATCACGGTTAGTAGAGGCCGGTCTTCGGACCGGGCGAAAGGGGGTGCTCATAGCTGACCTTCCCCGATCGTACCCAAGCTCCCGAGCCAAGACATTTGGTGATGACGGACACGTGGCCTTCGGCACTGAGTCAGGGTTTCCTAAATTTCCCATTTTAAAAATATTTAGGTGGCGACTCTGTATCTGGCAAAGCAGTCCATGTTTGGCACTTCTTTTCAAAATCTGTTTTTCTCAAAACGATTTGCCAGAGTTGGACTCTTTGGTTCAGATTAAGAACCGTGACAATTTGAGTCCTTGAACTGTAGTGACCCCAATATGAACGGAACGGGACTTAACCCTCCCGGGGCGTTCGGGGACGTCTACACATGCCTACTCCACTAAGAGAATTGTGGTCTAAGGGCTCCGGCACCTTTTCTGTGTTAAACGTAGTTTGATTTTGCATCACCATCTCTTTATAATATTTGTGTGGTTTTGCACTGCTTGTGGTTTGATAATTCAATTACATTGTATATCATGTGCATTGTTTCATTGCATTGCATATCGTCTGCATTGTTTTGCTATATTGTGTATCATTTTGTATCCTGCCCCTGAACTACGCTAGTTTGATTCTTTGTAAAGGGATACGTAGGCAACCTTCGGGTTCAACCAATTGCATTTGCATTTTGTTTATTTGTCCAAGTCTTCGGCCTTGTCAAAAATGGGTCGTCTCTAGGCTTTGACATTCACTCATGTCATTTCATGACTCTGAGCTCTGTCAAAGAGGGAAAACTGTAGACACCCCATTTTTTACCGCCCTTAAGACTTAGGCGCCACTGATTTCTTACTTGATGGGGTAGGCTTCTTGTGCAAAGGTTCGATTTCTTCGGCAATGAGAGCGTCAAATCCAAGCCTCATACCTCATTTTTGGACCAAAATGATTTTGACCAAAAAGATTTTAAACCTTAAAACCCTCTCTTTCAAAATATTTTTGAAACAAAGTTCCTACAATGTTTCGAGGCTCGCATTTCGTTAAATATTGTGTTTCTCGGTAAACCGAGCAAGGACAAAGTGGAATTGAATGAAAGAGAGGTAAACTCTTTGAAAAAATCTTTAAAACATCTTGTTTAGGGGTTTGGAGTTGAAGAAAAGAAGAGGAGAGGGAAGAAACCAAGTTGGGAAAAAAGATGGGCATGGATCGTTAAGAGAGAGAGTCGAGCAGCCCTCGCTAAGTCAGGCCTATCCATTTGTACACTTGGATTTCAATTACGAGGCCACCACCATTGGAAAGTGGACTTCCGGGGCTTTATTTTGCACTCAAGAATCTCCTAAAGTCGAGTCCGAAAGAGGCAGATATGGCTGGTTGAAGTTGGGCATCAATCCGATTGAGCTAAAACTGAGTAGTCTTCACAAAAGAAGTATATCTCGTAGCAAACTTGGAATTTTTATGTGAGGTTGCCACCATTGGAAAGAAGACTTTTGGGGCTTCAATTTAGGCTCAAGAATGATCTGAAAAGGAGTCCAGATGAAGGAGATATGCCCATATGAAGTTGGACTTGGAAAGCAGATTTTTGCTGTCGGCCACCAAAGTGGCCGGTCGGCCACAAATGTCCCAAACTGAGATATTTTGCAGATATTTACCTCCAGTTGTCTTCCACAAGCTCCAGCTGTCTCTAAATTAGATATTTCGACCTTGAGCTCTTGTATTGCTATCTATAGAGGTCATATCTCTCATATTGCAAGGTTAAAAAGTTTGGGAGCCTCTTTCTCTACAATTCTCTCTCTAGATCTCTCTCTAGATCTCTCTCTCACTTGCCCTTTTGTGCATACAAGTAGAGATACACCTCTCTTTTGCCTAGAGATCCTTAACCAAAGTTGCTTACCTTTGGGCTGAGATTACTTGGAGTCTTGTTTGAGCTCTAGAAGGAGCATTTAACTTGATTTGGTGCCTCATTTGTGCCTAAAGTGTGTTGTGCTTCAAAGGTATAGAACTTACCCTATATAAGCTTGTTTTGCATGCTTGTTTTGCCATCTTTTCAAACTGTTTTTGGCCTGGTTTTCAACTACAAAAACCTCTATTTTTTAGTCCCAAAAATGGTGGTTTAAGGCCTTTTTGTGTTGAGGGGTGGTCCACCCTTCTTGTTGTCTAATTGTGTGAGCTTTTGTGCCATCTTTCAAGGCCTTTAAATCAAACTTTTTGGGCCTTTAAACCACTGAAATTCAGAGTTATTTCAGTGGTAAAAAGTATGTTTTGAAGTCCAAAAAATGGAGGGGTTGGCCTCCCCTCCTTGTGTCTCACTTGCATGCCTAGTTAGCATCCTATGGTAGCATGTTTTTGTGGTTTAATTTAGCTTAATTCCAGCATGTCTTAGACTTTATTTTGGACTGCTTTAGCTGTGTTTTGAGCTATTTGGCTCAATTGAGTCTTGTTTTGCATAGTTGTAGTGCAAATGCCTTTACTAGTTTAGTGTTTTAAGCCTTTAAACATGTTTTGCTTGAGATGATTGCATGTTATAGTGTCTTTTAACATGTGATTTCAGTGTATACAACTCTGTCACATTCTCACTTATTTCACTCTTTCATTGCTTTTGAGAGTTGTGTCTTGAGTCTTGTTTGTAGCCTAACATGCGAGCATGTTTTTCTAGCTTTTCATGCCTCAATTTTAGCATGTTTTAGCCACTATTTTGGCATGTTTTAACTCTGTCCAGAGCTGGTTTGGTCAATTGAGCTTTATATTGCATGCTTATAGTGTCGTGTTCTTCACTAGTTTGATGCTTTCGGCTCTTAAGTATCACTTGCATGAGTAGTTTGCATGATTTAGTGTCTTTTGCATGCCATATAAGCACTGAAATGTCTGCAACCTCCTTCTATTCTTCACTTTTCAATTTGTTTTGAAAGTGGCCTTGAGCCCCTTGTTGGCTTGGGTGTGGAATTGAGGCTCTCATGCCTAATGGTTTTAATCCTCCCTTGAGGGTTTCTACTAAGCAACAACATGAGGCCTCTTTCATGCTCAAAGCACTTGTGGCTTAGGCCCTCTTTCCAATTAGAGGACTTTCACTATGGACTTAATCAGTTAAAGGACTAATCGGTAATGTAAAATGTGTAAACAAAACATGATAAGTGAAACTTGAGCAAGATAAACATGTCATGTTGCAATGCGTGTGTTCGAATTGGACGTTAATCCTAACACAAGAAAAATGGAACGTTTCATACTCAAAGTGATGAAACGTGTCACTTTTTCTTGGTCACCATTACCGTTGATCATGCATGATAGGGTAGTGGTCCTTCGAGTCTTATTTGTGCATTCATTAAGCCTGTACAAGCTTGACTCTTTGGCCATCATGCATTGAGATGCTTGGTTGATGGCTTGAGAGCCAAGTGCTACACTCCTTTGAGCTTGAAAAATTATAAGGAGGGTGGCAGTACACACATTTCTTGAAAAATGCATTGCTTTGCCTCTATTGCTCTCTGTTGCAGCAAAAACAGAAGTTTGGGAAAAGGATAGGCCGACCGGCCACTTGAGGTAGTCGACCGGCCACCTAAGCTAGCCGACCGGCCAGTTAAGGTGGCCGACAGCCACTTTTTGTGGCCGACCGGCCACCAGTGAGTTTTTTGTACAAAAGTGTTCTTGTGTTGGAGCGGAGGCAGTCTGGAAGTTGGTACAATTTTCGAAGATCAAAACGAATGCAAACAGAGGCAGCCGATGGCAAGGCGATGGATTTTCGAGAGGAAGTCTGTAACGCCCTCAAATTTAACCCATTATACATATAACAATGACTTGCATTATTAAAAGAAAACATTGCATTATCTCATTCATCAGAGTATTACGAAATAAAACATTCCATGTAACATCATAATAAATGCCCTACGGGCTTACATCTTGCCAAGCCAACACTTGGACACAAAATTATGAGTTCTAACTCAAATACAAATAAAGCCCTAGGCTTGAATGTTTACATGTAATTCAAATAAAAACAAATAACTAAAGACAAGGCTTCAAAGTCCAAATCCTTCCAAGCTAAGTCCTTGGAGGTAGCTTATCACCTGAACCTGAAAATGATGTTCCCATATAGGGTGAGCCACAGCCCAGTAGAAATATACTAAACCATATATAAGTATTGAATAAAGCAGTAGCATTCAATAGATGGATAACACGAATTATCAGCCTCACTTTCCATTAATTATTCAACTATCCATTATTACCAATATGGCTCAGAACCTGGCCAAACTTACAACAGTGAACTGTATATAATATTCACATTACTTCCCATATCAACAAAACAAATGAGACTTAGGCTCATATCACAACACTTCATACTTCCAGATTGATACACATTTTAGTGCTGTATCAATAATATCTATATCTATAAACACTTCAATATCAATAAGCACACATAAAAGTGATGCTAATGGAGTCCATCCCCTATCTCCTCCCAAACAAATTTCGGTTTAGAGGTCCATCCCCTATCTTCCCCTAAACCGTGGAGTACATCCCCTATCTCCTCCCAAACAATATGCAAATGCATGGTCAATCAATACACGTATTTTCTGTATTAATTCAATAGTCAAACAATGACTTAACCCATATGATTAGTTCCAGTTATCCCTAATCCACATGCAATGTCTACAACAATCATGACTATCCTCCACCGATAGCCCAAAACAGTTATTTCTAGACTGGAAATAAATAAATCAACAATTCAATAGGCGAGTGATTTAAATTAATCAACTACCTCATTTAATCAATAAATTCCTCAATCTCATGAATTCAACTAATTTCCCCCAATTTCTTTAAATTAATTATACAAATCAATCTATTAAACAATTAGGGTTTTTCCCAAAATTACCAAACTACCCCAACATATTAAAATGCCAAAACTTAGAACAAAACGTATACATTGGAGTAGGAAATCCCTACCTCGAAGAATTAACCAGAATGGAGAAGACGAAGATGAAGACCCAAGTCCAAAGTGCTCCAAATTCACAAATTCTCAGATTAAAACAAAGATCTCGACCCACTCTATCTTTTTAATAAAGCAACTAGGGTAGAAACACACCCTAAATAGATCAAACCTAAGAGAAAAGGTGAGTAGGGAGAGAGAAAAGTCGGACCTAGGGTTTGGAAACAAAAAGAGATAGAAAAACTGATCAAAAACCCGCTGCTGCCTATTTAAACTGAACAGGCTCGCTCGAGTGAAGACATGGTCGCTCGAGCGACCAGACACAAGAAAGCCTCGCTCGAGCGAAGAAAAGCTCGCTCGAGCCAAAAACTCGATACTTCAGGTCTGCAATCCAGAAGCACGCTCGAGCGAAGGACTGCTCGCTCGAGCGAAGAACTCGAAAACATACACGTCGCTCGCTCGAGCGAAGAAAAGCTCGCTCAAGCGAAGAAACACTGCTCTCAGGTCTATACTAGACGCAGTCGCTCGCTCGAGCGAAGAAAAGCTGGCTCGAGCCACCAGACACAAAATACAACCCTCGCTCGAGCGACCAACCCAAAAACTGGACAGCAACACTTGGTTTCCGAACGCAACCAACCTGTAACAAACCCTGCCCAACATATCCTATAACTCAAAATAAGGAATTAAAGGACAACAAAAAAAACAATATAATAACAACTGAATCTACGGAACATAAGTCCGGGTACAACAACTAAATGGGAAAAGACCGGGGTCGCTATAACCTCCCCCCCTTAAAAGAATTTCGTCCCCGAAATTAAGCATAAGTTTTTGAAAACAGGTTTTTCTCAAATTCCAACAATATGACATTACAATAATGAACAACTTGACCCAATACGGTCATTTCATCTCTTATCAAGAGGCATCTCACAATATGTATATAAAACAACATATATTACAACCTGCATCAGTATTATGCATTTTTCCTTTCAATTTCAACAGTTTTCAATATCATATTCAATTTCATGATAGACTCTAATTCAACAATATATTCAACATATTCAATGTTATACTAAACTTCCATTATGAGGCAAGTTCCAAATATTTCCATTAAACCAAAACATTCTCAATGTTTTCCAACTAAGACATATATAAAGTTCTTAAGTTCAACAATATTACAAAATCTAAATACAAGATTACAAATCAATAAACATGTCCGGATATTTCTCGCGGACTTCCAATTCACGTTCCCAAGTGGCTTCTTCCACCCCGTGATGTTTCCACAGAACCTTTACCAAAGGGATGGTTTTGCCTCGCAAAACTTGATCCCGCCTATCCAAGACCCGAACCGGTCTCTCCTCATACGAGACATCCTCATCAACCACTAAATCAGTCCAATCCAACACATGTGATGGATCCGGCTCATACTTCCGAAGCATACTCACATGAAACACGTCATGTACTCCGGACAACTGCGGTGGCAAAGCTAAACGATAAGCAGCCTCGCCAATCCTCTCAAGGATCTCAAAAGGACCAATGAACCGAGGGGACAACTTCCCGCTCTTCCCAAACCTCATCAATCCCCGTCTAGGTGATATCTTCAGAAAGACATGATCACCCACCTCAAACACCAAAGGTCTCCTCCTACGGTCGGCATAAGATTTCTGACGACTCTGGGCTGTAACAAGCCTCTTACGGATAAGCTCAACTTTCTCCGTCGTTTCCCTCACCAACTCCGGACCCAACAGAGGTGCATCACCCACCTCGGCCCAACAAACAGGAGATCTACACGGTCGGCCATACAAGGCCTCAAATGGTGCCATACCAATACTAGACTGGAAACTGTTGTTGTAGGCAAACTCCACTAATGGCAAGTGCCTCTCCCACGACCCACTGAAATCAAGAACACAACCCCGAAGCATATCCTCAAGGATCTGAATAGTACGCTCGGACTGCCCGTCAGTCTGAGGATGATAAGCCGTGCTAAAGGTCAACTTAGTGCCTAAGGCACTTGCAAACTCTGCCACAACCTAGCAGTAAAACGAGGATCTCTATCTGAGACGATCGTCACTGGGACCCCGTGCAACCTCACTATGTCCCGAATGTACAAGTCGGCAAGATGATCTACCGAATCTCTCACGCGCATAGGAATGAAGTGTGCCGACTTAGTCAACCGGTCTACAACCACCCAAATAGCATCACTACCCCGCTGAGTCCTCGGAAGACCCACAACGAAGTCCATAGTGACATGCTCCCACTTCCACTCGGCAATAGGCAAGGGTTGCAACAAACCCGCTGGCCTCTGATGTTCGGCCTTCACTTGCTGACAAGTAAGGCACTTTGACACAAAAGCTGCCACATCTCTCTTCATACCCCGCCACCAAAACTGGCGACCCAAATCCCGATACATCTTAGTGCCTCCCGGATGCACCGCAAGGCGTGAATGATGAAACTCTCGGAGTACCTCTTCTCGACAAGATTCTGGCACAAACAGACGGTCTCGGTACCTCACACTCAGGTCGGGATACACCGTCAGACCCTTCTCAACCTTCCCATTGGAGATCTTCTCTCGGAGAGATTCTACCTCAAGGTCACCCCTCTGAGCCTCTAACACTCGAGTCACAAGTGTAGGCTGCGCAACAACAGAAAACAAGGCTGCAGCCTCAACGGATTCGCCCAGAAGCAAATCAAACTCCCCAAGTGCACCCAACATCTCCCACTCCCGAATGGCTATACTAGCTATGTCACCAACAGGTTTCCTGCTAAGGGCGTCGGCCACCACATTGGCCTTCCCCGGATGATAATGCAATTCGAAGTCATAATCCTCAATAAACTCCATCCACCTCCTCTGCCTCAAGTTCAAGTCTTTCTGTGTAAACAGATATTTCAGACTCTTATGATCCGAGAATACCTCGAACCTCTCACCGTAAAGATAATGCCTCCAAATCTTCAAGGCAAATATCACAGCTGCTAACTCTAAATCATGCGTAGGGTAATTCTTCTCGTGAATTTTCAACTGACGTGAGCCATAGGCAACTACTTTCCCCTCTTGCATCAACACACAACCCAGACCCTCTCGTGAGGCGTCACAATAGACTGCATAACCCAACCCTCTCTCCGGAATAATCAAGACTGGAGCGGTGGTCAGTCTAACTTTCAACTCCTGGAACGACTTTTCACAAGTCTCACTCCATACAAACTTGACTCCCTTCCGAGTCAATCTAGTCAAAGGCGAAGCTAACCTGGAGAAATCCTTCACAAACCGGCGATAATACCCAGCTAACCCCAGAAAACTGCGGATCTCAAACACACTCTTAGGCTGTGCCCAATCTTGCACTGCCTCAGTCTTGGATGTATCAACAGACACCCCTTCCCCCGAAACTACATGGCCTAAAAACTTCACCTCGTCTAGCCAGAACTCACACTTCCCAAACTTAGCATAAAGCTTATGGGCTCTAAGTAACTCAAGCACCACTCTCAAGTGTTCCTCGTGCTCCTCCTCCGAAGGTGAATAGATAAGGATGTCGTCCACGAAGACGACTACAAAACGATCTAAAAATTCCCGGAATATCCGGTTCATCAAGTCCATAAACACTGCCGGTGCGTTGGTGAGCCCAAATGGCATCACCAGAAACTCATAGTGGCCATACCGCGTACGGAATGCCGTCTTCGGAATATCCTCCTCCCTGACTCTCAACTGATGATAACCCGATCTCAAGTCTATCTTCGAGAAACAACGGGAACCCTTCAACTGATCGAACAAATCATCTATACGAGGCATAGGGTACTTATTCTTAACCGTAGCCCGATTCAATTTCCGGTAATCTATACAAAGTCTCAAAGCACCGCCTTTCTTTTTAACAAAGAGGGCCGGTGCTCCCCAGGGCGAAACACTAGGACGTATATAGCCCTTATCTAGCAACTCCTGAAGCTGAATCTTCAACTCAACTAACTCGGCTGGGGCAAAACGATAAGGTGCCATAGAAATTGGCGCCGTACCGGGCACTAGGTCAATAGAGAACTCAATCTCTCGGTGAGGTGGCAAACCAACAAGATCCTCGGGAAAGACGTCCGAGTACTCACAAACCACCCTCGGTAACACAATCTGGGTCTCATCACACTCACTATGCTCAAAGCTAGCAAGTAGACCACTAAGCTCACTCCGCCCTCGCGGATCATACCCCGGTGGAAAAACACTACCAACCCGGTCCCCCAGAAAATGGAAACACTCCCCGCTCACGGTACAACAAGTGACCCTCTGGCGGTAGCAATCAATAACTGCCCGGTATGATGATAACCAGTCCATACCCAAAATAACATCAAAGCCCTTCATGGGCATAACTACAAAAGGAAACAGAAGTCTATGATAGTCGATCTCTATATCACAACCCCTAATACCTTGTTTCAAGATCAATTCACCCCCCAAGGGTGACACTACACAAATAGGAGATGCTAACTGAGCTAACTCCAACTCCAAAACAGATGCAAATGCAGCAGACACAAAGGAATGAGATGCACCCGTATCAATCAAAACACTAGCAACCGAATTGCAAAACAAGAAGGTACCTCTCACAACAGATGGAGCCGGTACAAGATCCTGCGCGGTAACAGCATACACACGCCCAGATGGTCTCTGATCAACCTGCTCACCCCTAGGAGCATAAGACTGCTGCACAGACTGGGACGATGAAGCCCCCTGATTGGCCCTCGAGGCCTGACCCGACTGAGCTGGCTGATGACTCTGAGTCTGCCTCAAACCAGATGCACCAGATGTGCCACCCAACTGCGGGCAAAACCTCTTCATGTGCCCTGCCTGACCACACTGATAACAAGAGCGGCTGGCCTCTACCCTGACTCTGGCTCTGAGATCGAGCCGAAGATGAAGCTGCTCTCTGACCTCCCCTCTGTGGGCAAACCGAGACTTGTGGCCCAGCTGACCACACTTGAAACAGTGAAGTCCCCCTGATTGCCTTTCCCCGAACTAGCACTCGGCACAGGAAAGTCGATCTAGAAAACTACCCTGAGACTGCTGAGGGTTAAACCCCTCTGTCTCCTACCATCACTCTGACCATCCTGACTCCTCTTGGAGCTCTCTGTCCCTCCTCCTCCTGCATCATGATCTCCATATGGGCTGCAGCATCAACCAGCGCCCATAATCTCGGAATCATAGAACCACCAACTCTCATCTTGAGGCCACGCCTCAACTTCTTCTCAAACTCAATACAACGGCGTTCCTCAGACGCCACAACTCAGGTGCAAACCTGGACAAACTAGTAAAAGCAGCCTCAAACTCGGCCACTGAAGAACTCAACTGCTTAAGCTGGCAGAACTGGTCTCTCAGTTTCTCCCTGACTGCTGGAGATAAGAACTTCTCCTGGAAAGCATTCACAAAGCCTCCCAAGTGCCTCCTATACGACCCTTCACGAACTTCCACCACTGACCCGCATCCCCCTTCAGCTGGAAAGATGCCAAGGTCACTTTCAATGCTCCGTCTTCGATGCCAAGCATCTCAAACGTCTTCGTTGTCTGTTCGAACCATTCATCTGCCTTAAGCGGCTCTTTAGGATCACCCAACAAATTCATCCGGATTAGACCGGAAAAACTCCCTCTTCAGAAAGGAAGGTCCTGCATCAACAACCTGGCCTGAACTGATTCTCAGCTCTGAGAATGCCTACTGACTCCCTGAATGCCCCTGCTATCTCCGGGCTAAGCGCCCATAGCCTGCTGACCTACTGGCTCGGCCACATTGGCCTGGCCAACTCCCTCCTGCTGTGCCGGAATCTCATCTGGTATAGGCACCTCCTGCCTCCTGGGCCTACCACGCCTACCGCCATGTCCTCGTCCTGACATCCTAATAAAGGAAACAAAGAACGTTAGCACATTAATAAATGTGCCGAAGCTAAAACACTCGCGTCCTAATGCTTGGACAACTGTAATTCATTCCACGTAAGCACATAATCACATAAGCACCTACGAATTTCATTTCTGGATATGATAGTCCCGAGGCGTTACTATAGTTCCGGTTAGAACAGCATTGATCAAGTGCTTTTCTAACAAGACTACAGAAACCCAAGGATCCAATCAACATCCTAGAAACTAAATCCATACCCACATAGTCACATAAACATGTTATCATGTAAGCATATAACAGTACAGCTAAGTCTCTATCAAACGAGACGAACCCATTGTGATACTAATCACTTCCCACGTACCCAAAGTATTCAAACCCGGTACGCTCTGATACCAAGTTGTAACGCCTTCAAATTTAACCCATTATACATATAACAATGACTTGCATTATTAAAAGAAAACATTGCATTATCTCATTCATCAGAGTATTACGAAATAAAAACATTCCATGTAACATCATAATAAATGCCCTACGGGCTTACATCTTGCCAAGCCAACACTTGGACACAAAATTATGAGTTCTAACTCAAATACAAATAAAGCCCTAGGCTTGAATGTTTACATGTAATTCAAATAAAAACAAATAACTAAAGACAAGGCTTCAAAGTCCAATCCTTCCAAGCGAAGTCCTTGGAGGTAGCTTATCACCTGAACCTGAAAATGATGTTCCCATATAGGGTGAGCCACAGCCCAGTAGAAATATACTAAACCATATATAAGTATTGAATAAAGCAGTAGCATTCAATAGATGGATAACACGAATTATCAGCCTCACTTTCCATTAATTATTCAACTATCCATTATTACCAATATGGCTCAGAACCTGGCCAAACTTACAACAGTGAACTGTATATAATATTCACATTACTTCCCATATCAACAAAACAAATGAGACTTAGGCTCATATCACAAACACTTCATACTTCCAGATTGATACACATTTTAGTGCTGTATCAATAATATCTATATATAAAACACTTCAATATCAATAAGCACACATAAAAGTGATGCTAATGGAGTCCATCCCCTATCTCCTCCCAAACAAATTTCGGTTTAGAGGTCCATCCCCTATCTTCCCCTAAACCGTGGAGTACATCCCCTATCTCCTCCCAACAATATGCAAATGCATGGTCAATCAATACACGTATTTTCTGTATTAATTCAATAGTCAAACAATGACTTAACCCATATGATTAGTTCCAGTTATCCCTAATCCACATGCAATGTCTACAACAATCATGACTATCCTCCACCGATAGCCCAAAACAGTTATTTCTAGACTGGAAATAAATAAATCAACAATTCAATAGGCGAGTGATTTAAATTAATCAACTACCCCATTTAATCAATAAATTCCTCAATCTCATGAATTCAACTAATTTCCCCCAATTTCCTTAAATTAATTATACAAATCAATCTATTAAACAATTAGGGTTTTTCCCAAAATTACCAAACTACCCCAACATATTAAAATGCCAAAACTTAGAACAAAACGTATACATTGGAGTAGGAAATCCCTACCTCAAAGAATTAACCAGAATGGAGAAGACGAAGATGAAGACCCAAGTCCAAAGTGCTCCAAATTCACAAATTCTCAGATTAAAACAAAGATCTCGACCCACTCTATCTTTTTAATAAAGCAACTAGGGTAGAAACACACCCTAAATAGATCAAACCTAAGAGAAAAGGTGAGTAGGGAGAGAGAAAAGTCGGACCTAGGGTTTGGAAACAAAAAGAGATAGAAAAACTGATCAAAAACCCGCTGCTGCCTATTTAAACTGAACAGGCTCGCTCGAGCGACCAGACACAAGAAAGCCTCGCTCGAGCCAAAAACTCGATGCTTCAGGTCTGCAATCCAGAAGCACGCTCGAGCGAAGGACTTCTCGCTCGAGCGAAGAACTCGAAAACATACACGTCGCTCGCTTGAGCGAAGAAAAGCTCGCTCGAGCGAAGAAACACTGCTCTCAGGTCTATACTAGACGCAGTTGCTCGCTCGAGCGAAGAAAAGCTGGCTCGAGCCACCAGACACAAAATACAACCCTCGCTCGAGCGACCAAACCCTCGCTCGAGCGACCAACCCAAAAACTGGACAGCAACACTTAGTTTCTGAACCCAACCAACCTGTAACAAAACCTGCCCAACATATCCTATAACTCAAAATAAGGAATTAAAGGACAACAAAAAAAAATAATATAATAACAACTGAATCTACGGAACATAAGTCCGGGTACAACAACTAAATGGGAAAAGACCGGGGTCGCTATAAAGTCAATTGAGCATGCATGTCTCCCTCGCTCGCGAGACCATTTTAATTGATTTAATAGTTAGCATAACTAATTATTCAATTCGTTTTGTAATATCTTAATTAGTTGGCGTAACTAGTTATTCATCTCAATTTGGTTTGTAATAATTAGCTAGAATAGTTAATTAGTTTCAATCGTGTTGAAATAGCTTTGTTTAGTGTAGCTTAGCTTATTCATTCAGACCCTCCTTCGAGAGGGCGCAATATTGTAATAAGTGTGCATGTGTATGTGCATGTCTTCCAACCCCACGTCTTTCTCTCTTTTACTTAACCGCTTTCGATGGTTAGTTTAGGAGCATGTTTCAATTAGCATACCTTATGCTTGCATGTTTGCATCATTCATTTGTCTTGCATGCACCGAGGCTCTACGCATCCTTCAAACTGCATCGTATTTCAATACTTCTTTGAATGCGTGTTTAATAGCATGTTGTTCAAATCAAATCATATGCCATATTAGTAGCCGAGCCTATTAATTTCATATTACATGTGTTGCATTAGGCATGTTGTATAGTTAGGATCATGCATATTTCTAACTAGCTTTTGTTTTGGCTTGGAGTACTCGGTAAGTTTTTAGCGCTTTAGCATGCTTGCATGAGTGCGATTGCCATGATGCCATACTTTGCATGCTTGCCATGAGGCTATTTGCTTACGTGCTAAACTGCATGAATGCCTGTGGATGGAGGCTTTGTTGCTTGAATTGTAACAATTCAACGAATGAATGTTTTAAGCCCACTTTGCGAAGTGGCAAATCATGTTTTAAGCCCATCATGTTTGATGGAAAATCCGCGCTTTAGCCCACTTGAGGGTGGCAAATTCAAACAATTTTTGAAAGCAAACATGAGTTGAATTCGTTTCAAGCCTTGCGACTTAGTCTATACTTGCTTGTTTGCGTCACATAGTAAAGTTAGCTAATAATCGGAATAAGAACACATGAGGTTTATAAAACAACATATCATGTTTAGTAGAGGCCGATCTTTGATTGGGCGAGCGGGGGTGCTCATTTCAGGACCTTCCCCCTCTCGTACCCAAGTTCCCGAGTCGAGGCAACTTTGGTGATGACGGACACGTGGCCTTTGGCACGAGTCAGGGTTTCCTAAATTTCCCCAAAACAAAATATTTAGGTGGCGACTTTGTAATCTGGCAAAGCAGTCCAGTTTTGGCATTATTTGATTCAAAATCGATTTTCCAAAATGACTTGCCGGATTGGACTCTTTTGGTGTTTATCAATATCACATTGCACTTTGTGAGATTAAATTCAGAACCGTGACAGGAGTCCAAACTGTAGGACCAATTCGAGCTTTCCAAAAGGGGGCGTGAAGAAAGTCGAGTTCACAGTTTCTGGCGACTCTGCTGGGGATTTAGAGAACTTGATTCAAACTCATGACATGATGTTTTATTTACACTTATGTGTTTCTTTGCATTGCATTTGCATTGGTGCGCCTAAGTCACAGTGTTTGCCATCTGCTATTCCTGAACGGTTTGCCGGAGGCTTGCTTAGAAAAGCGTGCCATAAGGCTGATCGGTTACGGTCTCTGCCACGATGGGAACACAAACCTTGGATCTGGACTACCGCTGTACCGTTTGATCCTCCTTTTTTATACGACTAACGTCTTATTGATGAAAATAGGTTTAACTGTTATATGAATTAAAACCATAAGACAGAATAGTGTAATGATATCAAAAATGTAAAAGTAGTTGTATTTTTTCTCAACTTAAAGGGAGGTGAGTGTAATTTAGCCAAAAAGTTGTATACCAGTTTTCAAATAATATAGTAATACTACTATAATCGGGATTTGATCATTAAAAATGTAATAAAATTTTAATGTTATATCAATAGCTTTTTTATATTAAATAATTTCAAATTTCAAAATCAATTTCCATCAAACATTTACAACATTTATTCTGTAAGTCAGAGTTTTGTTAACCTAGAATTTAAATTTTTTTAAGTGTGAAAAAGCAAAAAATAGCATAACAAGTTATTCAAAATTGATCAAATTAATCACGATAATATTACTGTCATTTCTATTTGAGAACACATAAATGACATTTTTTTCTATAACAATAAATAAATATTAATTTTCTCCTCATTTTCCTAATCTAACTAAAAAATTAAAGGGTTTTGACATTTGTTAAGAATACATTAAATCATCTCAATCACCTCCACTATTATAGAAGATAGGGAAATTTATAAATGTGTCTTACTAAAGACTAAAGTATTCTTTTCTCCAATCCTCTCTATTTCAGCATTATAAACTTTTCAAATTTAATTTATTCATTTTTTAAAATATGTTTATCATAAAACTAAATGCATTTATTTTTAAATGAAATTTCAAGGTTTTTTTAAAAAAAAAAAATTAAATGCCCATTTGTAGACACCCCAATTTTGACTGCTCGTAAGACTTAGGCACTTTGTTCCAAGCACTCGATGATGAATGTTACATTGTGTAAATGGTTTGAATTCTCAACAAAGAAATCCGATTTCAAGCTCTAAACAATCCCAACCTGCTATACCCACTGTATTTCTGCCCCAGAAACTCAATTTTGAACATAGTACCAACCTGCATTCAACTTGAAAGTGAGAAACAGTGGAATTACACTAAGGCCCGGTCGTGCCTCAGTGATAGCCGACCAAGCCTCAGTGATGCCCGGCCGGGCTTCTTGACTTTTCTGTGCAGATTGTACAGCAATCTGCCAACTGTCTAATGTTGAAGATATTTGTGTTTTGCAGCTCGAATTCTATAAATAAGAGGCTCAGACTTGTGTTTTAGGGGTTAGAAAATATCAAAGAGAGGAAATATCAAATATCAAGGTGTTAGAAATCATCAAAGAGTTGGACTTCCTCTTTGTAAGTCATCTTCACACTCTCATAACCTTTGGGCTCTCATATCATCCATATCAAGAACTTGGACTTGGGACTTTTGATTGAGATTTGGAAATCATAACTCAAATTTGAGAGTGCTTTGAAATCAAGTTTGGTTTACAACAAGAATACCTTCTCTACAAAAGGTATTAACTTACTATCTTTTCCTTTACTTTCATTTCATTCTTTGTCCATCTTTTACTGTTCTTGGACTATTTTCAAAGGCTAAAACTTGTGATTTAAGTGCTACCAAATGTAGAGGGGTTAACTACCATTCCTTGAACCTTATTCCAAGCGTATATCCATGTGTTTCCCATTTATTTTTCTGATTTTAGCCATTGTTTTGGGGCAGTTTTTGGACTGTTTTTTTTTTTTTAGGACTATTTTCAGAGACCAAAATATGATTTAGAATCTCAAAAGTGAAGGGGTTAGCCGCCCCTCCTTAGCCTTGCATACTAGCTTTGTATCTCTTCGTTTTGCCTATCTTTTTGTGCTCTTTTAACATGGTTTTAGCTACTGTTGTTTACACTTTAGGGGCTGTTTTAAGGCTGTTTTAATTTATTTAATTAATTCATGCTTTGATTAGTTCATTTGTTGTCTCATAAGTTCACTTGTATAGCTTATTGCATGTTGTTCTAGCCTTTCTTCAACTCATTTCCATATTTAATAACCTCATTTTAATAACCAAGTTGTCACTCCTTTATTTCATTTAAGAGTTATTTCAAATGGTTGATGGTTATTCAACACATGAACTAGAGTTTTGCGCTTAATGGCTTAATCTCCACGGAGATTCATCGTCAACGGCGTAATCTCACTTTCATGTTGAGAATTACTTTCCATTTGATGCTTCTCTCCTTTTAGTGGACATAATCATCACCTTGGACTTAATGGATTAAAGGATGGTAAGGACTAATAAATTTGGCTTAAAATGAACCAACCCATATAAAGAAAATGAGTTATCTTGCTTTGGTTCGGCCGGACGTTATGCCGAGTCCATTATGTCAAGGTTTGTTTTACATCAATTCATGATGTTTTGATAAACCTTGAAGTGACTCTACCTCTCTCTTTGAATTCACTCTATGATAGGAGGGAGGGGTGGTATAGCCATTTTCATTTATTGATTTTTGTCCAAATTGTACATCAAAATCATCAAGTAATCAATTTGCTTATTGATGGATTTGGAAACAATTCTACCCTTCTCTCGAGACTTTCCCATGATAGAGAAGTGTGAGATGGACAAACAGAGTCCAAAACATTCTACCTACACTGTTTTCACTTTAGAGCACAAAATGGAGTTGCATGAAACTGAGGCCCGACCGGGCATCCATGTTTGGTAAGACCGTGTATTGTGCAGAAGCAGAGGGCAGTGGCTGAAGGTGACACAGAATAATCTGGCCAGACAGAGTAGTTTCTGGACGCTGCACATGCGAGCATTATGCATCCTCGGATTGATAATTAGCTAGTTAGTTAATAATAGCTTAGTATTTATTCACTTATTCATTTGGATTTGTAATAAGTAGTCAATTCGGACACTTGGACATTCGAACCCTCCTGCATGAGCATAAATATGTAATAATTTGTGTATGTCTTCCAACCGCACGTCTTTCTCCCTTTTATTTAACTACTTATGATGGTTAGTTTAGGGACATCACGTTTCGTTTAGCATACTTCATATTTGCATCCACTTGTCTTACATGCATTCCAAGCTCGGCTCATCATACTAACTCGATATCAAATGTTTCAATTCATTGCTCAAATACATGCTTTATCGCATGTCTTGAATGGAATCATATGCCATATTCATAGTCGAGCCTATGAAATACATAATGTGTGTTGCATTTAGTCATGTTGCATTAATTAGGAGCATGCATATTTCTAATTATTTGCTTTGTTTTGGCTTGGAGTATGAGGTAAGCTTTTGTTTGCTTTAGCATGTTGTATGAGTGTGATTATTGCTATGTCTAGCATGCTTGCCAGGAGGCTAACTGCTTAATTGATAAATTGCTTGAATGTTTGTGTGTGAAGGCTATTTGCTTGAATTGAAATAATTTGAGTAATGTTCATATGCGAACACTTTTTCAAAACAAACATGAATCAAGTGTTCCAATGTTTGCAAAATTAGTCTATACTTGTATGCATCACATAGTAAAGTTAACCTAATAATCGGAACAAGAGCATATAATGTAAATAAAAAATCACATCATGATTAGTAAAGGCCGATCTTTGATCGGGCAAGTGGGGTGCTCAATTCATGACCTTCCCCTCTCGTACCTAAGTTCTCGAGTTGAGACACTTTGGTGATGACAGATAAGTGGCCTTTGGCACGAGTCTAGGGTTTCCTAAATATCCCAAAACAAAATATTTAGGTGGCGACTCTAAAATATGGCAAAACAGTCCATTTTTGGCATTTCATTCAAAACATTGATTTTCCAAAATAGAATTGCTGGATTTGGACTCTTTTTGTATTTTCACTATTTCACATTGCACTTATGAAATCAGATTCAGAACCACAAGTGGAGTCCGAACTGTAGGGCTATTCGCCTTCCGAAAGGGGGCGCGGAAAGTCGAGCTATACCTTTATTTTTAGAACAAATATAAAAAATTATATGCACTTTATTTTTCTAAGATTCATTTTCCTTTAATTTTTAGATTCATTTTCCTTTTTTATTTTTAAATTCACTTTTATTTATTTTTTATTTTTAGATTCATTTTCTTTACACCAAATAATTTAATTATGATTGAAAATAAAGGACATGTAAAATTTATAAAAAAATTAAATTTCATTTCAAAAATAAATGTATTTAGTTTTATGATAAAAAAAATATTTAAAAAATAAATAAACCACATTTGAAAAGTATATAATGTTGAAATAGACAGAATTGGAGAAATGGGTATTTTAGTCTCTAGAAAGACATATTTATAATTTTTCGATCTTCTATAATGGTAGAGGTAGTTGAGATGATTTAATGCATCCTTAACAAATGTCCTAAGAGCACTTATTAACAAAACCCAAAAATAAAGAATTCCACTTTTTGTGCACATGTGAGCACGTAGACATGTGCATGTTGTTTGCACACATGCACATGTGAATTTGTTTTTCCAATGTGCTAAGAAATTTGTCACTACATAAAATTTCTTCAAATTTTTACCCTTCTACCCTCACTACGAGGAATTAGTGGTTTAGAGACCAATATTTAGGGACCAACACACCATATTCCTTCATGATATCGGCTAGAGGGAAAAAAAAAACTATTTAGAGACCTTTTTAGGGATCCAAAAAGTTAAAGATTATTTTTATTTGCCCACTTGACCCATGCAATTAGGAGCGCAAGAGCCTGAGACCAATTAATTTGGTTGCTAAATGTATGAAGCCTTTTAGGAACCAAATATTTTGATCCTCTTAATAATAGGCATGTAACGACCCCAAAATCCATATCCGAAATTACTTTTATGTCCTTGTGGGATAATGCATTTTAATTTAGTGATATTTGTTCGAATTGAGGAATTATCTGTTGAGCCACGGCTTTAAAATTTAAATTACCAACATTTATGGGTTCAGAAATCAAAATTGAGTGTTTAGTTATGTTAATGGGAATTTTTAGAACTAATTGGGAAAATTAATTGGAAATCTAATTCGTCTGATTCGTTAATGCACGTTTGGGTGGTTAACTTTGTACTACAAATTGAGGGCCTTAGAGGCTTCAGAAATCAGAACAGAGGACATATTTATGATCAGCACAATTTTTAGAGTCATCTGAAAAGTTTAATTGAAATTTGATTTTATGCGATTCGTAAGGCCATGTTTGGCTCTCCTTATTGTGTTAACTTATGTGTGTGTATAGTTAAATGTATATATGTATGTGAGATGAGGAGTTGAACTCATCTCTTAGAGCCCGAAAATATCTAGAGGAGGAGAGGGGATGATACGTGAGAGAGAGAGAGAGGGGGAGAGAGAACTCAAAGAGAAGAAATGGAAGAAGACATCAAAGGCTTGGCTTGAATTCATCATAGTTATGCAAAAACAAGTGATGGAAAAGGTTTAAGATAAGATTCTTCCTCTTAACACTTGAAGATCATAAGCTAAGGAGTGAGTTCTTGGGTTATCTATGATTGTGTGTATGGGTTATGGTTCCTCAAGAGGCTAAAGAAGAATTCCACCATGAGAGTGAACTTTGGACCCCAAACCATGTCCACTCTACATTTTTGTGTTTTAGTTCTTAATCTTGTTCTTGTGCTTGAGAGTTTGAGTAGTATTTTGGGGTCATGATCTTTGATGGAAGCTAATAATGTGAAATTTTTCATGTATTAAAGAGTTTTAGGCTTTGATTTACATGAAATTGAGGTTTGATTTTGAAAAGGAAAAGTTCCAAATTATACAACCATTTTTGGACTCTGATTTTGCCCAGACCGCACAAGCGGCCACGGGCACCGCACGAGCGGAACATGAAAAAAACAGAGTATTGCATTCTGCTTAACCCACCGCTTGAGCGGCCAAGTCCACCGCTCGAGCGGCCAAAGTGGGCACACGAGCGGCCATCCCTGTTTCAGCATACATTGGGTAACTTTGAATAAGCATATCTTTTGCATCCGGACTCCATTTTGAGTGATTATTGAGCCTAAAATCAAGCCCCAGAAGTCTAGTTTCCAATGGTGGTGGTCTCATCCCCAAATTCTAAATACAGAAATAGTTATGCCCAAATTAGTGACGACTGTTCACTTTCTGTTTACCGGTTTGTACCGTTTCTTCGTTTGAACCATTTTCCTAGCGATTCCTCCTATCTTCTGAGACATGGATTATGACTTATTACAGACTAATGAGTTTAGTACCGATATGACTAACTGATTAAAGAGTAAAGTAAGGAATCAAGTATGTTCTTATAACGCTATGTGCATTGTGTTGTAGGTCCAGACGAGGACATCGTCCCACTGCTGTCAGAAACTTATCACTGTGAGTAATAGTAGTGTAACGATGTGTTTCACTTACTTCCTGTGATTATGATTTATATATTGTTCTTTGTGAATGGCCTATCCTATTGATATTGTGCTTTGATTAAATTAATGGATATGATTAAATAATGGTATTGATATGGACCTAAGGTTGTTATGTCCCTAGTAATAGACGTGGGCCCGAGGCCGTTATGATGTGAATTGTTCTGTCCCTGTTAATGTAGTGATACATTTTCCTTCTGTTAATAGTTATTATTAACGCTCTGTTATTCGCAAGTTAACTATGCTAACCTTTATGAACAATTGGGAAATCTGTGTACATCTGTACAACTCTGGAATTATTCTGCTTTGTTGGCATCTAGGCCTGAGGCCATTTTGTATAATCTATTAGGCCAGAGGCTATTCTGTATAATTTGTTAGGCCAGAGGCCATCCTGTATAATCTGTTAGGCCAGAGGCCATCCTGTATAATCTTTTAGGCCAGAGGCCATTCTGTATAATCTGTTAGGCCAGAGGCCGCTCTGTATAATCTGTTAGGCCAGAGGCCGTTCTGTATAATCTGTTAGGCCTGAGGCCGTTCTGCATAATGTGTTGGGCCTATGGCCGTTTTCTATTCTGCATGGGCTTGAAGCCAGTCTGTGTTATATGTGAGCCTGAGACCGTATTGAAATATAATTATGGGTAAGACCTGTATATGGTTGGTATCTGTCTATTTATTTTATCCAAGGTTTTGCTTATTCAATTAACCTTCTTACATTGCTATTATTCACTGAGCTTTGCTCATTCTGTTTTATGTATATTTCTATAAGTGAGCCATTGGGGATTGACACTAAAGTTGTACTGAGGTTCGCCTGTCTGCCAAGTCACCTGGGGTATGTCTCCACGTGGAGGCCTTAATTTGTGTTGGGAGTCATACAAATTATTAAGTCTTAAGTAAGTGTGTGTGAGATCTATATAAATTCTGTGATTGTGTATGTATATTTGGAAGTGTATTTAAATGCTTAAATCCAATTAACCCATCATGTATGCACAAGCTCAATAGATGTTGTCTTTTATTGATATTGCTTCCGCTTAAGGCCTCGTATGTGATTAAATATTATTCTAAAATTCTGTTTTGAGGCCTATGTACAGGCCGGTCATGGACCAAACTTTTAGGGGCGGGTTTGGGTTGTGACAAGGCAAATAAAATCTCCTCCTCTTGCCCTAACGTGTCAAATATGTGCTCTCTATTCTACAACTTTGTTTTCTTTGTCTAGTACACCAATGGAGATTTAAGATCTTCAGTTTCAATCGGAAGGTCGATCTCATTTTTAAGGTTTCAACGCATATATGAGTTCTTTGGCTTCAACCCCCAAGAGTCCCTTATGAACTTATGAGAAGAATATGTGCAAAGATTTTAAAATGAATAGGGACAACTGCATAGTATTGTGTGAATATCTCCCTTTATGTTTTATCGCTGGGCAACGTCTTGATATTTACATGTTTCCTCATTCTTTTTTGGATTGAAAATTATGAGCTAACTTTTAGAGATAAAAATGTATGATGTAGAAAGCATTTATACTTTGAGTGACCAAATATAATTGTTCCTAAAAATGCCACTGTTTAGTTCTTAGCGACGAAATTAGATGTTTTGTGATGAACTATTAGCGACAAAATATTTAGTTTCGAAAATTCAGACATTTCGGCACGAAAGAAAAATCATCACTAATTATTGGCTTAAGCGACGTTATAAAAAATTCGTCACAAAAAGGCTATTTTGACTTTTTCGGACAGGGCTTTCCCAACAATTTTTATTCCATATGGAAATGTAATTGGCGACAAAAAATACTAGTTTTAGGGACGAAATCAATTAGTTGCTAAAAGTGTTTATGTTGTAGTGCTTCTTTGAATTATCCTAAAAATAAAACTTGTGTTTTCAGTTAATAGCTTCTTAGTCTCAAGATGTAAACGTTTTTGTTAATCTCTATCAATTTCATAAGAAATCGCGTTCTTTAACCAAACCAAACTCTACAAGGCTTACCAATCTAGCATTGTACCATTCAAAGCATCACAACCAATTATATAACATCCATAATAATTTGTTAACTATGTAGCTATTCACTTTCCATGAGACACTCCCAATAAATGAATAAGAGAAGATAGCTTAAGTGAATTGTCCTTAGATAAGATCTGAATCATCTGATCCAATAACTAAACTAACTTAGAAAGAATCAAGAATAAACGAGACAAAATTAGAAACTTAATCGTGAATATTAATTAGTGTGTTAAGCATGGTTTTGATTACCTATTCAATTTCCAATCAAGCATCTTATTGTTCAATGCATCACAACTAATTATATAACACCTCAAAAGTATGGACACTTCTAAGAAAGTGACATGCCCATGTTGAACACGATACTCGTTAGATACTTCTCGACATATGTCCGACACTTATCAAAATGTGTCCTATTTTTTATTTTATTCTTTTTAAGACAGGACACTTAAGTATCTATCATTAGATACGGGTGAAACTAATTATAAGTTTAAACAAAATAAATTTAGCTATGATAATAAAAGAAAAATAAATTTATAAGAATTAATGTCATATTGTGTTTTTTATTATCTTTGGATGATATATTCATATATATATATATATATATGCGAAACTCATCTAACAAGTTATCGTCAAGTCTACGTGTATGTTATCTCAGACAAGGCGGGAATGAGAATTGTACGTACATGTATATAACGTATGACAAATATATAAAATTATATATTTCATGCATGTCCCCTACATGTTGTGTCTTGAATTTTTTAAAAAAATTGACGTGTTGCGTGTCATGTTCATATCCATGCTTCTTAGTATAGCACTCATAACAATTTGTTAACTATACAGATATTCAATTTCCATGAAGCACCCTCAATAAATGAATCCAAAGATAGCTTAATTGATTTATCCTTCGACAAGATCTAAATCATTTAATCCAATAACTAAACTAGGTTATAATGAATCAAGAATAAGTGCAACGAGATTTAAAAGTAAAATACTTATCTTAATCGGTAAGTTAAGCACAATTTTGAGTACCACAAAATGATTAGGATTTCAACTTTTGGGTTCCCATCAAATTTCACATAACATATGTTCACATATAACAACAATCATATAAATACAAAGCTTCGACAATATCTAAATCATCTAATCTATTTACTAAACTAGCATATAAATCAAGAACACGCGCAACAAGATTTGAAAGCAAATTACTAATCTTAATTGGTAGGTTAAACATTATTTTGGGTATTGCAAAATGATTAGGACTTCCAATTTTGGATTTCCCATGAAATTACATTTAGCCCCAAACTTTTGACATAATGACGATGACTTTTTTTCATCATCCCTAATAATATTAGGGATCATGAAATGCATCATGAAGATTTTTTATCCTTTGATTAGTGTGTGGTGTTTTATTGTATGTGTAATCCAAAGGTGAAGAATCTTTCGTGATCATCTTCATGATATTTTTTTCATGACCCCTAGCATTACGCTAAAACTATTAAAGATGGTGGGTAAACACTAAAAAAACAAAAATAAATAAACATTTTCGTAGAAAATAGACGACAACATCTTTTCTATTTTATTTTATATGACTAATGAATTACTAATGAAAAATGGCTTAACTGTTGTGCAAATTAAAACTTTAAGGGAGACTAGTATAATTATATTAAAGTGTGAGACTAATTATATTTTTTTCGAAACTTAATTAGTATGTTTTTCCAAATTTCAAGGGAGGTGAGCGTAATTTATCCAAAAAATTTTGTATACCAGTTTTCTAATACAGTGACACTACTGTAATCAAGATTTGATCATTAAAAGCATACTAAAAATTTTAGCCCCGATTTGGCAATTGTTTTGGGGCTACGGTAGACACATATGGACAAAAGAGGCTACAAAATCACAAATTGCTAAAACATTATCATGTGAGCTTTGAGCCACGTGAATTGGAATGCAAAATTAGCAAATTGCCCCATATACACCAATACACAGCTGTATACGCAAACTAGGGCTCAATTTTTTTCACAGACCAAGCAGACGGCGAAGAAGAAGAACGGAAAAGATGGAGAAGACGGCACACGATTGGACCACCGATCCAAGCCTACACCACTTCCTCAATGCCTCGACCATCCTCTACTCGTAATATTGTTTCGTGTTTGCATCTCTGGTGCGTATAACTCGATTTATTTTGGGGTTTTCCTCTCCTTGCACTAGATCATACTTGTTTGTTGTGTATATGTTCAAAATCCGTCGTTGTCGTGTTGGATCAATTGTAATATGCTTTTGTTGGTGTCAATGGAGGTTTAAATCTGAAATATTGTCACAGTTTGAACTCCTTTGTATGTATTACCAGCAACCACATTGTCGAACATGATGTTCGAAAATGAAGAACCAATTTCCCCACACAAACCTTTTGTTTCCCTCTATTTCAATCAGTTTGTCTCTGTAAGGATTGTTTTAACTCTGATTATGGTTTTTTATTTTTATTGTTTTCTATAATTCTTTTTTGTTTTTCTTATTGATGAATTCAACGAAGAACAACAATATACAGCAACAAATAAGTTGGATAAATAAATCTGTTACTATTTTTTTTTTTTTTGCTTCACTAGACCTAATGTCTAAACAAAAAGCTTGCTTCAAAATTTGAGTAAAAAGCTTCATTATATAATCAAAATATTTTTTTCTTTTCATCAACTTTGATGGGTTCTCAATTTGATGAAAGGATTGGTGATCAATTTTTAGCACTTACGAAAAGGTGAAGGATAATTCTTCATCAATTTGAATTTGATTTAAAAACTGAAGCATTAGAGATGATTTTTGTTTTCATCAAATTTAATCAAAATGGAAATTTAGGATGATAGGGAATTTTTTAAAAAGATTTTGATAGAAGATTGATGAAAGGATTGGAGTTCATATTGTTAGGTCCCTTAGTCTTGTCAATCCCACGAACAAACTTGAGTTATTGAGTTGTAAATTTCCTTGCTGTTTTGTCTTCCTCGCTCGAGCGAAGGAGTCCTTGCTCGAGCGAAGGTTGCGTCTGGAAAAACCTGAGAAGGATGTATGTGCGCTCGAGGGTAGGTTGCGTGGCTCGAGCGAAGCCGCTTATGGAAAACACGCGAGATAAGTTCCTCGCTCGAGCGAGCTTTGCAGTCTCAGATTTCTATAAGTATCTATTTTGGTCCAATACTAGGATTACGTTTTGAGATCTACTTTAAGGTATTCTAAGGTTTTCTTTTGGAGTTTTCATTGAGTTTTCCTTGATGATTTGAGTGAGTATTAAAATCATGTTCTGATAAGCACATATCAAGGAGGTTGATTGGTTATATTCAAGTTTGTTCTTCTTCGGTGGAATCCGGAGATTCAAACATGGAGTTTCAAAGGAGTTTGATACTGTACGTAGTCATTGATTCGACAATAGAAGTTGTGGATTCAACTTCAGTCTAATCAATTCCGAGACGAAGGTTGCGGTGAAAGATATACAGAAGGTTTGAAGACAAATTGAGAAGCGTTTGGGTAATTTGTTTGTTATCTTTGTAATCTTTCTTTCTTCAGTAGTGGATTGATTAGTGGTGTTTCACCCTGTGGTTTTTTTATCACAATTGAAGGTGCTTCAATTGTGGTTTTTCCACGTAAAAATCGTTTGTGTCGATTTATCATTTTTCGAAAACAACAATCTAAATCACTTTCGTAAGTGCTTGATGATTTAGATTGTGGGTTTTATATGATTGAGAATTGGAGTAATTAAATCTTGATCTAATCATGAATCACTTAGGATTTTCAATTAGTATCAAAGCAGGTCACTCTTTGTTTTTTTTTTCAAAACTATAGGAGTATGATTTTGTGTGATTGGTGATATGGATTCAATTCGTGAAGGTAACTCGACCCATAGACCTCCGTTACTCGATGGTACAAACTGTTCTTATTGGAAAGCTCGCATGAGAGCGTTTTTAAAATCCATCGATGAGAAAGTTTGGCACTGTGTGATCTATGGGTGGAGTGAACCTACTGTCACCATTGATGGCATTGATATTCCCAAACCCCTTGATAAATAGGACACAACCAATTACCAAAACTCGAGTTGGAACTGTAAGGCTCTCAAATCTCTTTTTTGCTCTGTCACACCTGAAGAGTTTCGACGTATTTGCACGTGTGAGGTAGCAAAAGAGGCTTGGGACATTCTTTTAATGATTCACAAGGGTACTACTTCTGTCAAAAGGTAAAAAATTCAACGTCTCACCTCTACCTTTGAAACCCTTTTTATGCGTGATGATGAGACGTTTGATGATTTCTATGCTAAACTTAGTGACATCGTGAATTCCTATTTCACACTCGGCGAAAAAATCCCTGAAGCTAAAGTTGTTGGAAAAATTTTGAGGTCTTTACCTGAGAGGTTCCAATCAAAAGTGACAGCTATTGAGGAGGCTCAGAATGTCGATACCCTCAAGCTTGATCAGTTGGTTGGAAACTTGCAGACTTATGAAGCCCACCAGATTTCTAAGAAAAAACAAAAAGATAGTGTGGCTTTCACTAGTGCTCATGAGACTGCAAAAACTCCTGAGTCTGAATTTGATCTAGAGTCTGAGATGACGGCTATGTTTATGAAACAGTTCAAAAAAAATTTAAAGAAAAAGAAGCCTAATTTCAGTGACCCTATTTCAAAAGACAAGAGTAATGATAAACCCAAAACTTGCTCCAAAAACTAAAAAGAAGGGGCAAGGGGTCAAGTGCTATGAATGTCAAGGGTTTGGACATATTGTTCTTGAACGTCCATCAAAAAAGAATCGGAAGAAAGTCTATACAGTGTCTTGGAATGATAAAAGTGGGTCGGAGCAAGAACCCTGAAGAAACTGAATCCGGTGAAGACGGGGATAGTGCTTTCATGGCATTTTGGTTCCAAAGCCAGTAAGATTTGCTCATGGTCAGAATCTGTACCGTGCTCCCACCTTTGATGGAAGTAATTACTTGTTTTGGAAGATCAGAATGAAGGCATTTCTGAGAGCTTTCGACCTAGAAGGCTGGCAAGCCATTGAAGAGGATGTTGGAAGTGCTGACAATCTGAACAATCAGAGAGTTCTTATTACTATTCGTGGAGCAATTTCTGATGAAGAACAACAACAGGTTGCTCACTGCACAAAGGCTAAAGATGCATGGGACATTCTGAGCTAATTTCATGAAAAAAGAGAGTCATCTTCACCACCATCTATCATCTTTCTTGCCTTAGTTGCCCAACTGGATGAGGTCAAGGAGAATGAGGAACAAAAAGAAGATGATGAAACATCAGAAGACAATGATGAGATTGATGGTGATGATCAACAACAAGCTTACAAAAAGCTTTTCGAGGAATCTCTGAATTTGTCCGAGATCAATGACAAACTCACTCTCAAGCTCAAAGCATGTGAAAGCGAGAATGTCAAACTAAAAGGAGAACTTGTAACAGCAAAACAGAATGTCATCAAGATCTCTAGTGACAAGCAAGACCTATGTGGGAAACTTCTATCTTGTGAGACTGAAAGGAATGAACTCCTGAAAGTATATTCCACATATGAAGAGAAGATTGAAAGCCTTGAAATGTCACAAGCTACATTGGAAGAGATGGTCTGCCATAAAGATGAAAAACTCAGAATTGCTAGAGCCACAATTGCCATGTGGAACAAAGGTTCCAAATCATTAGAAGACATCCTCGGATCTCAACAAATGGGTTATGACAAAAGTGGACTAGGCTATGGTATTGCGACAGCCCACAAGGGACAGGCCTCTACATCTCATGACCTAAAGACTCAAGCAAAAGGAAAGCTGAAGGTACACCAAGGTGATCCCTCTCTTCATCTACCTAATGGGGGTAAAATCAACAAAAGGGAGGTAAAACCTATATTTATTTGTCATCATTGTGGTAGGTATGGCCACATTCGTCCATATTGCTTTGAATTGTTTGGTAAAGTGTCTCAAAAGGGTAGAAATTCTAATACTTTTTGGGTTAGGAGACAACCTTACATGTCTAAGCGGAACACCAAGATACATAAGGGTGTTTACAATGCTAAGACATTTACCAAGACCGCCAGTCTTGATTTTGTTAAGACCAAAGAGATATGGGTGAGAAAAGATGATTTGACTTGTTTAGTTGTTCACACTGCTCTAAAAGCATGTGACTCACACATGTGGTATCTTGATAGTGGGTGCTCTCACCACATGTCAGGTGACAAATCCTACTTCACCTCCCTTGAAAAATATGAAGGTAGAATTGTTACCTTTGTAGATGGTGGCACTTCTAGAGTCATTGGTAAGGGCTCTATAAGTGTAGCTGGTCTTCCCAAACTTGAAAATGCATTACTTGTTTATGGTCTTAAAGCAAATCTTTTGAGCATCAGTCAAATGTGTGATTCCCACCATGAAGTATTGTTTTCAAAAAATAAATGTGAAATTTTCGATAAAAAGGGAAATACTGTCTTGCATGGGGTTCGCACATCTGATAACTGCTATGGGATTGTTACTACTAATGATCTCACTTGTCACTCAGCCATCATAAGTAACATTGATTTGTGGCATCAAAGATTAGGTCACATGAATTTCAAAGACCTAACTAAGATAGCCAACAAAGAGCTTGTGAGAGGAGTACCTAAACTAGGTAAGAATCTGAATCATGTGTGTGGACCATGTCAACTTGGGAAGCAAACCCGTGCCCCTCATAAAAAGGTGAACAACTTTACAACCAAATGTCCTCTTGAATTGGTTCATATGGATCTTATGGGACTTACTCGCACTGAAAGCATTGGAGGTAAAAGATACATTTTTTTAACTGTTGATGATTTTACTCGATTTTCGTGGATAAATTTTTTAAGGAAAAAATCTGATACGTTTGATGCTTTCTAGGCCTTAGTTCTTAAAATCCAAAATGAACAGGATGTTTCCATTGGGTGTATCATAAGAATCCGAACTGATCATGGTCGTGAGTTTGAAAACAATTCTTTTTCAGATTTTTGTGATATGCATGGAATTAAGCATGAATTTTCTGCACCTATTACTCCACAACAAAATGGAGTGGTTGAGAGGAAGAACAGGGTTGTTCAAGAGATGGCTAGGGTCATGATCCTTAGTAAGAAACTTCCTCCAAAGTTTTGGGCTGAAGTCCTAAATACTGCTGTTTATGTCATAAATCGTGTGTATTTAAGGCCAGGCACTTTACAAACTCCATATGAAATGTGGAAGGGATTGAAACCTAATGTAAAATACTTCAAAACTTTTGGGATTAAGTGTTACATTTTTAAAGATAGAGAGCCCTTGGGCAAATTTGACTCCCAAAGCGATAAAGGTATTTTTCTAGGGTATTCAACCACTAGTAGGGCTTTTCGTGTCTATAACCTGTGAACTTCTTCTTTAATGGAATCGATCAATGTGGTTATAGATGACACAGATTCCCCTACTCCAGCAACAAATGAGGATGAAAATGGTGAGTCTCCAATCCTGGATACTGAACCACAAAGTCAAAGAGAAGCTGAGGTCCAAGCACAAGAAGTTGAGACAGCACCATCTTCTCAGGTAAGTCAGAGTCCAAAGAGTGCACAGAGAGACACCACTTCTGATGCTTTTGTCACCACAAGTCCTGAGTTCAAACCATCAGCAAGGGTGAAACTGAATCATCTAGCTCAACAGGTGATTGGAAGTGTATCGAATCGAATGAAAACCCGAAGACAAATTCAGGATGAGGTATCTCATATGTGTTATGTTTCATTAATTGAACCTAAGAATATTAAAGAGGCCTTACTAGATGATAGTTGGGTCAATGCTATGCATGAAGAATTAGGTCAATTTGAACGTAACAATGTTTGGACTCTAGTTCCCAGACCTAGAGACATGAATGTGATAGGCACCAAGTGGATCTTTAAAAATAAATCTGATGAGAATGGTACTGTGGTGAGAAATAAAGCCAGGTTGGTTGCTCAAGGCTACACACAAGTAAAGGGTGTTGACTATGATGAGACGTTTGCCCCAGTTGCACGTCTCGAATCTATTCATATTTTACTTGGTGTTGCATGTTTTCTTGGTTTCAAATTGTATCAAATGGATGTGAAAAGTGTCTTTCTGAACGGGTACTTGAAAGAAGAGGCTTATGTTGAGCAACCAAAAGGGTTTAAGGACCCTAAATGTCCAAACCATGTCTACAAGTTAGACAAGGCTTTGTATGGGCTGAAACAAGCCCCTCAGGCTTGGTATGATAGACTTACTACATTTCTTCTTGATAATGACTTTCAAAGGGGTAGTGTAGATAATACTTTATTTGTGAAACATACTAAGTCCTATATTCTTTTTGCTCAGATTTATGTTGATGATATTGTGTTTGGATCCACTGCTGATCATCTTGTGAAATATTTTTCAGATTGCATGACACTTGAGTTTGAGATGAGCATGATGGGAGAGTTATCTTATTTCTTGGGTCTCCAAATTAAACAGTCTCTTTCGGGTATGTTTGTTTCTCAAACCAAGTATGCCAAAAATCTTGTGTCAAAGTTTGGTTTTGAGTCTGCCAAACATGCATGCACTCCTATGAGCACCAGTCTTCACCTTTCCAAAGATTCCTCGGGTACTGATGTTGATCCTACCCTTTATAGGAGTATGATAGGGAGTCTTCTTTACCTCACAGCTAGTCGTCCTGATATTGCTTTCAGTGTAGGTGTTTGTGCCCGTTACCAAGCCAGTCCTAAAGAGTCTCATCTTCTTGCTGTCAAACGCATCATTAAATATGTTAGTGGGACATTGGGGTATGGGGTTTGGTTTTCTACTGATACTACAGCTGAAATTATTGGGTTTTCTGATGCTGACTGGGTTGGGTGTGCTGATGATAGGAAGAGTACATCCGGGGGGTGTTTTTACCTTGGAAATAATTTGGTTTCCTGGCATAGTAAAAAGCAAAATTCCATCTCTCTTCCAACTGCTGAGGCTGAGTACATTACTGCAGGGAGTTGTTGTGCACAAATGCTATGGATGAAATAAATGCTTCATGATTATGGAATAGATCAGAACACTCTCACTCTTTTCTGTGATAACATAAATGCCATAAACATTTCAAAAAGTCCTGTCCAACACCCTCGCACCAAACACATTGACATTCGTCATCATTTTATTCGAGAGTTAGTGGAAGAGGGCCTTGTTGTTCTTGAACATGTACCCACTGAGCATCAAAAAACTGATATTTTTACAAAACCCCTTGATCTTCTTCGGTTTGAGTTCCTTAGAAAGACCTTGGGTGTAGTGCTCAGTCACTAGGGTGTTACCTGTTTCTTGAGAGGGTGTATGTGTTTGGCTTTATGTGTACTTGGATGCTATAATCTCATTGCCATTGATTCCTGTCATCTCTGCATCTAAATTTATATGAAACACTGCTCATGTTGCTTATGAGATCTCATTCTTCTTTGCTCATAGCTCATTCTGAATGCCCATGCTCATTGACCTCATGATCTCATTTTGTACACATCCTTGAGATAAACTGTTGCAGGGGTTTCACACAAGTGATCAAAGTTCTCTATGGACCACTAATAGTGTTTCTTGTACTTTTTTAGAGGAATTGACCTATACTAGTATATCATGGGTGATGTTGAGTCTCTTAACTATCTACCATCGTATTTCACTTCCACAGTTTCTCTCTCAGTTCATTAAAGTCTGGGCATTAGGAAAAGGCTACTTCAGAGGCACCAACCAAGCCATCTTTTTTGATTTTCATGTTTCTCTAGTTTGGTCTCCATACTCTTGAGCGTGCATGCCACCAGTGAGTGCCCACAAGAAAGAAAAGTTGAAAAAAAAAAAAAAAAGGGACTCATTGAGTGAGGGGGAGCCTCCGCATTTACTCAACAAAATACCCCGTGATTCCTAGTGGTTTGACTTTTCTCTGTATTGTTTAGTTACTCTTGCTGGAGGTCTAGCCATCCGATCACTACGAGAATTAACTCTAGCTTTGTGGCCTTTCAAGGACTACACACACACACTTTCATTTTGTGAGCTCTCATGTTGGTTTCTGAGTTGTACATTCTCATGTAGCTTATGATCATTGATTATATTTTATCTGATTTGCGCATGATTATATGCTTCATATTGTCAAAATTGCAAGTTTGCGGGCTTCATGGTTTGTCGATTATATCATCTTAGTATCACCTTCATGCTATTGTGCTCACCTACTCTTGTTTCAGGTTCCACATCATGGTGTAGTATTCTGTTTTTGCTCAAAAACTTTTGTTTGGTGTTTTGTTTTTTTTCTTCTTCGCTCGAGCGAGGGAGTGTTCGCTCGAGTGTGCTTCTGTTGGTGGCTTAGAATCTGAGAGCATGCTTTTTCGGCTTGAGCGACAAACTCTTGGCTCGAGCGACCCTTTGCGCATAAGTGTCTTCGCTTGAGCGACTTGTCAAGGTTTAAATACTGCCATTGTGTCTCTTCACTTCAGTTTTTACCCTTTTGCCTCGTTTGAGGGTCTCTATCACTCTCATTGGGTGATTTCACTTCCATTGCTATTCATCTCTTGGGATTCTCTTGTTTTTGAGGGTGTTACACCACTTTAGTCACGCATCTTCGTTGTTGGTAAGTCATTCTTTTTATTTTCCTTGTTTTCATTCGGTTTGGTTGTTTGCTTTTGTTCGTGTGTGTCTATCTAGGGTTCTACATTGTGCGTTCTGCATTAGTGTCTCTCTATTGCATCTTGGCTTAGTTGTATGGATCATTTTTGCTAGGTTTTTCTGTTAGGGTTTAAATTGGGGTTTTATTTTTATATGTTATTTGTGTCCTATGCTTCATATGTTAATTTATGTGGTCTATTTGAATTGTATTGATGTTGCTTCGTCTCATCTATTGTTCATTTCTTTCACTCATTGCTACATCTATGCTTGTTGTTTTTTAACCTAGCTCTGTTTTTCATGACATTTATATTATGCTAAGGTTATGAGTTTTAGTTTTTTTTCTAACCATGTTGGACTAATGGTGTTTCGTTGGCTACTTCTATTTTTTTACTTTGGGATTTCTAATTTTTTTTTCACTAGGTACCTTGTGTTATGGGTTGCTAGGTATTCTCTGTAATTGTCTTGTCCTTGTGAGTTGGTCAGTCATGGGTGAGCCTTCAAAACGTCATAAGACTACTGTTTCCCGTCCCAATTTCAACATTGAAAAGTTTGCCTCCAAAGAAAAATCCAAACTGTTTAGGGAATTTATGTCTCTAGGAAAGTCCATCTTGAAAGAAATGTCCTTTCTAGTGCGTTTGAGTTGCTCCTCATTCGTTCGTTATTTGATTCCTTAGGAGGTGATCAAGTGTTGCTTTTCTCAGGGCCTCAAAATCTTAGTCTGGTCCATGAGTTTTATTGTAACATGCATTCTATTCGCAGAGAAATTCCTTTATCTTTTAGCACTTGGGTTAGGAAGAAATTTTTAGACATCACTGGCGATGTTTTTCGGTTGTTTCTTGGTCTTCCAGAAGTCCCGAATTTTCATTCTCCTCTCCTTACTCGTACTGGTGTTGATTTTGATCGAATTGCCACTAAGCTTTGTGGTATATCCTGGACTTGGATTGCCAGGGTGCTCATTCAACAAAATGAGCTTCTTCTTCGTTTTCGCCTTCTTAATATCATTGTCTGTGCCAATATTCATGTGACCACTCATTCCTCCCACATAACCCAAGATCAGGGATATGTGTTATATTGCATTGATCACCGTCTACCCATTGATCTGCCCGCTATGATTGTCACCAAAATGATCTCTGTTTTTTAGGGACGTAAGTCCTTAGGTCTTCCTTATGGTTGCTTTCTCACTAGATTCCTTACTTCTCTTGGTGTTCCTGTCTTTGAGAATGATGAATTTGCCTCTCCTATTAAACCCATTACCAAGTTGACCGTGTCTCAAAGTCAAGCTCATATTTGGGGAGGTCCATCGGGAGTTGGGGGTACTAATACAGGTGATGATCCTTTAGCTGAGGAGGCTGAGTATGATACAGCCGCTGCTGGTGGACTAGAGATGCCTGAGATGCGTCCTCGTTCATTTCGTGGCTAGCTGCAGCAGTTTGAGCAGTCGGTCATACATCGCCTTGATCTGTTAGATGCTCGCTTGGATACACTAGATGGTCGCCTCGATCAGCAGAGCACCATGCTAGCTCAGATTCTTTCCTTGCTCCAGATGCAGCAGCCACCTCCATCAGACTCTTAGTTTGTGACAGTATTTGGATTGTGGCTCTTGGACAGTTTTTATTTTCTTGGACAATTTTTTGTTAGTCTGTATATAACTGTTTCTTTTGTTACTCACGGACAAAAAGGGGGAGTAGTTATGGTATTTTTTGGGGGTATATATGGGATAGATGTTTGTTTTTGCATACTCATGGTGATTTTTGCAGGCAGCACTGGACTAGTTTTTGTATGGGCTATATGATATATTGGGATCTATAGATTTTGATTTATTGGGATCTAATTCTTTTGGGCTTCGGATTTATGTCTTGATGGTTTTTGATTATGAATAACTATTCTCTCTATTTTTATTTTTTGCAGATTTTATCTATCAAGATTGTTTTGATAGTTGGTTTGTTTTCTATTGAGTTGGTTTGTTTAGTTAGTACATTTGTTTTCTTGGAAATTGTGTTAGAAAGTTTTGTCCGGGAATTGACAAAGAGGGAGATTGTTAGGTCCCTTAGTCTTGTCAATCCCACGAAGAAACTTGAGTTATTGAGTTGTAAATTTCCTTGCTGTTTTGTCTTCCTCGCTCAAGCGAAGGCTGCGTCTGGAAAAACCTGAGAAGGATGTATGTGCGCTCGAGCGTAGGTTGCATGGCTCGAGCAAAGCTACTTATGGAAAACACACGAGATAAGTTCCTCGCTTGAGTGAGAGAGTCTTCGCTCGAGCGAGCTTCGCAGTCCCAGTCCCAGATTTCTATAAGTATCTGTTTTGGTCCAATACTAGGATTACATTTTGAGATCTACTTTAAGGTTTTCTAAGGTTTTCTTTTAGAGTTTTTTGTGAGTTTTCCTTGATGATTTGAGTGAGTATTAAACTCATGTTCTGATAAGCACATATCAAGGAGGTTGATTGGTTATATTGAAGTGTGTTCTTCTTCGGTGGAATCCGGAGATTCAAACGTGGAGTTTCAAAGGAGTTTGATACTGTACGTAGTCGTTGATTCGACAATAGAAGTTGTGGATTCAACTTCAGTCTAATCAATTCCGAGACGAAGGTTGCGGTGAAAGATATACAAAAGGTTTGAAGACAAATTGAGAAGCGTTTGGGTAATTTGTTTGTTATCTTTGTAATCTTTCTTTCTTCAATAGTGGATTGATTAGTGGTGTTTCACCCGTGATCTTTTTATCACAATTGAAGGTGCTTCAATTATGGTTTTTCCACATAAAAATCGTTTGTGTCGATTTATCATTTTTCGAAAACAACAATCTAAATCATTTTCGTAAGTGCTTGATGATTTAGATTATGGGTTTTATATGATTGGGAATTGGAGTAATTAAATCTTGATCTAATCACGAATCACTTAGGATTTTCACATATCAAATCAATTTTACTCAAATTTGGATTCAAATTCGATTAAAATTTTGTGAATGAGGGTTAGAGATGCTTAGAAGTTGGGAGTAAAGGAGAATTTGAAAAGTTTGGATAGAAGCACCTATATGAAATTTTGTTTGGATAGAAATTTGAGTCAATAAAATGGGTCTTTGATTTGAGTAAAATTTTGACTCAAAATTTAATTTGGTATAGGTTTGAGTAAAGGACTGGAGGGAATTCAGTGGTTTTACATACTTAAATTTAAGTTTGAGTCAAGTTTTGGAAAAGGGTTGGAGATGTCTAACTATTCCTTTTCTCTGACAAAAGTGTAGCCAAACTAGTTGCTATCTCTCAAGACCAAATAAAGCAGAACCTTTTAGTGCTTTTTTTGAATTTCAAGCAAATATTTTTTTTGTTCTGTTTTAGTCCAGTTGGGATTGAAAGTGTCAGGTTTGTTTGTCTAATTTTGTGAAATTTTGTTCGACTTAATTTGGTTCTTGTTTTTTTGTTTAATCCTTGTTATGTATATGTTTTTTTAGCTTTAAATTTTGAAAACCATTGTTTCCGTGTTGGGCATTGTCGTTGTAATTTTGTTATTGCGTATGTGAAAATGTTCTAAGTGTTAGTAGGCAGTTGCAAAGCTAATATTGTAATGACGTATGTTTGTTGTGGACTTGATAGCAATAGCTTTGTGCATGACATGTAATGTTGGATGGTTTGGATCTACATAACTGTTTGTCTTAACTTTGTGGTAATATTTTATTTTTATTTTTTTATGTCATAATGCCTAATCTATTTTGTTGCACAAATTGGGTTGGGTGAGTAACACGCATACATGTATAAGGTACTTACGCTTTCATGTATCAGTTGCATTGTCATTATGGCTTCCATACGAACTTCACCACGTACACCTTCCAAAAATAAAGGGATTGCAATGGGTGGACCAATCGTTATTGAGGGCACATATCATGTTCACAAAGTTGTGTAGGATACTGAATCCATAAGGTTTTTCTTAGAGCTTATTGCCGATGAGATTCTTGGGGCGAACCGGCCATTCATGGTATTGAGTAGCGCTAGGTACAAATCATTGGAGAAAAAGTTTGAAAAAAAAAATCGGTAGAAAGCATGATGTGAAGCAGTTGAAGAACAAGTACGCAAGCATGAAAAAAGATTGGACTGCTCGAATGAAATTGATGGATCGTACCGAAGGAATTACAGGAATTGGATTTGACAACAAAATAGGCATGTTTTAGGCTTCCGATGAATGGTGGGATCGGATGGAACTGGTATAGCATTTACACTTTTTTTTTTCTGCATTGCTTTTAATTTCGATTAGTAACATATTTTACTAATTGTGTTATGTTTCCTGTTCTGCAAATAAACAAGGCTTGTGCAAAATTCGGGAATAAAACTTTGGAGCACCGAGATTTGATGGAGATTGTCTTTATAGGGGTTGCTACAATCGACAAACATCATTGGACACCGGGGAAGAAGACTATCGAAGATAACAAGGGCTCTTCTGATTCAGTTTAGAGCCTTGGTATGTGGCTATTCCTATATCCAATCCCTTTAGTTGGTATTGACGTGGACGCTGAATCCTCAATGGAAGGTGTTGAAACTGGGGGTAAAAGGAAAATGAATACACCCGCAAGGTCTGGAAAGTCGCAGAAACCAACTAGTGGAGCATCAGCTATAGCTGACAACATGAACAATCTGACCAATGTCATCCGGAGTCAAAACCAGCAAGTTACTGTTAGGCACTTAACTGGTAATGAGTCGTTATATACCATTTCAAAGTGCATGGGGCTGAAATCCATTCATACCCTTGTTGGTACACCGTTGTTCCACTTTGCATCCTCCCTTATGGACAATGCTGATTATCTCGAGGTTATGATGTCCTAGCCCGATGATGACCATATTATTGGATGGCGTATGTAGAAGCAACTACAAAGCTACGCTGGAGCTCCATTTCCGAACCTCTTTGGTGCACGACGGGTTTGATGGTTGTTGGGATGAGGCAACGGTTTGGGGGGCTGCTGTTTAGTGATGGTTGTTCGGGTTCGATGTTTTTTTGGTGTGTTTCGTTTACCGTATTTGGTTGGTCATGAACAACATACTTGCATATCACAAATGTTGGATGGTTGGCGTGAAACAACATCACCAGCTCTTTTTTTTTCATTAAGTTCTTAATGCAGTATGGAATGGATGGTTTATGCTTTTCTTTTTCTTTTTTTTTTCCTTTGACAGCTTGCTCTTTTTTTATAATGGTTATGTGTCATTAGGTTTGATGTATATCTTTCATGTTGGCGAAATGGTTGAACAAGTTAACAGTTACAATAATGATTTTAACATTGGACATATGTCTTGTAGGCCCCGCCGAAGTCGTGGCCATGTCCAATGAGGAAGGTAGAAGCAACGATGACTTCGTCGAGCAAATAAATCAAATGGCTATATAGATACAACGACAAAATAATTGGACGTAAGTGCAAGCATGTCGGTATGTACAAGAGTATTACGAAAAATACATGTTAAAAACTCTATGTCGAACATCAATATTGACTAGACGTGCATGAATATGTGAATTATACAATGGACACATTGGTCGTTTTGAAGAAAATGTATGTATTCCAAAGGAAGTATTCTCTTCGTTGTGTGACATGTTAGTTGCAAAATTCGGTTTATGTGTTAACCAACGTAGCCATGGATTAGCCCTGAAAGAAAGCATTGAGAGGGTTTAAGAATAGAGCCATCCAAGAACGGTTTCAACATTCGGGTGAAACCATATCATGCCACGTTCATAACGTTTTGGAGGCGATGAAGAAGTTTACGGTTGTGCATTGTAGGCCAACAACAAATCAAAATGTTCAACATCCTCACTTGCAGTTAAAAATGAAATACCTACCATTCAAGGTACAGCTTTCATATTTTCATAACATACGGTTTCTTTACGTCAAAGTTTTGGCATATATTGAATTTTGTTTTGCTGTTTAATTTAGAAATTAGGATTGCATCGGCGCAATCGATGGCACGCATGTTGTTGCGAAAGTGACGGGACCCGATGTAGTGACATATTTTGGACGCAAATACTGTCACACCCAAAATATCATGATCGTGGTTGATTTCAACATGTGTTTTACGTTCTTATCAATTGGATGGGAAGGCAGTATGCATGACAGTCAAATTTTTGCTGAAATAATCAACAATGAAAATGTGCCGTTTTTGCACCTGGAGGAAGGTATAGACAATTGTTTTAAAAAAATAAAGTATGTAGAAGTATGGAGGGAAAGCTTATAGCGTTATTTGTTTACATCCGGCAAAGAAATATTATCTTATTGATTCGGGCTATCCTAACAGAACGGGTAACCTCACACTGTATAAGGGCTACCATTACCACCAACAAGATTTTCGGCTAGGTGCAAGGAACGCAACAAACCCAAGAGAATTATTTAACAAGGCACACTCGTCGTTACGCAGCGTCGTTGAACGAACATTCGAAGCGTGAAAAAATCGATGGGGGTTTATCGAGAATATGCCTCGTTATGATTTTGCGACTGTGCAAGTGCATTTAGTTGGTGCGTCAATGACATTACATAACTACATACGTAGAAATACGGGTAATCCAATCACTGTGCACCCCATAATAACTAAGGACGACGTGGCAACCATAATCAATATGCAATACCTTTGGCAGCACATGGGGAGGATGGACTAATGGTTAGGGATGATGACCCACATATGGCAAGCATGCGCCTTCTCGTAAGAGATCGTTTGGTCCACATATGCAACCACGACATGTTGGGAAATATATAGGGGGAATTCGGTAAGTGACATCGCACCCAAGGGAATTTTTGTTGTTGTTTGTATGTTTATGGAATTGTAGCACCACGGTATTTATGGTCTTGTGCGTATATACGTTATGTGATTAGGTATGTACGTTCCCATTATGGTAGGTTCATGCATTGGTTATTGTCGGACAGATAATTACCAAGAAATTGTTGTCCTATGTATTACTTGAGGGGAAAATTGTTCGTACAAACCTTTGCCGCGGTTTGAAAAATTAATTTCATTAATGTATTTGCGACGTTTCTTTTTTTGGGGGGATATGCAACAGTGGCTTGGTGGACCATGTTCGTTGACGTATGGAAATGCCATACTAGCAGAGCCTTGTAATATGGAAAATAACTTTTCCGTTAATTCCGTAATATTGTCGTAGTTTGTTTCATTTGTTTTATATTTTTCCTATTGCAAATCAGCAGCCATGTAAAACAAATTTCATGAAGCACAGTACAAATAATGTCAAAAAAGGGAAATGACAAAAAAAATAAAATAAAATGGTGCAATTCCATTGCAAAATCTGTAATTAATTGGAGGTGTTTTTGGAGTTGGCAAGTGGAGAGCAATTTTGTCATTTGACTTTTGGGAACATCATTTTCAATGCCAAAAAGTCACTAGAAAACCAAACAAACAAAAAAGTCCCCGATTAAAAAAGTCCAAAAGCCAACTAAAAAAGTTATTACCAAACGAAGGCTTAATGTCATATCAATAGTTTTTATATTAAATAATTTCAAATTTCAATATTCATAAGGTAATTTTGTTAGTTATAATAAAAATGTAAAAGCCACTTTCCATCTAACATCTACAACATTTTCTTTTTAAGTCAAGGTTTTTTTTTAGGGCATATTTTAATTTATCTCCAGTGATTTGGCCTATGTGCAATTTTTCTTACTAACGTTTGGAAATAACTACATAACCTCCTTGTAGATTGTGGATTGAAATACACCGTTAGCCCCATTAATAATTTAATGAAAAAGGCTAAAATATCCCTATATTTTCATCATTTGTTTGAAAGATAAAACTCAGTTTAACCCTCTGTACTTTATTTCATATGCGATTTACTTCCCTTGAAAGAAATTTGAAAATGAGCATACAACCCCTTATGTATGTTACATGTTTCACACTTGCTATTAAATTGAACGGAATGTTAATGGTGCACTTCAGTCCATAAACCACAAAGAGGTTCTATTGTCATTTTCAAACGTTGGGTAAGTAAACCGCACATGGCCCAAACTACAGGGAATAAAATGAAATTTGCCCCCTTTTTTATTTATTTATTTAGAATTTAAATTTTCCTAAGTGAGATAAAATAAAATAGCATAATGGATTATTCAAAATTGATCAAATTGGTCACCATAGCATTACTGTCCTTTTTATTTGCACCAAAGGCAAAAATGAATTTTTTTTACAATAGTAAATAAATATTAATTTTCTTCTCAATTTCCCAACCAGAAATAAATAATTCCACTTTGTGTGTGCCGGTGTAAGGATGTAGACATGTGCATGTTGTTTGCTTGCGTGCACACGTGCATGTTATTTTCTTGTGTGCTTAAAGAATTTGTCATCATGTGAAATTTCTTCAGCCCTTCACCTCTCCATCCTTTGAATTATTTTAAGAATAAAATTTGCAATTTCAATTAATAGCTTCTTAGTCTCAAGTTGTAAACATTTTGTTAATCTATATCAATTTCATAAGAGATCGCCCACTATTTAACCAAACCAAACCCGACGAGGCATATATTTACCAATCTGGCATTGCACCCTCAACACATTACAACCAATTATATAACATTCATAATATTTTGTTAACTATGTAGTCATTCAATTTCTATTAGACGCCCCCAATAAATGAATAAGAGATGATAGATTAAGCGAATTGTCCTTCAAAAAGATCTAAATCATTTGATCCAATTAATAAACTAGTTTATAATGAATCAAGAACAAGCAAAACAAGATTAGAAAGTATATTACCAATCTTAATCAGTATGTCAAGCAAGGTTTTAATTACCCATTCAATTTACAATCAAGCATCGTACTGTTTAACGCATCACAACTAATTATATAACACCTCAAAAGTACAAACATTTCTAAGAAAGTGATTTGTTTTTGTCAGACACCAATATTTGTTAGATACTTCATAATACATGTTTAACATTCATCAAAATGTATTATATTTGTTTTTTAAGACCACGACACTTGAAAGACACGTGTCTATCGAATAGATATGCGTGAAACAAATTATATATTTGAACAAAATAAATTAAAATACGATAATAAAACAAAACAATTTAAATTTATAAAAATTAATATCATACTATGTTTTTATTATCTTTAGATGATCATTTTATGTTGTTTTTCACAAAAATTTATGTGACATTGACGTCTCTATCGAGTTTCAACAATCTCGACCATTAAAATGAGTATCACCACCATTAATGTCATTGCTTAATGAGTATCACCACCATTAAAATGAGTATCACCACCATTATCTTTAGACTATACATGCAGGAAAAGAAGCTGTTCAGTATCACCACCATTAATGTCATTGCTTGTAGCGCCAAAGATGACAGCAACGGTAGCAATAACAGCCTGCACATAATAAGCAGCATCACTGAGTCGTAGCTGAGCAAGGGGGGTAAAGAATATTTTATTTTATTTTTTTGATCAGCAACAAAGTAATTTTATCGAGTAAAAAGCCAAAAAATACAAAAGACGACAAGAAGTCCTCAAAGATCAACAAAAAGGACAATAAAAAACACACCAAAATGACACAAAGACAAGAAATATAAAAAGAGTTAAACTAAGATTTCAACTAAAAGCAAGGGGGTGAAGAATATAAAAAACTAAGGTAGCGTTTGGTAGAGTTTTAGAATCATGATTTGAAAATATAATTGTATTTTGAACTTGTGAGTTTTGAAATTATAATTTGAGTGTGAAAAATTTGTTTGGTTATGAGTTTTAAAAAAAGTTTAAAATTGAGTTTGAAATTTTTGATGTGAGATATGATATTTGATTCAAAAACTTATAACTCATAACCAAACACACAACCCAAAATTCTATTCAAAGCTCATAAAAAATTTTTAAAAAAATTCCGAAAATATTTTTTATTTAAAATATAAAAATAACAGGTGCAAAAAAAAAAAAACACAAACAATGTTCTGGTCAACCGCCTAGATGTCTGGGGGATGTCCGGGAAGATGACCGGGCAGACGTGTTTTCAAAAGTGGCTATAGAATCAATTTTTGAAAACTCTAACCAAACACCACACTCAAACCAAGGGGTGAAATTGAGTTTTAAAAGCCTTACCAAAGAGTCCGTTCACTGCTTAGTTGACGGTAATGCCTTTTCCCATTTCCCTGCGTCTCTGCATAGAGAAAAATATATTATCAAAATCCAACGCGCTCTCTCACATAGAGATGGATCCACAATTATAACACTGGGTCAAAGTATATTACTCCTAATCGAAAAATATGTTGAAAATTTTAAAATGCAATACTAATATAAAAATATCAATAATATTATCATCAACTAAACAACGTTTATCAACATAGTTTGACTACAAAATTATGATCATATTCTATTGATTGTATTAACTACAATAATAAATAATAAATAACTATTGCGATAAATGAAAAAAATATAAATGACACAACTCACATATTAAATAAAAGAGTATGATAAGATATCTGAGCCATCAACACAGGGCAGAGCATAGACACAGGGCAGCCTCAGCAGCAGTCAAAGCTGCAGCCACAGCCTGCAGTAGCCAAGGCTGCAGCCTTAGCCATAACCAAAGACACAGCCGCTGCAGCTCAAGCCACACATGACAAGGCTGCAGTATGAGCTGCAGTATGAAGCCTCGGTTGACTCTCCTCAGAGCAAGTTGGTAGTTTGTTAGAAATATAGTTGGATGCAAGTAGTTATGGTTAGGTTAGGTAGTTAGTAATTATGGTTAAGCAATTGTATCACATCTATATAATGTACTAGAACCCTCTGTAACTGAATCTCAGTTTCTTTATGGTATCAGAGCTCTAAAGCTACTACGAGCAAAGGTCCTTTAATGGCTATTCCAAACCCTAACCTCACTAACCTCACACCAGCAACAGCAATCTCCATGGCTTCAAGTTCCTCATCTTCTTTACCTGCAAATCTGACACTACTAATCTCTAATCTCAATGCTCTTGTTACAACCATGCTTGATTCAACAAATTACATTGTTTGGAAGAGTCAACTGCATAATGAAGTTCAGTGTAGTTGATTCCAACAATAATGAAGTTCAGAATCCTGAATATACACCGTGGATCACAATTGATGCCCATCTTTTGAGCTGTATAACAGCAACATTATCACCATCTGTTTACACATCTGTGATTCAGTGTCAATCTAGTTCTGAGGTCTGGAATGTTCTTGCAAAGAGATTCACATCTCTTTCCAGATCTCATATTTCATCAGTTAAAGAACAAACTCAGTCGAATTACTAAAAAAGGTTGAACAATGGAAGATTACTTGAGTCAATTCAAATCCATTTCAGATCAGCTTTCTTTAACTTCATCACATGTGGATGAAGAGGATTTGATCTTGTTAATTCTCAATGGTTTACCAAATGAATATAATGCTTTCAAAACCACAATTAGGGCCCGATCTGCTCCTATTTCTCTGGAAGATTTGTCTGCTCTTCTCTGTTCTGAATCCATTCATGTTGAGTCTTCACTCAAACACACTCATGCTGCAGAAATTCCATTTGCTTATTCTGCTACTCGAGGCTATAGAGGCTCTTCTTCTCGAGGCAGACGCTATTCCACAAGAGGTAGGGGAGGCTATAGAGGCTCTTGTCAAGGTTCTCAGACTACTCAGGTTAATCCCTTTCAAACAAGAGGAGGTCATCACTATCAAAGAGGTGGTAGGACAGGTCACAATACTAATTCTGTGATCTGTCAGATCTGCGGAAAAGCAAATCACACTGCCCTAGAATGCTGGTTCAGTTGGGACACATCTTATCAGACAGGTCAACACACTCCATCACAATAAGCCAAAGCCTATGTGGCTGCAACTCCAGCTATGACTTCACCATCATCTGCTTCCTCATCTGCTTCAAATTGGTTCTTGGACTCTGCAGCCACAAGTCATATGACAAATGACCTGAGTAACTTGTCCACTTATCAACCTTATCAAGGATATAATCAGGTGGCTATTGGTGATGGTTCCACCTTGCCTATTTCACACACCGGTAATGATTTACTTCCAACTCCTAAGTTTCCCTTTCATCTCACCAACATGCTTTGTGTTCCTTCCATTTCCCCAAACTTTCTTTCAGTTCATCAATTAGTAGTAGATAATCATTGTACCATTACTTTTGATGAACATTCTTTTGTTGCTCAAGACAAGACTACTCAGAAGGAGCTATATAGAGGTTCTTATTCTCATGGCCTCTATCCTCTTGCATCTTCTTCTACTTTTGTTGCAACTTCATCTCCAGTCTGCTTGTCTTGTTCCACAAGGCCTTCTTCTCCTGGTTCACTCAATGCTGCTCCTAATTGGCATTTTAGACTTGGCCATCCTTCTTCCAGGAAGCTTCATCATGTTCTTACTGATAGTCATTTGTCTACTAATAAAACTTCTAGTCTATGTGAGCATTGTTGTGTTTCCAAAAGTCATAGACTACCTTTTAACTTGTCCAATTCAACTACTAATAAACCACTAGCTCTCATTCACACAGATGTATGGGGTCCTTTTTCAGCTTCTTGTTCAAGCTATAAATACTATGTTTTGTTCATAGATGATTTCAGTAAATTCACATGCCTTTTTCCTCTTCATTATGAGAGTGAAGTATTCAATAACTTTCTAGAATTTAAATCTTTTATTGAAACACAATCCACTACCAAGTTACAAGTTCTAAAAAGTGACATTGGGGGTGAATATCTTAGTACTCAATTCCAGGAATTTCTCAAACTAAAAGGCATTGACCATTAATTAACTTGTAGGCATCATATTGAGACTACCATTACTCTTATGCATCAATCTTCATTGCCTTTGGTTTATTAGTTCAATGCTCTTGCCACTTCTGTGTTTTTAATCAATAGACTGCATACACTCAAACTTCAAAACAGTACTCCCTTTGAGGTTTTGTTTCATCAAAAACCTGATTATCAGTTTTTGAGAACTTTTGGCTGCAGGTGTTATCCTTGGCTTAAACGTTACAACTCCCTTAAACTTCAGCTTAGATCTGTTCCACGTGTGTTTATAGGGTATCAACCCTCTGTTAAAAGCTATAGATATCTTGACCCAAGTACCAACAAAGTCTATGTATCGCGCCATGTTGTTTTTTGTGAGACCTTTTTAGTCTTCATTGTTCTCTTCTTCCTCATCAGCTCCATCTTTCTCTACTTTATATCATCTCACTACCTTACACAATTTTTTCTGGTCTACATCTCCTGTGCCTTCTCCTTTTTCTGCTCCAGTAGCAGCCGTCTCCCCTGCACCTGCTCCACTTGCGTCTGCAGCTTCTGCACTTGCTGCACCTGCATCTGCTGTCTCTCCTGGCTTACCTCCTGTTCCTTCACATGTCCCTATTTCTTCTTCTTCTTCACCTCAAATTCCAATTTCTTCTCTTTTTATAGATCTTCCTCATATTTCCTCTTCAAATTCTCGTTCCATGGTAACCATATACAAGGCCAAACTTCCTCTTGTGTCTTCTTCTACTTGTTTGTTGGCTTCTACTGATCATGTTGAACCTCAGTCTTAGCAGGAAGTATCTACTTCTCCTGCTTGGCAAGCTGCTATGCTTGATGAATATCAAGCCTTGCAAAGACAAGGTACTTGGTCTTTAGTTCCACCTCCACCCACCAAGCAAGACATTGGCTGCAAATGGGTGTTTAGACTTAAGAGAAACTCAGATGGTTCTGTAGCTAGGCATAAAGCAAGATTAGTTGCTCAGGGTTTTCTTCAAACTAAAAGAACCTTTAGTCCTGTAGCTAAACAACCTACAATTAGGGTGCTTCTATGTCTTGCTCTACATCATCATTGGTCTATTAAGCAACTTGACATTTCAAATGCCTTTCTTCATGGAATGCTTGAATAAGAAGTCTATATGCAGCAACCCCAAGGTTTCATTGATACTTCTAATCCATCTCTTGTTTGTAAACTTCACAAAACTCTCTATGGCTTGAAGCAAGCTCCAAGAGCTTGGTTCTCTACATTCTCCTCTTTTTTTCTATCTCATGACTTTATTCCTAGTCATTGTGATTCCTCTTTATTAGTCAAGAAAACTCCTACTTCCATTACCATTCTTCTCGCCTATGTTGATGATATTCTTCTCACCGGTAGTGATCCTCTTTATATCTCCACTCTTATTCAACAAATGCATTTTGCTTTCTCTATGAAAGAGTTCGGATTTCTCAATTATTTTTTGGGCATCTTTGTCTCTTCTTCTTCTTCTTCAGGCTATGTTTTGTCTCAGCAAAAGTATGCCTTAGAAATCTTAGCTAAGGCTGGTATGAGTAATTGTAAGTCTTATGCTTCTCCCATGGCTACTAAGGTTGCTAACTCTGTTGTTGATGATCCTCCTTTCTCTCAGCCTAGTCTTTACAAAAGTTTAGTGGGAGCTCTTCAATATCTAACCATCACTACGCCAGATCTTAGTTTTACTGTTAATCATCTTTGTCAATTTTTGTAAAATCCTTTGCAAAGTCATTTTACAACAGTTAAGAGACTTCTCAGATATCTCAAAGTAACGTTAAGTCGTGGCCTTCATTTTACCAATGGTCCTCTTGTTCTTAATGCTTTCTCAGATTCGAATTGGGCTAACAATGTTATTGATAGAAGATCTACTACAGGGCATTGTGTATTTCTTGCTCCCAATCTTGTTTCTTGGTGTGCTAAAAAGCAGCCCACAATTTCAAGATCATCCTCAGAAGCAGAATATAGAGGTTTAGCTCAAGTTTCTGCTGAGTGAAGCTGGCTTGGCATGCCTCTTGCTGAACTCCATACATCTGTTCCCACTTTCTAGTGTGATAATTGTCTGTCATAGCTTTGGCTCACAATCCAGTTTTTCATGTTAGGACCAAGCACATTGAGGTTGACTATCATTATGTCAAAGAAAGAATGGCCGCCAAAAAGATTGTCATTTGTCATATTGCTTCTACTGATCAAATTGCAGATATTCTCACTAAACTTCTTTCAATCTCTAGGTTTCAGTATCTTCAAGGCAAATTTCAGGTCTTTCCATGTCCCCAAAGTTTGAGGGGGAATGATAAGATATCTGAGCTGAGCATAGACACAGGGCAGCTTCAGCAGCAGTCAAGGCTGCGGCCGCAGCCTGTAGTAGCCAAGGCTGCAACCTCAGCATTAGCCAAAGACACAGCAGCTGCAGCTCAAGCCACACATGACAAGGCTGCAGTATGACCTGCAGTATGAAGCCTAAGTTGACTCTCCTTAGAACAAGTTAGTTTGTTAGAACTATAGTTAGATGCATGTAGTTATGGTTAGGTTAGGTAGTTAGTAGTTATGGTTAAGCAATTGTATCACATGTATATAATGTACTAGAACCCTCTGTAACTGGTATTGAATGGAATGAATCTCACAGTTTCTTTAGAGGATACCCCAAAGTAAACAGAAATAAGGACGGGGAGACTAATATTTGATCAAACTTGTTTAAAAAATTAGTTTAAAATTTAGTCATTATATTTAATTTGGGGGATGCAAGCCCTAAAGTTTTGGGGGTGCGAACCTCTATAATTTTGGTAATGTGAAATGTTAGGATTTTAAAATTTTCTTATTAATTACTGGTATAATATGAGGGCTTTTTTTTCTTCTAAATTTTTGGGAGTGAGGTCACTGCCTTCTGGATCCATCCTTGCTCTCACGTAGTATGTGTTATGCTAAATATGAAATATAGAAAAGCTAACAAACAAATTGTTGGACGATCTTGTGTACTTGTGTGTGAAACCAATGATAGAACAAAATAATTCAAAAATTAAACTGAAAATAATAACTTACAAAATATAAAAATTTTGAAAATCCACAAAGAATAGTAAATGATCGAGCCTTGTGTTTGCCACAATGTTCTAAAGACTTAATTCGCCCCTCGCTCCGGTGCTCACGAGTTGAATGGACGTCCATATTTTAAGATACAACGATCAAGAACCTAGTAGAAGTAACACTTCAATCGTTGAGTTTGGTGAACGAACAAAGTGGTGTACTCTCTTTGACAGAAAGTAAAGAGTAGAATGGAGAGAAGACAAGTTGATTTTGAAGCAGAATGAATGCAACAGTGTTGTTATATAGGCAAATTCATGCTTTTTCGAAAGACCACGATGACTATTGAGATTGAAAAGGCCTGTTCGGTGGAAGAGGTGCAATAGAACAATCATGTCTGTTCTTAGAGTAGTGCGTTCGAATTATGGATCACACCCAATTCGGTTTTGACCAAATAAATAACAATCACGGATTTATTTAAATAATAAATTTATTTTAATTTAAATAAACTTTGTCAAAAATTAATATACTATAAATGATTGACCCACATCCTGATTGATATACTATAAATGATTGACCCACATCCTGGCCCAGTTCAGCTTGGGGTAGTGGTAGGTAAGGGTGGGCATTCATCTACATAATAAGGGATTTTTTGTCTGTCCAAGCCTGTCCCAGCCCTAACATCGGGCCTCTACATCTATCCAAACTCGACCCAAAAAATAATTATAAATCCTAAACCCACCCATCTGGGTTATATGTTAAAAAAAAACTAAAACATTCCATAATTAAATTCAATCACACATGATATTTCTTAAATAAATTCAAGCACACATCACTACAAATGTAAATTTTAATAAAATCAATAAAGATAAAGTATACATCTCAATAAAAAATATATATTTTAATATATTATAATTAATTAATTTAATAGCAAGTCGGGTTGGGTTGAAAATATAAATCCCAAACACAGCCCATTAATTTATGGGCTGAAAATGTTGGCCCAACCCGGCCTTATGGATTAAAACAACCTTCTCAAATCCTAAAAAAATAGGGTTAGGCCAAGTAGGTTGGATGGGCCAACGAGCCGATGTCCACCCCTAGCGGCAGGGTGCGTGTGTGGTGGACCACATTTGGTCTTCCCTCCTAATAAAATTTGCGGGGCTTTTGGGACCAGCACTTGTAGAACGGTCTAGTAAATGATGTCCCAGAGGAAACTGGAGGTCCAAAAAAGGGTTTAATTGATTTAAAGAGTTGCCACCCGGTTATATGTCTCGCGAAACTTTATATATGAATCCAAGGATAAGCATTAGTTCCATCATTACCAAGTGAAAATGAGTTTGGAAGCCATGTTACTAATTGTGAAGGTATTAAGTACCCATTTAACTTGACCACATGGTTAGTCTCTAGTTAGCATGAATTTTTCTTTATAAACTAAAAATAAACTTACATGCGTATTTATGAGTTATGAGCAAAAAGATAAATAATCAAAGCAATAAAAATAATTATTATTCGATAACAAGAAAGGAAGAGGGAAAAAAAATCATGAAAAAGCTTTTAGTTCAATAATGTAATAAAAAGAAAGATAATGAAGTAAACTTCCTAAATAACACAATACATGTGCAGAATAAAGGTAACATGAAATCTTAATTTTAAAGGAAGCTCCTATCATGTTTCTAAGTGTTCAAAGTACACTAATATGCTGCAAATTAAATAAAAAATAACAACAAAAGGATCATGTTAGTATATTATATGTAATGTATTGTTAGTGATCTAGATAGTGGATGTAGTTAGTGATCTAGATAGTAGATGTAGTGGATGTATATAATATGTAAGGATATAGATAGTGGCTCTTAGTGGTGATAGTGGCTCTTAGTGGCACAAATAGTAGCTCTTGTTTTCTCCTATATAAGGAGTGTAATATGGTCTTCATAAATGTATATATTGATATCAATCAATAATATCTGTACATTAATTTCCTACATGGTATCAGAGCGGGTTTAGCACCTAGTATTTTTCGCTTCACCGGCGGGCGGCAACCTCGCCTTGGCCGCCCGCCGGACCTCAACCTACTTCACTTGGTTTCTTTTTCTCTTTCTCAATTCTTCCAAAAACATCCCATCAACAAGCCCTTTGTTTTCTATTCCTTTTGATTCACTATTTTCCTGAGAGAAACAATCACCTCAGAGAGTCTTGAATATGTTTTGATCAGATACCCCTTTCCATACTCTTCAATTTGATCTGAAATTTTTGCTGTTTTTGGTGAATCCATCGGGAATAATTGACGGATTTCACATGGGTTTTGAGGAATCTTGGGTTTCTATGACATGTGTGATACCTGAAATTTGCTGACCGGTACATTATTTAAGATCTTCTCTGCCTAGTCTGGGCACTGCACGCTTAAGCAGTGCCCATGGATGCCACAACGCGTGGAACCCCACCTATTCAATACTGTAATATCCCCGAGCAGTCAATTGCTGCTCTTGTCACCTCTGGTGTACCGGCATTTCTACGACAACAACAACATTGCTTTGGCGTTGCATGTCCCGGGGAGTTCCCATTGTCTGCGAGTCCCTCTATTGTTCTTCATGTCCTCACCGCGTGTAATTTGGATCCTCATGATCTTGCGAGCCTAGAGGCGACGTGTTCCTTCTTTAGGCAGCCTGCCCAGTTTGCCTCTGATCATGAGCTGTCCTTATCAGAGCTTGCTGCTCTCGACATGTGTCAGAAGAGAGCTATATTTAAGCCAATGACAGCTGATGAACGTCAATATTTGAAGGAAAGATGTGGGGCTCATGGAAACTGGTCCTGAGATTCTTGCAGGCTGGAGAAGTGTATTCAAGGCGAGAAAAATCGCAAGCAATAGCGGGGCCAGGTCACAGTATCGCTGTGACTTCTAATGGAGTTGTTTACTCATTTGGGTCTAACAGCTCGGGACAGCTTGGACATGGCACTACGGAAGAGGAGTGGCGGCCTCGTCAAATCAGATCACTTCAAGGTGTTCGTATTATTCAAGCAGCTGCTGGGGCTGGCCGGACAATGCTAATTAGTGATTCAGGGCAGGTATATGCCTTTGGGAAAGACTCGTTTGGGGAAGTAGAGTATGGGGCTCAAGGAAGTAAACTAGTTCCTACCCCACAGCTTGTGGAGTCTTTGAAAAACATATTTGTGGTGCAAGCGGCAATTGGAAATTTTTTCACTGCTGTGTTGTCAAGAGAAGGAAGGGTTTATACGTTTTCTTGGGGAAATGAAAGAAATCAGGGTCATCCAAAAAGAGAAAGCAATTGCAGTAATGTCACCAACCTTATTTTATTCATGCCGGGGATCAAACCCAATCACCATTTTACACACACACAAAAAAAAAAAAAAAAAAAAACGATCACAACCCATAACCACCACAAACAACCGGCCTCACTTCTTCGCCTCTTCAGCTGTTCTCTTCTTCTTGCCTTTGTCTTGGGCGTCCCTTGCCGGTGCTGCCTCCGTGTTTCCCACGCCGCCGAGCACGTTCACTTCCCGTTGCTCCTCAACCGTCACATATGGCGGACCTCCAAATCTGAGCATCACGGTGGTCTTCCGCTTCAGTTCCTTATTTTCTGCCTTCAGCATACATATCTCTGCTCGGGCATCCGTATACATGCTCTGGAGCAGAGCCAGTTGGGCTTTTACTTGCTGCACCTCATTTGTTCTACTCTGAAGCCGGTGCGACAGGTTGTTGACCGCCGTCATTGTCTCAACACATGACTTCAATGTGTAATAATTCGCCTCAATATCCGATTGTGCAGCCATTCTTTGCTCCACAGACAGCATCGGAAAGTTCAACGGCGCAAAACCAGGGGCGCTTGGTTGAGGTTCAAGGGCCATATTCTGGGTTGTGGCCTCGTTGAGGTCGGGAAAGAGAGTAAGACCCCGGGACGAAGAGGCTATGTTCTGGGTAGTTGAACGGGAAGAAGAGGCCATATTCAGGGTTGGTTGTAGAGTGTTACAGAGTATCTCTCTCAGACGTGTTCCAGAGAGAACGAAGAGTTTTTTCAGCTGGTTTGTTCTGCATCAGCGGCAGCCTCGCCTTGGTTTAAATAGGCAAGGCAGACACGCGCCTTACGCGCCTCTCAACGCCAGACGACAAATCGGCTCGCCTTTTGATGGCTGTCGGGCACATCTTTTGATGGCACGCCTTTTGATGGCACGCCTTTTGATAAGAATGGGCACGCCTTTTGAGGGTGCGACTTTTGAGGGTCCGACAAGACTCTGTAAACTGTCCCGACATTGATTCCGGTTAGCTCCTATATGGGTCCGACAAGACTCTGTAAACTGTCCCGACTTTGATTCCGGTTAGCTTCTATATGGTCCGACAAGACTCTGTAAACTGTCCCGACTTTGATTCCGGTTAGCTTCTATATGGGTCCGACAAGACTCTGTAAACTGTCTCGACATTGATTCCGGTTACCTCTTATATGGGTCCGACAAGACTCGGTAAACTGTCCCGACATTGATTCCGGTTAGCTCCTATATGGGTCCGACAAGACTCGGTAAACTGTTCCGACATTGATTTCGGTTCTCAGCTACAACGGTTCGACACAGCCGTATAGTGTCTTCTACAACGGTCCGACATGACCCCGTAAACTGTTTTCTACAACGGTCCGACATGACCCCGTAAACTGTTTTCTACAACGGTCCGACATGACCCCGTAAACTGTTTTCTACATCAGTCCGATATGACCCCATAAACTATCTTCTACAACGGTCCGACATGACCCCATAAACTGTCTTCTACCTTGGTCTGCCATAACCATACGGTCTTCTACAACGGTCTGACACGACCATACAGTGTCTCCTATCCACTTTTATTTTATTTTCAGTTTATTTTCCTGTTTTGTTACTCTCTCCAAACTCAAGTTAGCTAGTCTCTATCCTCCTTGAGTTTGAGGGGGGCTGTTAGTATATTATATGTAATGTATTGTTAGTGATCTAGATAGTGGATGTAGTTAGTGATCTAGATAGTGGATGTAGTGGATGTATATAATATGTAAGGATATAGATAGTGGCTCTTAGTGGTGATAGTGGCTCTTAGTGGTGATAGTGGCTCTTAGTGGTAATAGTGGCTCTTAGTGGCACAAATAGTAGCTCTTGTTTTCTCCTATATAAGGAGTGTAATATGGTCTTCATAAATGTATATATTGATATCAATCAATAATATCTATACATTAATTTCCTACAGATCAAAACAGTAAGCAAATTATGGCTATAAAACACAAATTATAGGAAAATATGGATGGACCTATCTAAAGAAACGCATGGCATGTTTCATGGGCATATGATACAATTTGGAGTTTAAAACTATAATTTCCTGCAGCTATTTCATGCTCACACAGTAGGTATTCCAATGCTAAAAATCAAAGTAAATGTTGTGGCATGCAATTCAAAACTTCACTACTTACAAACTAAAGAAATGCTAAAAGGAAAAGCAAAATGCGTAATTTTATGACAATCTAATGAACTTTAACATGGAAAATACGTACTCCTCAACGATACAAATCTTACATACACAAATAAAGCTCTTCGAATAATACACCTTAAAGGCGATAAATGTGATTTTCTTGAATAACATGTGAGAAATGATTATTCTAAGCATTCATAATTATGCAATGACTATATTATGGCTAGCTAAGCATGAAAAACCAGTACATTTGTATTAAAATCTATCACTACATGATTAAGAGTCAAAACATGCATTTTCAAGCAAATATCTATGCATTTGGTTAAAGAAATGAACGCCAAAGTTAATAAAAACTAGGAAAACAGTAAGTTATACCTATAGAAGCGTGATTGAAATAGCAACAAAGCTGCCAGCCTTGTCCCTTTCGATATTCCTTCGGTTATGAATTTTTACTTGAAGATGACTAGCTTGATTTGAAGATTTGAACAAGATTTTCAATGTTTGAGAGTTGTAGAGTGTTTAAATACTGATTTAGGGGCTGGGATATAGATGATTTCAGAGGTTTGAGAAGATATTTACACAAGGTTTTAGCAAGATGAAGAGAATTGAGATCTCCTTTCCTTACCAATTCTTAGCTCTAGTGTTTCTCAAAGCTTTCTCTATGATTCCTCTCTCCTCCCAACTAAAAAGAGGCCTCTATTTATAGAGTCAAAGGTCAGAGATGGTGGGGAAAGTCAACTACACAAATCTTGGACCGATGTGCAAGGACATGCAAGTACAGTTGCAGAATGGCACACACTAGTCACGATATGGTGCCTATCATATCATGATATGACACCCGCCATTTTGTGTCAACATGATATGGAGCATGCCATTTCAAATTATGGCACAGCCATATCGCGACAATACAACATGCGCCATGTCATAAAGCATGCCCAAAACTCAGTGTAGCATACAGAACTTAGTGTGGTATGTGTGAGGCCCTTGACTTTTGTAATTTCTTCTAAACCCTTATTTTAGAATTATTTCAATGAAAGCTCTCGAATTCTTGTTTTCTTGCAATTTTAACCCTAAAATTGGAAGTGAGCGCCGATCAAAAACGTGCAAACCCTAATCAATTCCGATAACTTAGGGATCATTTCTAATACCTTAATGATAAATAATTAACTTTTTTATTAGGATTGGTCAACTAAAATCCTAGATTTCTGGTTCTCATTACATTCATCGTTTAATTCAAAACGGAGAAACTTCAACTGTATTAAACATTCAAATCCTAATCCAATTAAATACTACACTTAAGTAAATGTTTCAAATAATCAAATTAAGCCCTAGCCCTCATAATTTAGTGAAATTATACTTGGACCCCAAGTAGTACCATAATATATATATATATATGTCTAAACTTGTACACTTTGGTCATGGATTCTTAGGAAAGCTTTGAACATGAATTCTTAGGGAAGCCTTCGACACGGATTCTTAGAGAAGCTTTGAACACAGATTTTTGAGGAAGCTTTAAACATAGATTTTGAAGGAAGCTTGGGAAAATTGTAGAGTAAGCTTGTGAAACCTATAAATACGTCACTCTCCCTCCACATTTTGGAAAAAAAGAAAACACTCATACACCACATTCACCCACAGCTGAAAGGAAAAGAGAGTAATAGAAAAAGCCTTGGTGGTGAAGGAAGGGAAGATAGAAGGAAAATCTTGTGCCACCATTTCATAAAAATTCATGTAAGCCACAACACAATCTCCTCTTCTATTTTCTTGTTCAAATACATAGTTCTAGAGGACCGTTACTATCATTTCAGTTCTGATATTCTGTTGTTCCTGTGTGTGAAATGGATGGGTTGAGCCTTGAGTCTTCTCCTACTGGTATTCTCACTCAAGGGATGAAAGCTATCTTTTTCTCTCCATATCTCACACTAGTTCAAAGGCAAACCATCACTCTAAAAATCTAAGTACATTATTTAACATGTTTTAATCTCATAGGAAGTGAGAAATTTCCCTAAGTCGCCTTCTTTTCACTCAAACCTTCTTATATTTAATATTGTGCAAGAAGATAGATTTTTACAGCCTACTTTCAAAAATTCTAGAAAAATACAGAAAAATCTCCTTGACCTCATTTTTATGTCCAAATCTTCCTTTAAGTGTTAGTTTCCAAGGAAAAAAGGTTTTATTGAAAAAGAGTGAGTGGTTTGAGAGAAAATCCGTTTTTTGTAACAGCCGACAAACCAAGACAGCTCTGGTGTATTTCTCAAATAAATAAATATCTAGGAAAGGTATTCAAATTCTAAAATATGCTCCGAAAACTAGACAAAATTCTCTACACACCATAAGGAGGCCAAGTACAGGAAAAATATGCATATGTCTCTTTAGAAAGTACCAAATCTGGAAATCTACTTTATTAGTGAGCTCATAGTTCTAGTTTCATGAATATGCTTGTAGCCATTTGTTCATGCCTTAGTATGATTATCTACATGTGTTGCAACTATTTTTCATAATAATGATGCTATGATATTGTTCATGAATTATTGTCTCATGGCATGCGCTAGCCTTAACCAAATTTATCTAATTCAATGGGAAGCTTAATAAGGATGGTATTAGATTTTCGATCACTAAGATAAATCTTATGAGATAATAACTTGTTGATTTCAATTATTGATTGGTGGGATGTGTTCCCTATTCGGGAGTTAAGTATTACACAAGTGTGTTTTCGAACCCTAACATGGCACAAGAGGTATTCGAACTGCTTAACGGAATTGGGAGGTATAAGGGTGGCAGTGAAGGTCTCACACAGGGAGAGTATCCCTGGAAGCCCGTTCCCTTGTGGTAGACCGTAATGTCACTACTCGGGTATGTAACCTAGGTGCATCGGCATCATTGGTAATTGTGCGATATGCGACACATTGGTAATTGTGCGATATGCGACGCATTGGTATTTGTTTAATCAATAGGGAGTCAGAATTGCCCGTGGCCAATAGGAGTGGTTGGGTAGGAACAGCATTTCACGGGGAATTGCCGAAAATTAACTTGATTGACCGTTATTCTTGAGAACTGAAATTTAATTTAAGCTTTGCTTGATTATTACTTCCACTATATATTATGATCATATCATTATTGTGTATTGGATTATAAAATGGGGTGGGGTGTGTATACGTTTACTGAGCATTCCAAGCTCATGGCGTTTCATGCCAGATATCATGGAGACCTACCAAGATGAAGGAGAACCAGAAACTTTCAAAGATTATTGGCTATCGTAGACATTATTAGAGTATCCTTTTGTTTAAAGTCCATCCAAAATTGTATTATTCTTTTGGGAATATAATGGAACTTCTGGTCTGTGGCTAAGTATGACTTCGTAATTATTCACCTGCTTATATATATTCATATATATTTGTACTTCTAAATTTCAACCTTTCCATCTATTGGTTGAGACCTTGTGAGATTTGTCAAAAAGAAAGCTTTATTATCTAAGGAGATTGAACATCGAAGGGAGGCTATATTGACTACTCTGATCTTTCTTGGAATCTTACTAGACTATTGACCAAAGAACTCATTAATGATATCTCCTTAACCTAAACACTTTCTTTTTTTTTTTCTTTTTTTTCTTTTTTTTTTGAGGGGGGGGGGGGGGGGGGGTGCTTAGTCTAGTTTGCACCATGTTGATCAAAACTCAATATACGAGCATCATTCTGAGGAAAACTTGTGACTTTAGGGTTTTGTTATGTATTTTGAGCTTCTAAGGGTCAAAAATGAAATTTTAAGTCTTTGAGAGATAAAAAATAAAAAAAGGGTTGGGAAAGGGTGTTGAAGCCTTTTTCAATTGAAATCATCTTTTTTTGGCCATTGAAAAGGTGATCTTTCTCGATCTCTTCATTGGGAATACCACAAAGGCATCCAAGAATTAAAACAGGTCCAAATGGAGAGCGTACAAGTACCAAAATGTCCATTTGTTGGATTCTGCATAAATTGACAAGTATGATTAACTGCAAAAGCCAAATTTGACCTTGTAATTGTTAAGTACTACAAAGCACTAAGTAAACTTCCTTTTTTTTTTTTTATCGGCAAAATAAAAGTTTACTGATGAATTATGTAGTACAAGAAGTACAACAAATTACATCGAGAAGTGCAAGAAAAAATATAATTGCTTAATAAGCACATTCTACGTTAGAATATGCCCCAAGCAAATCAAGTAAGAATCCCAAACCAAGCTAAACAAAGTTGGCAAGACAACACTACCAAAACATTAAAATGAATACACCCAAAAACACAGCTACACACCTAAACTCAAGACTTTTGCAGCTAACCAAAGCAATAGAACACCAACATACTAAACTCAAGATGAGCACCAAAAGGCCTTAATGGAGCAGTCCACTGAAAAAAGAGGCAATAGCGACAGAGCAGTTGTCCAGCAAAGTATTCTAATATGGACAAGTCCTTCCAAAATAATCTCTTAAGTTTGAAGCTTCCATGCCTAACTCTATTGCTTTCTAATTAATAAAGGCATGACACTTATCCAAAAAAAAAATACCTCTTCGCTCATAAAATCTCAACATCATAAAATCGAATTGAAGCAAAACCACTCTCAGCAGATTCATCAACAAGGAGAACTGGGCACTGATAAGAAAGACATCTAGGAAGGCTCCAAACGATGAACATAATACTATTAAGGCAGAAATTGAATATAACAACCGGTGGAGCCTACTCCATTACTCCACATATTGCTTGTGAATATTCTTCCAATCTTGGGTAGAACAAAAATGACCATTTCATCAATGAATTATCTTAAAACCAATTATGCCTTGGCTACATCTTAGACAACCATTCCTATCGCCAACTGTGAAGACTTCAAATAAATCCCTTCCAAAGTCCAAGGGGCAAACAACATTTGATAAAGAGCACTGAGTTGAGACCAATTGAGAGCACTGAGTTTCACCAATTGACCCGTCAAAGTTCACCAAAACACAAAGGAACCTTCGTGCAAGATGAAGTTTCTAAGAAATAAATTCCTTTGCAAAATAAAAGAGCCTTCAGCCTAAATTGAATGTAGACTACCAAATGGATCAACCTTTTACTAAATTTCCATAAAAAATCACCTTTTCCCAGAACAATCTTTTGGGAGAACACTACAACTAATTTCCTAGACATCACAAGCTTCCTAATTAATTTCCGTAGACCTCTCACCTTCCATGAAGGATAGTTGAGAATATGGCATTGAAGCACCAATATGAGAAAAGGGCATGACAGATATGAGTGAGGAATAAGGCTTGCACTCAACCATGCCAGTCTTGGCAAGAAGTCATTGATATTTTCCAACTCTTTTATAGGAAACAAAGAGTGCATGTGAGTTAAAGAAGCAATATAGACTGAATCATTGCCAATGATGAGTATATCATCAATGTAAATGAGCATGATAATAATTGTAGTGGAAGTCTTTTCGAATAAAAAAAGAAGAATCATGGTTGCTGCTTTTTAAACCATTGAAAGAAGGAGAGAAGAAAAGATTGAAAACCAATCTCTAGGGGCCTGTTTAAGTCCATAAATGGCTTTGGTTAGCTTGTAAATAAGATGAGGATGAGCTTAATCAACAAAGCCCTGACTGAGACATGTAGACGTTCTCTTCCAAAATACCATGAAGAGGCATTGGAGATGTTCAGTTGCTTAATTTTCTACTGAAAGTGAAGAGCCAAACAAAAAGAATCGGATAGTAGGTTGCTTAGAAACACTTATGCCTGGAAGAAGACTTCACAAAACGAAAAGAAGAGCGAGAACTGGCAAAGGGAAAATGAAGTTCATAAAAATTACATGCTTAGGGCTCATTTGGCAATACCTTTATTAGTTTATTTGGGTCACATCATCTCTCTACTTTTCTACACGTTTTTTCGTAATAAATATAAAAATCAATTTATAAGCCATGACAAAAATAATCGTTAGACATATAAACCTTGCTAGTGGTAGGGTCTAAACACCTATAACCTTTAACAGAAAGCATCTGCAATCAATGTTCTAAAAAGGATTCATTTCAATTGATTCAATATTAATACAGATTATAGGGATGAGACTATCTTGTATAGACACTAAAGTAAGTTATAGAACTCACTAACTAGGATTAATCTAACTCTTAACTATTTAGCTTAACCAACTCCAGCTGTAACTAATTTGGTATTTCTATTACAACAGTTTTTGTTTCACTGGTTTTGTTAACTATCAAAGCTCTCAATGATGTCTAACAATGGTTTGTTGTGAATACTGTGTAAGCTCTTGTAGCTTATTAGTTACTAAGGCCCCGTTTGGCACAATTTATTTTTAGCTTAAGTCAACTTATAGCTTAAAATAAGTTATTTTTGTGTGTTTGGTGTAGCTTAATGGTGTAGATTATAGCTTTTTATAAGCTGATTTTCAGCTTTTTCTTTGAGTGGGGGAGGAGCTGCTTTTCCATTTAGCTTAAACGGAAAGCTGAAAATCGAGGGGCAAAATTACTTAAATGCCCCTCGTCAATTTCAACTATTACAAAAAACCCAAGTATATAAACTCCCTTTCTCAAAACACTGTTCATTTGCTCACTGGAGAGAGAGAGAGAGAGAGAGAGAGAGAGGCGATTTCCGGCGAATACATTCGCTTAAAATACAAATTGTTCCTTGTAGTTATGAAAATTACATCCCAACCCTTGAGGTTTTTAATTTCATAACAATTAACCCCTTTTATTAATAAAACATCAAATTAATTAATAGTAATGATGTTAATTTAGGAAATTTTATTATTACATAGGACAACGGTTAAGAATTTTAGTTTTTCAGTTAATCTGATAAATAAAAAATTTTGACGATGAAATATTTATAATTTTTCAAACACAATGAGTAATTTATATTTTAAGTAAATCTCATGATGCATTTGTAATTTACCCTAAAAAAATAAATAAATAATCAGACTGTTGAGATCTGTGTATCTAATTATGGGTTCTATACCCGTTCAAAAAAAAAATAAAAAAATAAAAAAAATTATGGGTTCTATATGTACTTTTTTCATAAAAATAATGAGTGCATAATATTTGAATTTTGGCATTTGAAAAGAAAACCCTAATTAAAGTTTGTGAGGATTACCGGAGTTTGAAGAACGCCACGACAAACGCGTGCGAAAGGAGAACAGCAGGACAGATGATCCAGGTGAAAGGCAGAAACATAGTTGTGATTGCGAAGAAGCTGATTGCCAAAGATAGGAAACCGGCGTACTCAACATAGGGCGCCACACGTGGGGAGGCATGGCGTAGCAAGATGATAGCGATCAAACCAATCACGGCCATAGCACCCTCAACCATTTTTAGGGACATCATCCAAGGGCTTCCCTAACTCCACAGAACTAATTAATTTCAGAATTTTCATAAGTTAATATACTAACATATAAACAACACTTGCACAAGCCCTTTTTTCCATCCTAGGCCTGTTTGCACAATGTATGTGGAAGGAAGTAACATAACTACCAAAGCAACGATGCTAACTTTGTTACTAAGAATTAAACCAAGAAGTAAAATCAATGACTGAAAAAATAGGAAACTGTCCTGAGTCTGCAAATTAAACTAAGATGACAGAAAAGAACTACTCACCGCAACTGTGCATGCGATATATCCTGGTTTCTCTCTGTGATCAACTGATCTGACACAAAGTAGAATGATTGCCCCAACATAACAGGGGATAGCAGCAAGGAAGAAACCAATGATGAACCTTCATAATACAAACAGCTCACTATTATCAACCATAATGAAGAAGTGGAAAATTCCTATTAACTATACATGGCAGGATTAAATGCAGCAAAAGAAAAATAAAAGAATTTTATAGAAAATGACAAATGAAATCAAAACGTTACTATATATCAGGTTTCTGAAATCAGAAACCCGGGCATATTAACACATCATGTCAGATTCATGACCAAAATAATGATACAAGTAAAAGTAACTCCAGTCACTTCAAGCATAAAAGTGAAATTCTTCCATCTAATAATGATTATTTTTATAAATTGGTAAATGATCACATTGACACAAGCTGTACGAAAAACAACAATGTAAACTCATTAAGTTACCCTAAATGTAAATAACTAGGCAATTGTAAAGTGGCTTATTCAAGAAACTTGCAAAGTCTCTTACAAGTTACAATGCATACAAGGCAACTGAATTTCAGAACTGGGCCGAAGAGAATCACACAAAGGGTCCATTTCATCACACTTAGTGCAACCTTTATAGGAAAAAACTCTGGTCCATTTGGAACAAAAATGAACAAGGCCTACTTCCTTCATAATTGAAAACACATAAGTACACACAGAGATGTTCCCAATTTTTTTACGCATTGCAGCAAAATGGACCGAAGATGGAGAGAAATGCAGGAAATTGAAAACACAGAAAAGTTTAACCTCATCCACCAAATGAACATAATTGACATAGCACTTCACAGCGACCAACTACATCAGATTTTTCTCTTTCTCTAGTTCATTTTCCTTCCTTCCTTCCTTCCTTCCTTTCATTCCCTCTCCTTATTTTCACACTTTCTTTTGGTAATATGGATGAACAGCATCAGTTTTTATCATAAAGTCCAACTTCTTCACAAGTGCAAGTGTCGACTTTCAAGCTCTACTATCATGTAACACAAAACAATGTGACCAAGCAAAGATAAGCTAGAGCAAAAGGGCTAAACCTAAAACATTCAAAATTTTCAATTTTCAATTTCACAAGTACAGCTAAATATTTGAAACCTCAACCCACTTGTTTTCTCAAAGGAGAAGATGCAAAGCTTGCCAAACAAATCTACAAACCAATGCCATAATCTTTGAATCATGACCTACATTGGTAGGTCAATCACACAAATAATAATAAAAACTTACAGAAACCAGGCAAACCCAAAACCGCAGCAAGGAAGGCGGCGCTCTCTTACAGGTCTTCCTTCAGCAACGGCATAACCTGGAGCAGTATCACACTAATTTAAATTCAAATATAAAATAACTGAACTCATAAATAACAACCCAAATAACTAAAAAGTTCATAGATCATCACAAATTTGTTTTCCAAAAAGTTCATATGGGATTCACACCTAATTGCCTTAGGCCATGTTTGGTTCACGGATTTGGATAGGAATTTAGGAAGGGGCATTCACATTTCACTTGTATCTTTTCCCTTTTTCTTTCCAAATCTCTCACCAAATCCGTAAACCAAACACAGCCTTAAAGATTAAAACCTGTAATGACTTCAATTTGTTACCCACTACCAAACACTGATCATTCATAGAAGTTCAAAAACCCACTTTCAATCCCAAATTTCCTTCTGTTTGGCTCAATTGTTTGTCATAATGTCTTTCAAACTGAACAACAAAGATCATATCGAGGCTTTCTAGCATGATCTACAGGAATTGTTAAATTTGGAGTGAATCTATGAAACAGAGAGCTTCAAGAATTCAACTAGAATAGCAGGGATTACCTGGAACAGCCTGATAACCATGAGCATAGTAACCCGGCGGTGGAGCATCGGCGGCGCCGGGCGGCGGAATAGGCTGAGGGAATCCGATCACCGGTTGCGGAGGAGGGTAGTTCGCAACGCCCTGAAACGTTCCGTACTGAGTTTGTTGTTGTTGTTGTTGTTGCTGCATTTGCTGGTGACGGTGATGATAAGGAACCTTCCCTTCTTCTTCGCTCATCTTCTTCTCCTAAAAAAATGAGGAAATTTCTAGGGTTTTCAGAGATGGTCTTCTTCTTCTTGTTTCTTCTTCCGTAAGTATCAGTGTCGGGAGCAATTGATCGTTAGATAGAGAGATACAGGAAAGTGCATGTAAACCCTGAATCCGCACTCCCGTGCCGCGCATTCTGTCTTCCTCCAAAACGACGTCGTTTTGGAGGTTGGTTTTTTTTTTTTTTTTTCCTTTCACTTTCCTTTTTTCTTTCTCTCTCTCTCTTTCTCTTTCTCTTTCTTTCTTTCTTTCCAAATCCAACACTGGTATGTTGCTCTCTCTCTCTCTCTCTCTCTCTTCCTTGTAATAAAGTTTGCAAAGTTGTGTTAATATGGGTTTATTGGGTACTGTTGGTGGAGGTGGAAGTGGAGGTAGAGGACGGAGGCAGTGGAGATTTCGGTGGCGGCGATTTGGGAGATAGTGAGGTGAGGGGATTCGGAGATAGCGACGGCGGAGATGGATTTCATGGGTTGGACGGGCATAGGGGTGCCGAAGAGGAGGCCGGTGGAGATGTTGTAGAGGGAGGTGAAGATGAGAGTGGTGAGGTCGCCGACGGAGCCCCCGAGTTCGGACCAGATCGTGGTTTTGAGGCGGAGGTTGGTGGCGCATGGGAGAGTGGTGAGGCGGTGGCACCACCGTGGAAGGCCGAGGAGAGGGGTGGTTTGGGTCGATGATTGTTGCTCCCTTCCTCCTCCATACCTCTCTCCGATTCAATTTGCAATCTGAAATGAGGAAAAAGAGAGAGAGAGAGAGTGTTATCTTCTATTAACTCTTTCTTTTCTTTTTCCTCTTCTTCTTTCTTATTCTTCTTCTTCTTCCTGGTTTTCTTCTTCCTAGTTTGCCTCTATCGAACTTCAATGGTGGGAAGATCAATCCTAACTTTGTAAAAATCAGAAAAAACAGAGACACGCACAAAAAAAAAAAAATTAATTAAGTGTTTCAAACACAATTACATCAACAACTCAGATCAATTTACAATCTTAAAATCCCTCCCCCCCCCCAAAAAAAAAAAAAAAAAAAAAAAAAAAAAAAAAAAAAAAAACTTTGAGATTACCTGTCAATGCGTTTCTTGATCCTCTGCGATTTTCACAAGCCTCTCCAGCAGATTCTTTCTCTCAATCACTCCAAGCTTTTTGATGTCAATCTCTCTTGCATGGCCTTGTTCTTTAGTCAAAATACCTCTCTGAATCCTCTTATAAGTGGGTAATTTTTCCAGAGTAGCCCATTTCAGAGCTTCTTCGTCGTCTTTATCGCAAAAAGATTTTGAGAAAACTTCTCCCCCGCTGTTCCTCCATATGTTGGAACTACTCAAACGAGCACTACTCACTCTCAGTATATTATCACACCCTCCATTGTCACCAATGTTTCTCAAATTTCTTTTGAGAAATTTGATTGAATCTTTGATGTGTTATTTTTATTTTTTAGAGGAGAAGAACAAATGGTTATCTTTTGGTGTGTCTCTGCTTCTAGGTGTTGGATAGTGGGTGTCTTTCTTTGTTTCGTGTTGTATTTTGGAGGGTAACAAGGAAGAGAGAGAGCAACATACCAGTGTTGGATTCGGAAAGAAAGAAAGAGAAAAAGAGAGAGAAAGAAAGAAAGAAAGAAATAGAGAGAGAAGGGAAAAAAAAAAAAAAACCTCCAAAACGACGTCGTTTTTGAGGACACAGGAATGCATGACACAGGAGTGTGACCGAGGATCCGAATTCGTAAACCCTAGCTGTTTATCTGGGTTTGACTTATGGGGACCGTACACGTGTACATGTGTAGGACATGATTGGATGAATTTATTGTAATAAGACCACCTTTCATTTTAAGTTAATGATTTTTTTTCGTTTGAGATCAAATTATTTTAACAAATTTTTAATTTTTTATAAAAATATATACAGAAAAATATAAAAAGTATTATGACAACTTATATTGACTTTTGACTTTTTGACTAAAATGTATAATTGACAAACGAAACCTTAATTATGAAACTTGGCTAAAAGTCTCTTTTTTTTACTTTTAACCTATTTGGGTCACATTATTTCTTTATTTTTTTATACTTTTTTTTCATAAAAAGTCAAAAAAAAAAATAAAAAAAAAATCAACATTTAACCTACTTCTCCAAAACAAGCCTTTGGTTAAAAACAACTCCAATTGGCATTCAAGAAGATCATATTTTATGTCAAAATGTTATAACTTAGACCATCTTCAATCGTTACTCAAATCTATCATCAAATTCAAATTTGATAAATAAAAAAAAAAAAGAAATCTTAAAAAATAAGCTCCACCGTTTTCATCAAAGTGATATTAAATAGAGGTAGAAGTAAATATTTCATCAAATGAAGGAAGGTTTGATCTTTTATCAAATTTAAATTGTTACCGTTAGACTAGACGTTCACCCGAATGTCCACCTAAGGCAATTTGATAGCCTTTTTTGTTCATGTTTGAACGACCTCCAAGACATCTGCTCAAATGTCCTTCTAGACAATCGAAGATGTGAAAAAATTCGGACGAAAATTTTAATTTTAATTTTAATAATGGAGTGAGAAATAGAGAGAAATTGTCAAATTTGAACTTATGACAAATTCAGATAATAACTCAAATTACGGTCGATTGCAATGTATGAGTCCTCAACGTAAAGTTGATATTAAGCTGAAAGTTAATAGTCAGAAAATAAATAAAAGTACTTCTTTAGTTTTTAGATAATTAATTAATTTTTTTAAACTTTATTTTAGTTTGTATATGTCTAATGAGCTATAAATAAATTTTTTTTGGGTCAAGGCTATAAATAAATTATTAAAGCTGCACTAAGCAATCCCAATGTGTACAAATTAAGTCGTTGTTTGACAAAAACTTTTTTTAGTTGGCTTTTTGAAGTTAAGATTTTTTAAACTTGTGATTAAAAAGTTTGTTTGACAAATTTTTTTTAATCCCAACTGGAATAACTAAACAAAATTGGCTATTTTAGCCAAATAAAACAAAATATCACATCCAAATCATAATCATTTCATCTTTTCTCTCACAAAAGTTTAAAAAGTCAAATAACCTATCTCAAACAAGGCTAACCCTAGGCTAAAATAGCAAAAAAATTAAAAAATCAACCCACAGTCCAAAAGAAGGCTTAAGAAAAATAAATTAAAGTATCAAACTATGCTTAATACAGGATGGAATGATGGGCGTGCAACTTAAGGCTCCTGACCTAATATTGTAGAAATTTGCCTAGTCTGCGCACAATTTTAAAACACGTTGTAACAATGGACCTCTACAACAACAGCAATCAGGAAAACTTCAACAAAAGAAAAGATTACAATCAGCTTGTTTGATTTTAGTTTTTAAAAAATACTTTTCAAAAAATTTTATATTTTTATTTTTCGTATTTTTTTTGTTTTTAATAAATTTTTTTAATATTATAAACAATTTTTTTTTAATTTTTAGACACACCTAATATAAATACACTTAAAAAATATAATATTTATAAAAACAATCTTTAAAAAATTCACTAAATATCATTTGAATTCTCTCATCAATATGTTATGCTTCTACGCTTAGCCAATTAACCTTTTATATCAACTTCAAATGCTTAAACTGGTTTGCTCTTTTAAAACAGGATAAATTACATTAACCTCCCTTGGGTGGGGAGGGGGGGCATTGAGCCCTACAAAATATTTGACATAATTATATTGGACTCTCTTAAGGTTTTTAATTCACATAGCACTTGGCCCCTTTTAATAAATCGTTAGTCGTGTAGATGGAAAAATGATGATATTGTCTCTGTTACTCTGAAATATATATTTTATCTTATTTATTCTCATGTCTACACATTGTTAGAAATGGTTTTTGAAAAAATCTAGAAATAAAAAATAGAATTTTTTCTAAACTTTGGTCTAATTTTCAGGTGGAACCCATGCGTCGAATTTCGCGGGTCTAAGTGGTAACACATTCTATGCCGTGTTGTGATTCACGTGGTATATTTAGTTGCTCATAACCATTATCAGGTGAATGGGAAATTGAAGCCAAAATGTGCTCCATGGAAATGAAATTTTGGTGGAAAATCCTTAATGAATAAAGGCTTGTCCCATATTGGTTTGATGGGAAGAAATTAATGGGTTTATAAAGCTTGGAATTATAACTTGGGGAGAGCCCCAAAGGGCACTCCAAGTTTGTAGAAGGGAGAGATTATGGGCTAGACCCATCGGACCAAAAAAAAAAAAAAATTTACCACACACGGGTGCGTGGTATGAGGATGGGTTGGGTTTGTCCGGCCCAATACCTATCTTTTTGGGCCAAAAACATTTGAGTTTTATTTTTCTAAAATTAAATTCTAATTTTTTGAATTTGAATTTTGGAAATTAAATTCAAAATTAGGTTCGATTTTTTCCCACCCGGACAGATTTGAATTTGTTTAAATTTCAAAAGCCCGGTTGGAATTTTGTACAGGTTGATATCTGTCCGAATTCAAAATTTGAACCCAAACAGTTCCAATTCAAACCCAACAGGTTAAGTACCTGTTCAAACATGTATGCTACCTTTTTAATTCAAACTAAAAGGGTACCACTGCATCTATAAATAAGACAAGTCCCTCATTTGTTTTTCACTCTAATTTTCGTCCAAAAATTCTACTTTTGCTCTCTGCATATTTTGCTGCATTAACTACATTATTTTCTTGTGAGAAATAGTGTAAACACAAAGTGTGTTCGTTGTGCAAATAAATTGTAGTGTTGCATTTATTCGTTATTGATCATTTTATCCTGGGAGATGGACGTCCACATTCTGAAAGCACCGTGGAGAGGACGAATTTGTCTTAAGGACACAATGTTAAACACTGGACTTGATCAAAAATTTGTTTAAGAAATTAATTAAGTAAGTTGTTAATTTGTTTTCTGGTTTTTTAGTTATTTATATCAGATTTTGATTTTGTTTTTGTAACAAAATAAAAATATGTTTTTATTTATTTATTTTATTTTCTAGTTTGATTTTTATAATTAAACATTCTCTCTCCTTTCCTTTATTTCTTTTGTTTATTGTTAAGTTCACAAACTTAATTTATTCGGAATACAGTGAAGATTGTCCAACAATCTTAAGACAGACCAATTTTTTGGTGTCTTCATTGCATTTAATTTTTTGTGATTTCACAAAGTGATATTCTGGTTGGAAAATACAAATAGTAGTAATATACTATTTGACAAATAGTAGTAATATACTGTTTATTTTCTTTGACAACTAGTAGTAATATATTGGTCTCATTAACAATTGCAGAATATTAATTTGTGTTACAAAAAATTATTGTGGCATTTTATTTTTTTAGTTTTAGTAACAAGGAAAATAATTTTATTTTGTGTTATAATTTATTTTCTAATTTTAGTAACTAGAAAATTAATTTGTGTTTTGGTTTTTTCTGATTTTTGTAATCAGACATTATGGCTGCTGAAAGTAGTACTCCAAATCCGATCATTACAACGACTCCTGTCCCTATCCCGAACCATGTTCAAGTTTTGATAAATCATGGAGAAAAACCAAAAAAAATTAATGGCACTGAGTTTAAGAGATGGCGGCAGAAAATGCTGTTCTATCTTACAACTCTAAATTTGGCCCGGTTTCTTCATGAAGAAGCTCCAGTACTTAAAGAAGATGAAAGTGATCGGCAAGTTGTTGCCGCTGTAGATGCTTAGAAACATTCTGATTTCCTATGTAGAAACTACATCCTCAATGGCTTTGACAACATGCTGTATAATGTTTACAGCCCTTTGAAAACAGTAAAAGAATTATGGGATTCTTTGGAGAAAAAATACAAGACAGAGGATGCCGGCACGAAGAAATTTGTTGTCGGTAAATTTTTGGACTTCGTTATGGTAGACTCCCAAACGGTAATTTCTCAAGTTCAAAATTTTCAGATAATTTTGCATGATATTCATTCTGAAGATATATCTCTTAGCGAGTTTTTCCAAGTTGTTGCTTTAGTGGAAAAGTTACCACCGGCTTGGAAAGATTTCAAAAATTATTTAAAACATAAACGCAAGGAGATGACCATCGATGAATTGATTGTAAGATTGAGAATTAAGGAAGATAACCGAAAAGCTGAAAAGAGGAATGGTAAAAATCCCATTGAGTCTAAGGCTAATGTAGTTGAACAAGTGCACAAACCACATAACAAAAAGAGGAAGGTTACTAGAGATGGTCCTAAACAAGGCGACAACAATGGCAATAAAAAGTTCAAAGGTAAATGCTATAACTGTGGCAAGACCGGACATCGAGCTTCTTATTGTCGCCGCCCTAAGAAGGATCGCGGAAGTACAAGCAAGAAGACCACCAATCAAGCCAATGTGACAAAATTAGATTACATCTCTGACGGGGTAAATGACATCAATCTCTCTACTGTGGTGTCTGAGACTAATTTGGTTGGAAATCCCAAGGAATGGTGGGGTGACATTGGAGCAACTCATCACATTTGTGCAGACAAGAAGATGTTCACAACTTACAATGAGGCTACAAATGGTGAACAACTTTTCATGGGAAATTCTTTTACTTCTACTGTGGCTGGACAAGGAAAAGTGAACTTGAAGATGACATCAGGGAAAGAACTTACCCTCAACAACGTACTGCATATACCAAACATCCAGAAGAATTTAGTTTCTAGCTCTTTGTTAAGTAAAAATGGTTTTAGGCTTGTATTTGAGTCTGATAATTTGTATTATCAAAGAGTGGTATGTATGTTGATAAGGGATACATGAGTGATGGTCTCTTCAAATTGAATGTAATGGCGGTTGTACCAAAACTTGTTATGAATAAGAATAACATATCTTTTGCTTATATTCTTAAGTCGAATTTATGGCATGGTAGATTAGGACATGTAAATTTCGATGCTTTGCGTAGATTAATTGGTTTGGATTATATACTAAAGTTTGAAATTGATCCTAATCACAAATGTGAGATTTGTGTAGAAGCGAAACTAACTAAGGCTCCATTTAAATCGGTTAAAAGAAAAACCGAACCTCTAGAATTAATTCATACAGATGTGTGTGATCTTAAATTTATTCAAACTAGAGGAGGCAAAAAGTATTTCATAACATTTATCGATGATTGCACAAGATATTGTTATGTATACTTACTTAGAAGTAAAGATGAAGCCTTAGAAATGTTTAAATTCTACAAAACTGAAGTTGACAATCAACTTTGTAAAACCATAAAATGGTAAAAAGTGATAGGGGTGGTAAATATGATGCACCATTAAATGAATTTTGTGCACAACATGGCATTATTCACCAAACTACAGCACCCTATTCTCCATAGCAAAACAGAATTGCTGAAAGGAAGAATAGAATCCTTAAATAAATGATGAATGCCATGTTACTAAGTTCAGGCTTACTGCAGAACTTGTGGGGGGAAGCAATATTGTCTGCTAATTATGTTCTTAACAGAATACCCCACAAGAAATCCAACAGCACTCCTTATGAATTATGGAAAGGTCGACCACCTTCCTATAAACACTTAAAAGTGTGAGGGTGTTTGGCAAAAGTTGAAGTTCCTGTTTCGAAAAAGACAAAGATAGGGCCAAAAATAGTGGATTGTGTGTTTATTGGTTATGCTCAGAATAGTAGTGCATATCGGTTTCTGACTTATAAATCAGAAATACCTGAGATAAATGTGAACACTATTATAGAGTCAAGGAATGCTATGTTTTTTGAACATGTCTTTCCTTACAAGAAAGGACATGAATTAAGTTCATAGAAAAGAACTTATAATTGTACACGAAGTCAAGAGACTAATGACAATCAAACACAAGAGACTAGTAATGATCTCGACCAACAAGATTTAACTAATGATGAACCAAGACGAAGTAAGAGAGCAAGAACATCAAAATCCTTTGGTCCAGATTTTTTGACATACCTATTAGAAAATGAACCTCAAAGCTTTAAGGAAGTAATGACAGGTCCTGAAGCACCTTTGTGGAAAGAGGCTGTTAATAATGAAATTGAATCCATTATGCAAAATCATACTTGAGAATTGGTGGATCTTCCACCTGGTTATAAACCTCTTGGATATAAGTGGATAGTCAAGAGAAAAATGAAAGCAGATGGTTTAATAGACAAGTATAAAGCAAGACTTGTTATAAAAGGTTACAGACAAAAGGAAGGTCTGGACTATTTTGACACATATTCTCCTGTGACAAGAATAACATCCATCCGCATGCTTATTGCCATAGCAGCGTTGTATAATTTAGAGATACATCAAATGGATGTTAAGACAACTTTCTTAAACGGTGATCTAAATGAAGAGATCTATATGGAGTAACCCGAAGGGGTTGTAGTGCCAGGGCAAGAAAAAAAAGTTTGTCAGCTTGTAAAATCTCTTTATGGATTAAAACAAGCACCTAAGCAATGACATGAAAAATTTGATCATGCTATGCTTACTAATGGGTTTAAGATAAATGAATGTGACAAGTGCGTCTATGTTAAAAACACTATTGACCAAGGATATGTCATAGTTTGTCTTTATGTGGATGACATGCTTATCATTGGAAGCAGTTAAAACATGATCAAATCAACTAAGCAAATGCTGAACAAATGGTTTGATGTGAAAGATATGGGGGTCGCAGATGTAATATTAGGAATGAAAATTACTAAAACATCTAACGGATATGCATGATCTCAATCACATTATATTGAGAAAATTATTGATAAGTTTATCAAGGATGATATGAATGTAGCTAGAACACCTGTAAACATCAGTCTTTATTTATCAAAAAATAAAGGTGATGCGGTGTCTCAGTTAAAATACTCCCAAATCATTGGAAGCCTAATATACATAATGAATTGTACTCGTCCTGACATAGCTTATGCAATCAGTAAATTGAGTAGGTACACTGGTAACCCCGAAGAAGACCATCGGAAAGCGATCATTCGGGTTCTTAGATATCTAAGATTTACCCGTGATCATGGATTGAACTTTACTCAATATCTAGCAGTACTCGAAGGTTATTGTGATGCCAATTGGATATCGGATACTAAAGATTCAAAATCGACTAGTGGATATGTCTTTACTCTGGAAGGCGTTGCTATTTCTTAAAAATCCACGAAACAAACATGCGTTGCACGATCCACAATGGAATATGAGTTCATTGCTTTAGACAAAGCAGGAGAAGAAGAAAAATGGCTTCGTCACTTCTTAGAAGACATTCTAATGTGGCCAAAACCTGTGCCAGCTATTTGCATTCATTGTGATAGTTAATCTGCAATAGGCAGGGCACAAAATCATATGTATAATGGTAAGTCACGACATATTCGTCGTCGACATAATACCATAAGACAATTGCTCTCAAATGGAATAATCTTAATAGATTATATAAAATCTAAAGAGAATATTGCGGATCCGTTAACAAAATGTTTGATAAAAGAGCAAGTATATAGTTCATCGAAGGGGATGAGATTAAAGCCTATTACATAAGAGTCATCATAATGGTAACCTACTTATATGATTGGAGATCCCAAGAACTAAGTTCAAAGGCACAACTAAGTTATGTGTAGCTCGCCAAAAATCACCAAGGGATTAAAATTCCCTACCCATTCCTATGGTGAGAGTGATATCTGCAACATGTATTGTATGCAGGGGTCTAAGGATAAGCTTAGCTTTTAATGATTAATTATATCTTGATTTAGGCATAAAATCAAGACGAGTATAAGGAGATACTAACAATAAGAATCACCTGTATGAGTGTCGAACTGGGGCCGGTTTTATGAGAATGAAGAGGCTAAATTCTCTAGAAGCACTTATAAAACCAGGAGCGTTCAAGGCCAAAATGAACACAACCGTGAGAACCACGATGTGTCAGAAGATATTTTGTGTGAAATCTATTCTCTTGGCTTACACAAACGGCTGAACAATTCAAGGCATCGCGTCCATTGGTTAGCTAGTAAATCCGATAGGTTTTCACTAGGGAAGGTTCATGCCCGAAAGCTACTTATCCTAATACAAGATATTTTTGATTTATACTCTTTCGACAAATTCTGCATATTGTTGCATTTTCGTTGTCATCAAATTCCATTAATGTGGGGGATTGATAGAAATGGTTTTTGAAAAAAATCTGGAAATAAAAAACATAATTTTTTCTAAACTTTGGTCTAATTTTTAGGTGGGACCCATGCGTCAAATTTCGCGGGTCTAAGTGGTAACGCGTTCTATGCCGCGTTGTGATTCACGTGGTATATTTGGTTGCTCAAAACCATTATCGGGTGAATAGGAAATTGAAGCCAAAATGTGCTCCATGGAAATGGAATTTTGGTGGAAAATCTTTAAAGGTTTGAATAAAGGCTTGTCCCACATTGGTTTGGTGGGATGAAATTTATGGGTTTATAGAGCTTGGAATTATAACTTGGGGAGGGCCCCAAGGGGCACCCCAAGTTTGTAGAAGGGAGAGGTTATGGGCAAATTGGGCTGGACCCATTAGACCAAAAAAAAATTACCACACACGTGCGCGCCGCCGTTCGTCCGGTCAGGCGGGCTAGGCTGGGCTTGGGTGCGGGTGCGTGGTGTGAGGTTAGGTTGGGCTTGTCCGGCCTAATACCTATATTTTTGGGCCAAAAACATTTGATTTTTATTTCTCTAAAATTAAATTCTAATTTTTTGAATTTGAATTTCAGAAATTAAATTCAAAATTAGGTCCGGTTTTTTCCCACCCAGACAGATTTGAATTTGTTTAAATTTCAAAAAACCTGGTTGGAATTCTGTATAGGTTGATATTTTTCCGAATTCAAAATTTGAACCCAAATAGTTCCAATTCAAACCCAACAGGTTAAGTACCTGTTCAAACAGGTATGCTACCTGTTTAATTCAAACTAAAAGGGCACCACTGCATCTATAAATAAGACAAGTCCCTCACTTGTTTTTCACTCTAATTTTCATTCAAAAATTCTGCTTTTACTCTTTGTATATTTTGTTGCATTAACTATATTATTTTCTTGTGAGAAAGAGTGTAAACACAAAGTGTGTTCGTTGTGCGAATAAATTGTAGTGTTGCATTTATTCGTTGTTGATCATTTTATCCTGGGAGATAGACATCCACATTCTAAAAGCACCGTGAAGAGGATGAATCTATCTTAAGGATACAGTGTTAAACACTGGACTGGATCAAAAATTTGTTCAAGAAATTAATCAAGTAAGTTGTTAATTTATTTTCTGGTTATTTATTTATTTATATCAGATTTTAATTTTGTTTTTGTAACAAAATAAAAATCTGTTTTTATTTATTTATTTTATTTTCTAGTTTGATTTTTGTAATCAAACATTCTCTCTCATTTCCTTTATTTCTTTTGTTTGTTGTTAAGTACACAAACTTAATTTATTCAGAATACAGTGAAGATTGTCCGACACACATCATCTATATTAGTTCAGATTGTTTTGGCTTTAGTAAAAGAGAGGTCAGTGTAATTATATTGTGGATTCATTGTATTTTTTTCTAAACCTCAAGAGTGATCAGCATAATTTGCCCTTTAAAATATGAGTCTAAATTTCCCATTGTCTTTTTATACGCGTCCGTTCTAATGAAATTTTTTTGCTAGATTGTTGGTGCAGACAACCCGATTTTGATGTTTGCCATTGAACAGATTTTCAGTGCTGGTGGGAAGAGGATGAGGCCAGCTTCGATGTTCCTAGTGTCAAGAGCAACAACAAAAATTGCAGGCTTGATTTGAGCAGTGTTATTTGTATTTGTTAAAATACTCTTTCTGAGATATTACACAAAAAAGATGCTTTATTCAATACTATTATTTCTTACCAGGGAACTTACCAAAAACATAGGCGCTTGGTAGAGATTATTGAGATGATCCATACTGCAAGCTTGATTCATGATGACGTATTAGATGAAAGTGACATGCGCAGAGGTAAGCCTTTAGCTATATGCTGCTGCTCTCGGTTTATTCAAAATTCTGTGTTGCTGTGTGGCATCAAAATCATTGTCATGATTCATTTCACATTTCAGTTTATACTGTTGAAACCTCGTATCTGTATTGAACACCAGCACAGTTTATGTCATTGTTTCATATGATATTGCTGATTTCTAATTATTAAGTTGAATGAGTCTACGATACGGAACTTGCTAGCAGAAACTTTTAACTGTTTCCCAAAATATTTGGTGGTTTTAGTCCAGATTTTACCAATATAAACTTGACCAAACCGTTAAGTAGTTATGCCATCGCTGTTTGTCTTAACATTATATGCAATTTTTCATAACAAGTATTAGATTTGACAAGTTCCATTGTTTTTAGTTCCATCTAGAAGTCTAGATTAGGATTTATGCAATTGAGTTTTGTTTAGCTAGAGTGGCCTACATAACATAGATTTTTGGTTAAACAATAGTAACAGAGGAAGGAAATGCAGATTGGTGGAACTATGTGCCGACACGTTTCTCTGTCTTGTTGCGAACTTTATAAATGTTTGCATTCAAGACATGAACCTGAATTGAAATGGCATATACCATGTCTGGATTATCCCTTGAGCCAATTTTTTTGAGTTTTCTTTTAGTTGTTTTTTTGCACCCCCGGGGGGACGTTAAGTAGTGTCACTGGTTTATGTGTTGTAGACCGAGCAAACCATGAGATCTTGCTCTATTGTTTTCAAAGGTATAAGGTTGACTCCACACACAATTGGCAAACTTCTGACGTTCTGTTACTTTATGCAAAAATTTAAGTGGCATCATATATAAGGACGTCTCTTTCAAGTTTCAACTTTCAACCATTAAAATGAGTAACTAGATAGCCGCTCTCTTCATAGCTATATCAAGTTTCTGGCTATTTGTAGGAAAAGAAGCTGTTTACCAACTTTTTGGTACAAGAGTGGCAGTGCTTGCTGGGGACTTCATGTTTTCCCAGTCATCATGGTACCTTGCTAATATTGAAAATCTTGAAGTCATCAAGCTCATCAGTCAGGTATTGCACCACAAGTCCTTAAAAACTTTAATTGGTGTTCATGCTTCTCTCTCATATGCTAATACCTCTCAGATGTAGTTGTTAGACAAGTAGGAGTTGAGTGTAGGAGAATTGTTATTGAATATAAAGGAGACTTGGATTTCTACGTTAAGGAGTTATAGTAATAAAGGATTGACAGGTGGGAATGGAGTGTATAAGGGTTGTTTCTGCGTATTAAGGGAACATGATTTTGAGGTTATGGAGTTTTAATAAATGTAATGAGTAGAAAGAGAAAATGGAATTAAAAATGGAAATTAAATGAGGAATATTTTGGAATTGGTTAATAAATTTAAAATGATGTTGTTCCTTAAACATATTTGTTTTCAAAAAGGATTTGTGGTTTTCTGATGATAAGGGATAATTTTTATGGTTGAAGGTTTTCCTTAAATGTTCAATAAATTTTTAAAAAAAAAGGGTACTCTACGTATGATATTTTGAAATTACAGAACATCATCTTACTATATGGTATCACCCTGCATGCATGATCATTTCTATCTATAGGATGGTTATTGTTTTAGAACTATGAGATTCCTACTAGACAATTGTGCTTACCCCTTGTTGTTTCATTTTCCTATAGGAAGAGAAGTCGGATTAATTGGTTGGATAATTAAGAAGTTCACGTGTCTGTTAGGTGTAATTTCATAGTAGATGTGAAAGAAATGAATTTTGTACATTGATGTTTGTAATTATTTATTTGTAACTCCGTAGGGGGAGCTTGGCATGTATTATTATTATTGTTGTATTCATTATGAGAGAGAACATATACTACTATGCTTCTATTACTCAAAGGTAATAGATATATAAAAAAAAAGGACCTAAATTAAAGGCTTTTGGTAATGATTCCAAGTAATTAAAAATCGGGGCGTGATAGCCAATCCAGGTGGCCCAACCCAGCAACAAAGGCACAGTCAAGTAGCCCAAAGCCGCGGCCCATCTCCCAACGCCCAGATTTGCGCGTCGGCCTAACGCCTGGTGCTTTGCGCCCTTCTGTTCCGCTTCTGAACCCGCGTCCATCTGTTCTACCCGACCGGCATCTATCTGACCCGCGTGTCATGTTGGTTCGGTCCCAGCCAACCCAAACCGGTTTAGCCCAGCCCTTGAACCGACAACAACCTGGTCCAAATGATTTTTAGGTCCGTTCTTGCTCATTTCAAAGCCGTTTTTAGTCATTCAAAAGCCAAAATCTCCAGAATTCTTTTAAGAATTTTTCCGTGGGTAATAATGCTAATATTCCGGAAGAAATAATCAGAGAAGAAGGCTATTCAAGGGTGTTACCCAGGAAAACATCCAAAGAAAGATTTTCTAATAAGCACCATTGTGTTCCTTGGGCTCGTAACTATTTTTACAAGACTCATAAACGGGGTTTTGGGTTCAATAGGCCATTGGGTTTTCATCATTCTTCTTACCCAAGCCAAGAAGACCGTTGTATTCCTCCACATTGATATTTTGATTATCACGGGAGTCGACTCAACAACTACAAGGCTTATTCTTATTAAGACTAGTCATTGTATTTCATTTGCTTTTTTTTTTGGTGGTAATATCCACATTTTTATTTTTATTGTAACACATTTGTTTTTAGTATGGCTATTAATAGTGCTATTGATTCTTCAAGAATTGAGATGCTTAATAAAAATAATTTCCAAGCATGGAAACACCACATTTCTTATCTTCTTACACATGAAAAAACATTGCACACTTTATCCACTTATAAACCAGATGATGATTCTAATTGGTTTCAAAATAAATGGATAGAAGATGATGCAATGGCAAAGGCAACTATGTTACATAATATGAAAAACAACATTATTCTGCTATTCGAAGAACGTGAAACTGCAAAACAATTAATGGAAGCACTAGAAAGTAAGTATGGAGTTCGATCGGATACTCAAAATCAATTGCTCTTGGACAAATATAATAACACTCGTATGAGTGATAATGATAGTGTTGGTGATCATGTTAATCAGATGGAATTAATTGCTAAAGAATTATCCAACGCTGATCACCCTTTGTCAGACAAGATACAAGTAACTACAATACTTAATAATCTTCCATTGTATTGGGATCATGTTATCACATCTCTAACTCATAGCGGACGAGAGATTTCAATTGTGACATTGCCTGTACTCTTAGTTTTGGAAGAAGAAAGAATGAAGTGAAGGTGTAAAGAAGGATTGTCTTCTAACTTGTTGATGGCACAATCTTCGCCACTACCATAGAATAATTCTCATACACCATTCAACAAGAAAAAAGACTATTTTTTCAAGAAAAAATGGAAGAAGGGGTTTCAAAAAGGATAGCAAAAGTAGTAAGGATGGCAAAAGCAACATCACAAGAATCAGACTGGCCCATGTTACAATTGCAGTAAAAAAGATCATATCAAAGCCACTTGTCCTCAGAATAAGACGAAAAAGGATCATAATTCCATTGCCAGGATTGTTTCTGAAGCAATGGTGCTTGAACCTTCATCAAATTCATGTTGGATTGATTCTACTGCAATTAGGCGTATCGTGCAAAACAAAGACATGTTCGTGGAGTTTACTGAAAAGAAGATTGGTGAACACAAAATCTACATGGGCAACAACTCCTATAGTGATGTGTTGGGCATCGACAACTGTCAATTCTCTATTAATGGAACTTCCATTGTGCTTTATGATGTGCGTTATGTACCCAGCATTCTCCAAAATTTAATTGCAGTTCCAGTATTAACCCAAAAGGGTTTTGAGATTAATTTTAGGTTTAACACAGTGTTGATTAAGAAAGGAAATGTATTAGTGAAAGGTGTAAGAGTAAATGACATGTTCTATCTTTCTATTGATAATAATAAAGTATGTATTTATGATTATTTGTCTATTTCTACCAGTAATAGTTCTTATTTATGACATCGAAGATTAGGTCACATTAATAAAAATAAAATGACTTGAATGTTTCAAAGTGGTCTATTGTCTAAAATATGTTTTGATGATTTTGATATACGTGAACCATGTATCAAAGGAAAAATGACTAGCAAACCATTTTTAAAACATTGGAAATCATTGGAATTACTTGACGTAATTCATTCGGACATTTGTGGCCCTTTAAGAACTAAAACTCATTGAGGCATGAAATACTTTATTATTTTCACTGATGATTATTCAAGATATGGACATATCTACCTTCTTAAACACAAATCAGAGGCAATTGAGAAGCTTAAGGAATATAAATTAGAAATAGAAAAGCAACTTGGTCGGTCCATTAAAAACTTGACTAATGCTAGAGGTGGCGAATATGAAGCTATGGATTTTTTCTACAAAGATAATGCACTACGCCAAAATTGGGCTTTAGCGGCGGTTTTTTACCGCCGTTAAAGGCTGTAAAACCGCCATTAAAGCCTTTAACGGCGGTATTAACGGCGGTTTCATTACCGCCGTTTATGCGCGTGTCGGAAAAAGTGAAACCGTCGTAAAAAGGCAAATTACCGTCGTTAAAAGTCGACTAAAAACGGCGGTAATATAGGACCAAAAACGGTGGTTTTTTACCGCCGTAAATAGGTTCAAATTTCTCAAAAAATAATTCTTTCTTCTTACACTCCCCAAGTTTTGAACCCAAGACCTCTCATCCACCCACACCAACCACTCTGCCACAGCCACTCTTCATGAAATATATTCCCTAAATAAATATTTAAACACTACTTTTACTTTATTGTAGATGGTTTCGCCGGAACTCGCCGGAGTTTCGCCGGAGCACGCCGGAGTTTCGCCGGAGCTCCGTCGGCAAAGACCGCCGTCATTAACGGCGGTAATGGTTGGGCATTAGCGGCGGTTTTGTTACCGCCGTTAAAAGTGGGCATTAACGGCGGTTTCGTTATCACCGTTAAAAGTGGGTTTCGTTACCGTCGTTAAAGACACTTTTAGTGGCGGTTTTCGTTACCGCTGTTAATAGTACCTTTAACGGCGATTTTCGTTACCGCCGTTAAAAAAACCGCCGTTAATGCCTTGTTTTGGCGTAGTGATGGCATCAAACATTTGTTTACAATGCCATACACACCACAACAAAATGGGATCGCAGAAAAACGAAATCGTACTCTAATGGAAATGACAAGGTCTATAATGGCTTATGTTGATCTTTCAATTCATTTTTTGGAGGGGGAAGCCTTGTCCACCGTTGCATACATATTAAATAGAGTCGAAACAAAAGCCAAACCTCTAACTCCTTATGAATACTGGAATGGTACTAAACCTAATGTTCAAAATCTCAAAGTTTGGGGATGTAAAGCACATGAACTTATTCCCAAACCTTTAAAGGATAAATTGGGAAGTAAAACTTGGGAATGCAAGTTTATTGGCTATGTTGAAAATGGGAGTGGTTATCGCTTTTACCATCCCCGAACGTGGATTGATAGAAAGTAGAGATGCTATTTTTCTTAAATCCACTGATCTTGTTACTCCTATTGAACAAATTGAATTACTCTCCGAAGTATCTCCGGATTCTTCTCTTCTTTCTTTGTCACTCGATCCACAAATTCACCCTGAACCACTTAATAGTGGGAGGAAACAAAAGCTACATGACGTTGTTTTACCTCATTTGAATCCTGAGATAAGTAGGAGTAAGAGAGCAAGACGTCTATCTACGTTTTTGAAAGATCATTATGTTTTTCAAGTTGAAGAACTTAATAACATAGTAGATGATCCTACTAGTTGTAATGAATCAATGAGTAGTAGTGATGCTACACAATGGCTTGAGGCAATGAATGAAGAACTTGAGTCAATCAAGAAAAATGATGTTTGGGAATTAACCGATCTCCCGAATGGAAGAAAAACCATTGATTGCAAATGGGTTCTTAGAAAGAAATTCACAGTAAATGGAAGTTTGGAGAAATACAAGGCAAGGCTAGTAGCCAAGTGATTCATACAGCACCCTAGAGTAGACTTTGTGGATATGTATTCTCCTGTTGCAAAATTTGCCTCAATAAGGATTCTAATGGCGGTAGTAGCCAGGATGGATTTGGAATTGCATCAATTAGATGTTAAAATAGCTTTTCTCAATGGCAAATTAAAAGAGGAAATTTATATAATGCAACCTGATGGTTTCCAGATCCAAGGCAACGAAGATAAAGTCTACAAGCTGAAAAGATCCTTGTATGGACTCAAACAATCGTCAAGACAATGGTATTTGAAATTCCACCAAGCCATTTTAGAAATGGGCTATGCTGTGAGTCCAGTAGATTACTGTGTTTATATCTGGAAAAATGATGATAAGTTAGCAATATTGTCTTTATATGTGGATGACATATTGTTAGCAGGAAATTGTCCAGATATGATTATAAAAATCAAAACTGTAACGCCCTAAAAAATAACCCATTATACTTATAACAATGACTTGCATTATTAAAAGAAAACATTGCATTATCTCAATCATCAGAGTATTACGAAATGAAAACATTACATGTAACATCATAATAAATGCCCTACAGGCTTACATCTTGCCAAGGAAACACTTGGACACAAAAATATGAGTTCTAACTCAAATACAAATAAAGCCCTAGGCTTGAATGTTTACATGTAATTCAAATAAAAACAGAAAACTAATCTAATCTTCAAATCCAAGTCCTTCCAAGCTAAGTCTTGGAGGTAGCTTATCACCTGAACCTGAAAATGATGTTCCCATAAAGGGTGAGCCACAGCCCAGTAGAAAAATACTAAACCAAATATAAGCATTGAATAAAGTCCTAGCATTTAATAGATGGTTAACCATGATAATCAATTATATCAACATACAGTCTTAAGACACTAATCAATTTCCATTATTATCAATATGGCTCAGAACCTGACCAAACTTACAACTGCGAACTATAAAGCATATTCACATTACGTCCAATATCAACAACACAAATGAGACTCAGGCTCATATCAAAACACTTCAATACTTCCAGATTGATACACATTTTAGTGCTGTATCAATAAAACACTTCAATATAAATAAGCACACATAATAGTGATGCTCATGGAGTCCATCCCCTATCTCCTCCCAAACAAAATCCGGTTTAGAGGTCCATCACCTATCTTCCCCTAAACCGTGGAGTACATCCCCTATCTCCTCCCAAACAATGCAATATATGTAAACACATAACATATACAATACACAATCAATACATTTAATGTCTGTATTAATTCAACAGTCAGAGTTAATGACTAAAACAATGTGATTAGTTCCAGTTATCCCTAATCCACATGCAATGTCTACAACAATCATGACTATCCTCCACCGATAGCCCAAAACAGTTATTTCTAAACTGGAAATAAATAAATCAACAGTTCAATAGGCAAATGATTTAAATTAATCAACTACCCCATTTAATCAATAAATTCCTCAATCTCATGAATTCAACTAACTTCCCCAATTTTCCTTAAATTAAACATACAATTCAATTTAATACAACAACTAGGGTTTTTCCCAAAATTACCAAACTACCCCCAACATATTAAAATACCAAAACTTAGAACAACACGTATACATTGGAGTAGGAAATCCCTACCTCGAAGAAATAACCCAAAAAGAGAAGATGAAGATGCTGACCCAACCTCCAAAGTGCTCCAAAACCCAAATTATTCAGATTAAACTGAAGCCCTCGACCCCCTCTAACTTTTTAATAAAGGATCTAGGGTAGAAACACCCTAATACTAGATGAAACCTAGGGTAGAAGGTGTGTAGGGAGAGAGAAGGGTCGGACCTAGGGTTTGGAAACAAAAAGAGATAGAAAACTGATTAAAAAAACCCGCTGCTACCTATTTAAACTGAACAGGCTCGCTCGAGCAAAGACATGGTCGCTTGAGCAACCAGACACAAGAAATCCACGCTCGAGCGAAGAAAAGCTCGCTCGAGCCAAAAACTCGATGCTTCAGGTCTGCAACCCAGAAGCTCGCTCGAGCGACGAAATGCTCGCTCGAGCGAAGAACTCAAAACATACAACTCGCTCGCTCGAGCGAAGAAACGCTCGCTCGAGCCAAGAAACACATCTCTCAGGTCCTAAGCCCAGACGCAGACTCTCGCTTGAGCGACCAAACCCTGGCTCGAGCGAAGAACAAAAACAATAGCTCGCTCGAGCGACCAACGCCTCGCTCGAGCGAAGGTCCAAAATTCTGGACAGTAACCCTTGGTGTCTAAGCCCAACCAACCTGAAACAAACCTGCCCAAAGACATCCTATAACTCAAAAATAAAGAATTAAAGGACAACAACAACAATACACAATGCCTGGATCCACGGAACTTAAGTCCGGATACAACAATCTAAAGGAAAAAGACCGGGGTCGCTATAACCTCCCCCCTTAAAAGAATTTCGTCCCCGAAATTTAGCATAAGTTTTGAAAACAAGTTTTTTTTTTTCAAATTCTATCAATATGACTTTACAATAATGAACAACTTGACCCAATACTGGTCATCTCATCTCTTATCAAGAGGCATCTCACAACAACATATATATAAAATGACATATATTACAACCTGCGTTAATATTATGCATTTTTTTCTTTCAATCTTAACAATTTCGATATACGTGATTTCCATTTCCATATCATATTAAATTCCATGATATATAAAACACATTCAATTTATAAATGTGACATTCCACTTCCATTATGAAGCAAATTTCAACTACTAATATTAAACCAAAACATTCTCAATGTTTTCCAACTTAAGACATAAGTAAAGCTCTTAAGTTCAACAATATTACAAAATCTAAATACAAGATTACAAATCAACAAACATGTCCGGATATTTCTCGCGGACTTCCAACTCACGTTCCCAAGTGGCTTCTTCCACCCCGTGATGTTTCCAAAGAACCTTTACCAAAGGGATGGTTTTGCCTCGCAAAACTTGATCCCGCCTATCCAAGACCCGAACCGGTCTCTCCTCATATGAGACATCCTCTTCAACCACTAAATCAGTCCAATCCAACACATGTGATGGATCCGGCTCATACTTCCGAAGCATACTCACATGAAACACGTCATGTACTCCGGACAACTGCGGTGGCAAAGCTAAACGATAAGCAGCCTCGCCAATCCTCTCAAGGATCTCAAAAGGACCTATGAACCGAGGGGACAACTTCCCGCTCTTCCCAAACCTCATCAATCCCCGTCTAGGTGATATCTTCAGAAAGACATGATCACCCACCTCAAACACTAAAGGTCTCCTCCTACGGTCGGCATAAGATTTCTGACGACTCTGGGCTGTAACAAGTCTCTTACGGATAAGCTCAACTTTCTCCGTCGTTTCCCTCACCAACTCCGGACCCAATAGAGGTGCATCACCCACCTCAGCCCAACAAACTGGAGATCTACACGGTCGGCCATACAAGGCCTCAAACGGTGCCATACCAATACTAGACTGGAAACTGTTGTTGTAGGCAAACTCCACCAAAGGCAAGTGCCTCTCCCACGACCCACTGAAATCAAGAACACAACCCCGAAGCATATCCTCAAGGATCTGAATAGTACGCTCGGACTGCCCGTCAGTCTGAGGATGATAAGCCGTGCTAAAGGTCAACTTAGTGCCTAAGGCACTCTGCAAACTCTGCCACAACCTAGCAGTAAAACGAGGATCTCTATCTGAGACGATCGTCACTGGGACCCCGTGCAACCTCACTATGTCCCGAATGTACAAGTCGGCAAGATGATCTACCGAATCTCTCACGCGCATAGGAATGAAGTGCGCCGACTTAGTCAACCGGTCTACAACCACCCAAATAGCATCACTACCCCGCTGAGTCCTCGGAAGACCCACAACGAAGTCCATAGTGACATGCTCCCACTTCCACTCGGCAATAGGCAAGGGTTGCAACAAACCCGCTGGCCTCTGATGTTCGGCCTTCACTTGCTGACAAGTAAGGCACTTAGACACGAACGCTGCCACATCTCTCTTCATACCCCGCCACCAAAACTGGCGACCCAAATCCCGATACATCTTAGTGCCTCCCGGATGCACCGCAAGGCGTGAATGATGAAACTCTCGGAGTACCTCCTCTCGGCAAGACTCCGGCACAAACAGACGGTCTCGGTATCTCACACTCAGGTCGGGATACACCGTCAAACCCTTCTCAACCTTCCCACTGGAGATCTTCTCTCGAAGGGATTCTACCTCAAGGTCACCCCTCTGAGCCTCTAACACCCGAGTCACAAGTGTAGGCTGCGCAACAACAGAAAACAAGGCTGCAGCCTCAACGGATTCGCCCAGAAGCAAATCAAACTCCCCAAGTGCACCCAACATCTCCTACTCCCGAATGGCTATACTAGCTATGTCACCAACAGGTTTCCTGCTAAGGGCGTCGGCCACCACATTAGCCTTCCCCGGATGATAATGCAACTCAAAGTCATAATCCTCAATGAACTCCATCCACCTCCTCTGCCTCAAATTCAAGTCTTTCTGTGTAAACAGATATTTTAGACTCTTATGATCCGAGAATACCTCGAACTTCTTACCGTAAAGATAATGCCTCCAAATCTTCAAGGCAAATATCACAGCTGCTAACTCTAAATCATGCGTAGGGTAATTCTTCTCGTGAATTTTCAACTGACATGAACCATAGGCAACCACTTTCCCCTCTTGCATCAACACACAACCCAGACCCTCTCGTGAGGCGTCACAATAGACTGCATAACCCAACCCTCTCTCCGGAATAATCAAGACTGGAGCGGTGGTCAGTCTAACTTTCAACTCCTGAAACGACTTTTCACAAGTCTCACTCCATACAAATTTGACTCCCTTCCGAGTCAATCTAGTCAAAGGTGAAGCTAACCTGGAGAAATCCTTCACAAAACGGCGATAATACCCAGCTAATCCCAGAAAACTGCGGATCTCAAACACACTCTTAGGCTGTGCCCAATCTTGCACTGCCTCTGTCTTGGATGTATCAACAGACACCCCTTTCCCCGAAACCACATGGCCTAAGAATTTCACCTCTTCTAGCCAGAACTCACACTTCCCAAACTTAGCATAAAGCTTATGGGCTCTAAGTAACTCAAGCACCACTCTCAAGTGTTCCTCATGCTCCTCCTCCGAAGGTGAATAAATCAGAATGTCGTCCACGAAGACAACTACAAAACGATCTAAGAATTCCCGGAAGATCCGGTTCATCAAATCCATAAACACTGCCGGTGCATTGGTGAGCCCGAATGGCATCACCAAAACTCATAGTGGCCATACCGCGTACGGAATGCCGTCTTCGGAATATCCTCCTCCCTGACCCTCAACTGGTGGTAACCCGATCTCAAATCTATCTTAGAGAAACAACGGGAACCCTTCAACTGGTCGAACAGATCATCTATACGAGGCATAGGGTACTTATTCTTAACCGTAGCCCGATTCAATTTCCGGTAATCTATACATAGTCTCAAAGCACCACCTTTCTTTTTAACAAAGAGGGCCGGTGCTCCCCACGGCGAAACACTAGGACGGATATAGCCCTTATCTAGCAACTCCTGGAGCTGAATCTTCAACTCAACTAACTCGGCTGGGGCAAAACGATAAGGTGCCATAGAAATTGGCGCCGTGCCGGGCACTAGGTCAATAGAGAACTCAATCTCTCGATGCGGTGGCAACCCAACAAGATCCTCGGGAAAGACGTCCGAGTACTCACAAACCACCCTTGGCAACACAATCTGAGTCTCATCAACCTCACTAATCGAAAGATTAGCAAGTAGACCACTAAGCTCACTCCGCCCTCGCGAACCATACCCCGGTGGCAAAACACTACCAACCCGGTCCCCCAGAAAATGAAAACACTCTCCGCCCACGGTACAACAAGTGACCCTCTGGCGATAGCAATCAATAACTGCCCGGTATGACGATAACCAGTCCATACCCAAAATAACATCGAAGCCTTTCATAGGCATAACTACAAAGGAAAATGGGATTCTATGATCATCGACCTCTATATCACAACCCCTAACACCTTGTTTCAAGATCAATTCACCCCCAAGAGGTGACACTACACAAATAGGAGATGCTAACTGAGCTAACTCCAACTCCAAAACAGATGCAAATGCAGCAGACACAAAGGAATGAGATGCACCCGTATCGATCAAAACACTAGCAACTGAATTGCAAAACAAGAAGGTACCTCTCACGACAGATGGAGCCGGTACAAGATCCTGCGCGGTAACAGCATACACGCGCCCAGATGGCCTCTGATCAACCTGCTCACCCCTAGACTGCTGCACAGACTGGGACGAAGAAGCCCCCTGATTGGCCCTCGAGGCCTGACCCGACTGAGCTGGCTGCTGACCCTGAGTCTGCCTCAAACCAGATGCACCAGGTGTGCCACTCAACTGCGGGCAATACCTCTTCATGTGCCCTGGCTGACCACACTGATAACACGATAGTGGCTGGCCTCTACCCTGACTCTGGCTCTGAGATCGAGCTGAAGAAGATGCTGGTCTCTGTACTTCTCCCCTCTGAGGACAAACTGGAGACTTGTGGCCCAGCTGACCACACTTGAAACAGGTGATGTCTCCCTGACTGCCTTTCCCAGAACTAGCACTCGGTACCGGAAAAGTCGATCTAGAAAAGCTACCCTGAGACTGCTGAGGAGTGAAACCTCTCTGTCTCCTACCATCACTCTGCCCATCCTGACTCCTCTTGGAGCCCTTCTGCCCGTCCTCCTCCTCCTGCATCATAATCTCAGTATGGGCTGCAGCATCAACCAGACGCCCATAATCCCGAATCAAAGACCCTACTACTCTCAACTTGAGGCCACGCCTCAACTTCTTCTCAAACTCAATGCAAACGGCGTTCCTCAGACGCCACCAACTCAGGTGCAAACCTGGACAAGCTAGTAAACGATGCCTCAAACTCGGCCACTGAAGAATTGTTCTGCTTAAGCTGGCAAAACTGCTCCCTCAACCTCTCCTTAACTGCTGAAGACAGGAACTTCTCCTGGAAAGCATCTACGAAAGCCTCCCAAGTCCCTCCTATACGGCCCTTAGTGAACTTCCACCACTGACCCGCATCCCCCTTAAGCTGGAAAGATGCCAAGGTCACCTTCAGTGCCCCGTCTTCGATGCCTAGCATCTCAAACGTCTTCGTTGTCTGTTCGAGCCATTCATCTGCCTTAAGCGGCTCTTTAGGATCACCCAAAAATTCGTCCGGGTTGGACCGGAAGAACTCCCTCTTCAGAAAAGAAGGACCCGTATCTGCAACATGAACTTGAGCCTGATTCTCAGCTCTGAGAATGCCTACAGACTCCCTGAATGCCCCTGCTATCTCTCGGGCTAAAGTGCCCATAGCCTGCTGGCCTACCGGCTCGGCCACATTGGCCTGGCCTACTCCCTCCTGCACTGCCGGAATCTGAACTGCCGGAATTCCTGTACTACTGGAACCTCCTCTGGCACAGGCACTTCCTGCCTACCCTGCCTACCACGCCTACCGCGACCTCGTCCTGACATCCTAATACAAGAAACAAAGACGTTAGCACATTAATAAATGTGCCGAAGCTAAACACTCGCGTCCTAATGCATTGGACAACAATAATTCATTCCACGTAAGCACATAATCACATAAGCACCTACGAATTTCATTCCTGGATGATAATGGTCCCAAAGCGTTACCATAGTTCCGGTTGGAAGCAGCAGTGATCAATTGCCTTTCCAACAAGACTACTAGCAACTCAAGGGTCCAATCAACATCCTAGAAACTACATTCCATACCCACATAATCACATAAACATGTTATCATGCAAACATATAACACTACACTAAGTCTCTATCAAACGAGACGAACCCATTGTGATACTAATCACTTCCCACGTACCCAAAGTATTCAAACCCGGTACGCTCTGATACCAAGTTGTAACGCCCTCAAAAATAACCCATTATACATATAACAATGACTTGCATTATTAAAAGAAAACATTGCATTATCTCAATCATCAGAGTATTACGAAATGAAAACATTACATGTAACATCATAATAAATGCCCTACAGGCTTACATCTTGCCAAGCAAACACTTGGACACAAAAATATGAGTTCTAACTCAAATACAAATAAAGCCCTAGGCTTGAATGTTTACATGTAATTCAAATAAAAACAGAAAACTAATCTAATCTTCAAATCCAAGTCCTTCCAAGCTAAGTCCTTGGAGGTAGCTTATCACCTGAACCTGAAAATGATGTTCCCATAAAGGGTGAGCCACAGCCCAGTAGAAAAATACTAAACCAAATATAAGCATTGAATAAAGTTCTAGCATTCAATAGATGGTTAACCATGATAATCAATTATATCAACATACAGTCTTAAGACACTAATCAATTTCCATTATTATCAATATGGCTCAGAACCTGACCAAACTTACAACTGTGAACTATATAGCATATTCACATTACGTCCAATATCAACAACACAAATGAGACTCAGGCTCATATCAAAACACTTCATACTTCCAGATTGATACACATTTTAGTGCTGTATCAATAAAACACTTCAATATAAATAAGCACACATAATAGTGATGCTAATGGAGTCCATCCCCTATCTCCTCCCAAACAAAATCCGGTTTAGAGGTCCATCACCTATCTTCCCCTAAACCGTGGAGTACATCCCCTATCTCCTCCCAAACAATGCAATGCATGTAAACACATAACATATACAACACACAATCAATACATTTAATGTCTGTATTAATTCAACAGTCAAAGTTAATGACTAAAACAATGTGATTAGTTCCAGTTATCCCTAATCCACATGCAATGTCTACAACAATCATGACTATCCTCCACCGATAGCCCAAAACAGTTATTTCTAAACTGGAAATAAATAAATCAACAATTCAATAGGCAAATGATTTAAATTAATCAACTACCCCATTTAATCAATAAATTCCTCAATCTCATGAATTCAACTAATTTCCCCAATTTTCCTTAAATTAAACATACAATTCAATTTAATACAACAACTAGGGTTTTTCCCAAAATTACCAAACTACCCCCAACATATTAAAATGCCAAAACTTAGAACAAAACGTATACATTGGAGTAGGAAATCCCTACCTCGAAGAAATAACCCAAAAGAGAAGACGAAGATGCTGACCCAAACTCCAAAGTGCTCCAAAACCCAAATTGTTCAGATTAAACTGAAGCCCTCGACCCCTCTAACTTTTTAATAAAGGATCTAGGGTAGAAACACCCTAATACTAGATGAAACCTAGGGTAGAAGGTGTGTAGGGAGAGAGAAGGGTCGGACCTAGGGTTTGGAAACAAAAAGAGATAGAAAACTGATTAAAAAACCCGCTGCTGCCTATTTAAACTGAACAGGCTCGCTCGAGCAAAGACATGGTCGCTTGAGCAACCAGACACAAGAAATCCACGCTCGAGCGAAGAAAAGCTCGCTCGAGCCAAAAACTCGATGCTTCAGGTCTGCAACCCAGAAGCTCGCTCGAGCGACGAAATGCTCGCTCGAGCGAAGAACTCAAAACATACAACTCGCTCGCTCGAGCGAAGAAACGCTCGCTCGAGCCAAGAAACGCTCGCTCGAGCCAAGAAACACATCTCTCAGGTCCTAAGCCCAGACGCAGACTCTCGCTCGAGCGACCAAACCCTGGCTCGAGCAAAGAACAAAAACAACAGCTCGCTCGAGCGACCAACGCCTCGCTCGAGCGAAGGTCCAAAATTCTGGACAGCAACACTTGGTGTCTAAGCCCAACCAACCTGAAAAAACCTGCCCAAAGACATCCTATAACTCAAAAATAAAGAATTAAAGGACAACAACAACAATACACAATGCCTGGATCCACGGAACTTAAGTCCGGATACAACAATCTAAAGGAAAAAGACCGGGGTCGCTATAAAAACTTTCTTGGCATCTAGATTTGAAATGAAAGACATGGGTCTCGCAGCCTATGTTCTATGAATTAGAATTTCAAGAGATAGAAATTCAAAACTATTATATCTAGATCAAGAAAAATATCTAGACAAGGTGCTCAAAAGATTTAATATAGATAATTGTAATTCTTTAAGCACACATGTTTGCAAGGGACAAAGTCTTAGTAAAAGTATGAGTCCTCAAACTAAGTTTGAAATTGAGAAAATGAGAGATGTCCCATATGCTTAGGCAGTAGGCAGCCTAATGTATGCTATGACAAGTACAAGACCTGACATCTGTTATGCAGTCGGATTAGTAAGAAGGTTTCAATCTAATCCAGGTAAAGAACATTGGCAAGTAGTCAAAAGAATATTCAGATATTTAAAAGGCACTAAGAATTTGAAATTATGTTTTGGTTTGTGTGATCTAGACATAAAAGGATACGCTGACGTAGATTTTGTAGGAGATATAGATGATAGAAAATCTACTAGCAGTCATGTGTTCTTATTTAGTGGAACAACAGCTTCTTGGTTAAGTAAGAAATAGAGTTGTGTTGCAAAGTACACTATGGAAGCTGAATACATAGCTTGCAGCATAACCATGAGTAATGCAGTCTGGATAAAACGACTTGTTGACAGTTTACAATTAGGTACACCTGCCAGACCGATCAATATGTTTTTTGACAATCAGTCTGTCATTTCGTTATTCAAAAATGGAGCGAATAGCTCTAAGGGAAAACATATTCATGTAAGTTATCACTATATTCAGGATATAGTGGAGAGATGTGAAATTAAAGTCGACTATATACCCTCAGAAGAGATGGTGGCCGACCCTATGACCAAAGGGTTGTCTCTGGAAAAATTCAGAGAACATGTAGCTAATATGGGATTGAAAGATGCCTAGCTAGGTGGTTTAGCTACTTATATAAGAACATAGTCGGATGACTCTGGGGACGCCTAGATAACCGATCTTTTGCGACTCTATCTTGCATGGAAACATGTGTTTGGTCAGGTAATAAGATAGAGGAAATGACAAGGTACGGACATCATAGTTAGCATGAGATGTAAAGTCCATGATATGCAACATGCTGACTAGATGATGTTGTCTGCTTGATCAGCAAAAAGTCATTGATAGGGTGTGTTAAGGAAAACCTTCAGGAATGGGCCTTAGAGGAACTACTTAACAATAATTTCAGCGCAGGTCGATACATGAGGAATGTGTGCGGCTGAAGTCGTCAATGGTGATTGGGTATGGATTGTGAACCTAACACTGAAAATTGATGCCATTCATTTGAAATATGGTGAATTGAAGTCATCTGGAGTGTGTTTTCAGTAGGAGAACACATTCGTACAGGTGCGGTTAGATTGGTGGCAAAAATGTGTACACGTATAGCCAAGTCACAATCAGACGTCGATCTATGAGGTGCATTAATAGATGAAAGTTGGCATGAGGCAAAATTTTGGTACCAAAGTAAACATGCCTAACTCAGGTTTTATCACCAATATTCTAATGTGATCAAGTGGGAGATGAAGGTATGAGAGGTGATCACACCATAATGTGGTGAACCCTCTCACACCGAATCAAAGTTTGATATGGTGATTCATACCTTCCTGCAGGAAGAAGCAATTGGAAGTTTGCATTTTGAATGAAGAGCCACAATGGTTGGAAACATGGTGACCATTGAGTTTGATGATTCAATTTCAATGGTTGTAACCATTGACCAAAAGCCACCATATATACTATAAATATATGGACAGAACATGGGTTCATTTCACTTGAATTCTTTCTTTATTTTTCTTTTCCAGATTGTATATTCTTGCATGATAAACACTCTCACGGGAACTCCGATCCTTTGCCATTGTTAAGTCTATCTTACAAAATAGTCAAGAGTTGTGGGGGGGGATTGAGAGAGCTCGAGATCTAACAAAAGAAAAAGTTGAGCTCGCGATCCAAAACCTTTAGTGTCTTCCTCAAAGCGCGTTTCGATTAGCACTCGAGGGAATGGTGATGTATAATCTAGAGCGGATTGATTAAAATGGACATATTTTCTAAAGTACAACGTAATGTTTGATTTCTAAGTCATTCTTGATTGAGGGAATTCATTCAAACATACAAGGTTGTGGGCTTAAAGATGAAAAATATCAAGCCTTCCACACATTAATTAGTGCCCATACGAATTAGAAGCTTCATGTGATTCATTACATCTTCATAAAAAGGTACCACGCTATATATTGTATTAAAAATTGTAGCCTTCTTGCGAATTAACCGAGAGGAGGGATATAACATTCAATGATTGTTATACACTACAAAAGTATAAATGTTTGAGTTCATGAACTCTTACCAAACAATACTATTCTTTTTTAGTTAATAGAACAATAAATTTTAGTTGTGTGACATAGCAACTTATGAGTTTTGCCTCCATTGTGGATGTTAATATATATATGGTATATATTCCTCTATCTATTAGGTATTAGATATATTTGTATTGCCATAGTTAGGTTTCTTGTAAGATTCTCTTTCTCATAGTTAGGCCTTCTATTGTATAAGGTAGATTGATTGAATACAATACATATTGTTTCCTCTCTCTCTCTCTCTCTCTCTACCATTGCAACATGGTATCAAAGCTATAGGTTAAGCTCTTGGTGTTCTTCACCTTACTGACGGGCAGCAATCTTAGCTTGGCTGCTTATCGGACCTCAACCCATTCTGTTGCCATATTTTTTTTTCAGTATCGCTTTGTGGTATTATACCTATATCATGATGAATATGGTGATATACCATATGAACCACCTAAGCCGCCCCCTCTAGCACACAACCCAAGCCACCTCCTCTGGCGCACAACCCAAACCGCCCCAAGGCTCACTTTCTCATAAGTCGCCATCTGGAGCACCACCCAAGTCGCCCTTTCTGGCGCACAAGCCAAGCTGCCCCCTCTGAGCCGCCTCCTTTGGCACACTCTCTAAGCCGCCCTAATGGCGCATTACGTTAGCCGCCCTCTGTGTCGCACTCTCTAAGCCACCCCATTGGCACATTGCCTAAGCCGCCCCCTATGGCGCACAACCCAAGGTGCCCCATGTGGCGCATTATCTAAGCTGCCCTTTGGCGCACCACCTAAGTCGTCCCCTGGCGCACAAAGTCATCTGTTGCCATCATCGTTCAGCACCATGTCATAAGTTATGCGTGTGCCACGCTTGTTGGTTCAACATCCAGTCTCTACAATGTTCCAACATGACCACGTAAACTGTTCTGACATTGATTCTAGTCAGTTCCTACAATGGTCCGGCATGACCTTAAACTGTTCCGACATTAGTTTCGGCCAGTTCCTATAACAGTCCGACATGACCATAAACTGTCTCCCAACATTAGCTCTGGCCTCTGATATATCTCAAGAGCCCTTGTGCTCCCGTTCAGACTTTGCAATCTATTTGTCTTTTATTTTATTTAGTTTTATTTTATGTTTTAGTTTCTCTCTCCAAACTCAAGATGTTTATCCTCCTTGAGTTTAAGGGGGGATGTTAATGTATATATGGTATATATTCCTACATATATTAGGTATTAATTTCCTAGATATATTTGTATTGCTATAGTTGGGTTTCTTGTAGAATTCCCTTTTCTCATAGTTAGGTATCCTATAGGATAATCTTTCTCAGCCTATTTATATACAAGCCTTCTATTGTATAGGGTAGATTGATTGAATACAACACATATTGTTTCCTCTCTCTCTCTCTCTACTATTGCAATGGTGGATGTTTCAATTTGCAAATGAACACTTCTTTGGCACTGCTGAATCAATAGAATATAAAAGCATCCTTTTGCTATTAGGTGAATTATGGAAGTAGAACATTTGTCTGGTTGTTTTTTTGTTTTCTTTTTTCATTTTCTAGGAAAACACTTTCAAATATCCAACTCAAGGCCCTTATGGAAGAATATCTGTGGAGTTCAATACTTTCTTGTGAAATGCTGTGTTAACATTCACTTTTGTGCATGAACTTGAAGAGGAAATATGAATACATGTTGATATCTCTATGTCAACTTGCATTATCAGGCAATGGCTATAGTGCTATTTTGGTATATGAAGATGCCAGATGAACGTGTTTGTGTGTGTGTGTTTAAATTTGGTAAATTACACCACTAGTCCTAATAGTTTAAGTGTAATATCACTTTAGTTCCCATAATTTTAATTTAAACTTTACACTTTCAATTTTGTTCAAATGTGCCTATGGTTTATTTTGAATTATACTTTAGTCCTTTTAGTTTTGTACCTTTTTTTTTTTTTTTTGTTCCAAATGTTAACGACGCTTGATGGTAGGGCCATATTGCCATAAAATTAAAAGTGTAGGGTTAAAATTGTTCAAATGGTGTAACTTATCCTTCAAATTTCAATGTAAGAAAATGCTTTAAAAAGTTTGGGTAAATTACATTCACTGGCCTTAAGGTTTAGCCCAAACTTTAAATTTTTAATAGGGTTAAAGAAATCGAAATTAATAGAGATGATAGGTAAACATTGAAATAAATAAAGATAAATATATATTTTTGTAAAAAATATCACATTTTTTTTATACGACTAACGTATTATTGATGAAAATAGGTCAAATTGTTATATGAATTAAAACCATAAGACAGAATAGTGTAATGATATCAAAAATGTAAAAGTAGTTGATTTTTTCTCAACTTAAAGGGAGGTGAGTGTAATTTAACCAAAAAGTTGTATACCAGTTTTCAAATAATATAGTAATACTACTATAATCGGGATTTGATCAGTAAAAACGTAATAAAATTTTAATGCTGCATCAATAGCTTTTTTATATTAAATAATTTCAAAATTCAAAATTCAAAAGTTAATTTTGTTAGTTACAATAAAAATTCAAAGTCAATTTCCATCAAACATTTACAACATTTATTCTGTAAGTCAGAGTTTTGTTAACCTAGAATTTAAATTTTTTAAGTGTGAAAAAATAAAAAATAGCATAATGGGTTATTCAAAATTGATCAAATTGATCATGATAACATTACTGTCATTTCTATTTGAGAACACATAAATGACATTTTTTTCTATAACAATAAATAAATATTAATTTTCTCCTCATTTTCCTAATCTAACTAAAAAATTAAAGGGTTTTGACATTTGTTAAGAATGCATTAAATCATCTCAATCACCTCCACTATTATAGAAGATAGGAAAATCTATATGTGTCTTACTAAAGACTAATGTATTCTTTTCTCCAATTCTCTCTATTTCAACATTATAAACTTTTCAAATATAATTTATTCATTTTTTAAATATGTTTATCATAAAACTAAATGCTTTTATTTTTAAATCAAATTTCAAGGTTTTTAAATAAAAAAAAAATTTAAATGCCCTTTTGTAGACACCCCAATTTTGATCGCTCGTAAGACTTAGGCACTTTGTTCCGAGCACTCGATGATGAAGGTTACATTGTGTAAATGGTTTGAATTCTCAACAAAGAAATCCGATTTCAAGCTCTAAACAATCCCAACCTGCCATACCCACTGTATTTTTGCCCCATAAACTCAATTTTGAACATAGTACCAACCTACATTCAACCTGAAAGTGAGAAACAGTGGAATTACACTGAGGCCCGGTCGCGCCTCAGTGATGCCTGGCTGGGCTTCTGGACTTTTCTGGGCAGATTGTACAACAATCTGCCAGTTGTCTAATGCTGAAGATATTTGTGTTTTGCAGCTCAAATTCTATAAATAGGAGGCTCAGACCTCTGTTTTAGGCGTTAAAAAAATATCAAAGAGAGGAAATATCAAATATCAAGGTGGTAGAAATCATCAAAGAGTTGGACTTCCTCTTTGTAAGTCATCTTCACACTCACATAACCTTTGAGCTCTCATATCATCCATATCAAGAGCTTGGACTTGGGACTTTTGATTGAGATTTGGAAATCATAGCTCAAATTTGAGAGTGCTTTGGAATCAAGTTTGGTTTACAACAAGAATACCTTTTCTACAAGAGGTATTAACTTACTATCTTTTCCTTTACTTTCATTTCAGTCTTTGTCCATCTTTTACTGTTCTTGGACTATTTTCAAAGGCTGAAACTTGTGATTTAAGAGCTACCAAAGGTAGAGGGGTTAACTACCCTTCCTTGAACCTTATTCCAAGCTTATATCCTTGTGTTTCCCACTTATTTTTCTGATTTTAGCCACTGTTTTGGGGCAATTTTTGGATTGTTTTTTTTGGGACTATTTTCAGAGGCCAAAATATGATTTAGAAGTCCCAAAAGTGGAGGGGTTAGCCGCCCCTCCTTAGACTTGCTTACTAGCTTTGTATCTCTTCGTTTTGCCTATCTTTTTGTGCTCTTTTAACATGGTTTTAGCTACTGCTTTTTACACTCTAGAGGCTGTTTTAAGGCTGTTTTAATTTATTTAATTAATTCATGCTTTGATTAGTTCATTTGTTGTCTCATAAGTTCACTTGTATAGCTTATTGCATGTTGTTCTAGCTTTTCTTCAACTCATTTCCATATTTAATAACCTCATTTTAATAATCAAGTTGTCACTCCTTTATTTCATTTGAGAGTTATTTCAAATGGTTGATGGTTATTCAACACATGAACTAGAGTTTTGCGCTTAATGGCTTAATCTCCACGGAGATTCATCGTCAACGGTGTAATCTCTCTTTCATGTTGAGAATTACTTCCCATTTGATGCTTCTCTCCTTTTAGTGGACATAATCATCACCTTGGACTTAATGGATTAAAGGATGGTAAGGACTAATGAATTTGGCTTAAAATTAACCAACCCATAAATAGAAAATGAGTTATCTTGCTTTGGTTCGGCCGGACGTTATGCCGAGTCCGTTATGTCAAGGTTTGTTTTACATAAATTCTTGATGTTTTGATGAACCTTGAAGCGTCTCTACCTCCCTCTTTGAATTCACTCTATGATAGGAGGGAGGGGTGGTATAGCCATTTTCATTTATTCATTTTTGTCCAAATTGTACATTGAAACCATCAAGCAATCAATTTGTTCATTGATGGATTTGGAAACAATTCTACCCTTCTCTTGAGGCTTTCCCATGACAGAGAAGTGTGAGATGGACAAACAGAGTCCAAAACATTCTACCTACACTGTTTTCACTTCAGAGCACAAAATGGAGTTGCATGAAACTGAGGCACGGCTAACCTTTCTTAGGCCCGGCCGGGTATCAGTAAGGGCCGGCCGGGCATCCATCTTTGGTAAGACAGTGTGTTGTGCAGAAGCAGAGGGCAGTGGCTGAAGGTGAAACATAATAATCTGGGCAGACAGAGTAGTTTTTGGACGCTGCACAGGCGAGCATTATGCATACTCGGATTGATAATTAGCTAGTTAGTTAATAATAGCTTAGTATTTATTCACTTATTCATTTGGATTTGTAATAAGTAGTCAATTCGGACACTTGGACATCCAAACCCTCCTACGTGAGGATAAATATGTAATAATTTGTGTATGTCTTCCAACCCCACGTCTTTCTCCCTTTTATTTAACTGCTTATGATGGTTAGTTTAGGGACATCACGTTTCGTTTAGCATACTTCATATTTGCATCCACTTGTCTTACATGCATTCCAAGCTCGGCTCATCATACTAACTCGATATCAAATGTTTCAATTTATTGCTCAAATGCGTGCTTTATTGCATGTCTTGAATGGAATCATATGCCATGTTCATAGTCGAGCCTATGAAATACATAATGTGTGTTGCATTTAGTCATGTTGCATTAATTAGGAGCATGCATATTTCTAATTATTTTCTTTGTTTTGGCTTGGAGTATGAGGTAAGCTTTTGTTTGCTTTAGCATGTTGCATGAGTGTGATTATTGCTATGTCTAGCATGCTTGCCAGGAGGCTAACTGCTTAATTGATAAATTGCTTGAATGCTTGTGGGTGAAGGCTATTTGCTTGAATTGGAATAATTTGAGTAATGTTCATATGCGATCACTTTTTCAAGTGGTACATATTGAAAACACTTTTTCAAAACAAACATGAATCAAGTGCTCCAATGTTTGCAAAATTAGTCTATACTTGTATGCATCACATAGTAAAGTTAACCTAATAATCGGAACAAGAGCAAATAATTTAAATAAAAAATTACATCATGATTAGTAAAGGCCGATCTTTGATCGGGCGAATGGGGTGCTCAATTCATGACCTTCCCCTCTTGTACCTAAGTTCTCGAGCCGAGAGACTTTGGTGATGACGGATAAGTGGCCTTTGGCACGAGTCTAGGGTTTCCTAAATTTCTCAAAACAAAATATCTAGGTGACGACTTTGAAATCTGGCAAAGCAGTCCATTTTTGGCATTTCATTCAAAACATTGATTTTCCAAAATAGAATTGCTGAGTTTGGACTCTTTTTGTGTTTTCACTATTTCACATTGCACTTATGAAATCAGATTCAGAACCACAAGTGGAGTCTGAACTGTAGGGCTATTCGCCTTTCGAAAAGGGGCGCGGAAAGTCGAGCTACACCTTTATTTTTATAACAAATATAAAAAATTATATGCCCTTTATTTTTCTAAGATTCATTTTCCTTTAATTTTTAGATTCATTTTCCTTTTTTATTTTTAAATTCACTTTTATTTATTTTTTATTTTTAGATTCATTTTCTTTACACCAAATAATTTAATTATGATTGAAAATAAAGGACATTTAAAATTTATAAAAAAAAATGAAATTTCATTTTAAAAATAAATGTATTTAGTTTTATGATAAAAAAAATATTTAAAAAATAAATAAACCAAATTTGAAAAGTATATAATGTTGAAATAGACAGAATTAGAGAAATGGATATTTTAGTCTCTAGAAAGACACATTTATAATTTTTCAATCTTCTATAATAGTAGAGGTAGTTGAGATAATTTAATGCATCCTTAACAAATGTCCTAAGAGCACTTATTAACAAAACCCAAAAATAAATAATTCCACTTTTTGTGCACATGTAAGCACATAGACATGTGCATGTTGTTTGCACACATGCACATGTGAATTTGTTTTTCCAATGTGCTAAGAAATTTGTCATTACATAAAATTTCTTCAAATTTTTACCCTTCCACCCTCACTACGAGGAATTAGTGGTTTAGATACCAATATTTAGGAACCAATAAACCATATTCCTTCATGATATCTGTTATAGGAAGAAAAAAAAATTTATTTGGAGACCTTTTTAGGGATCTAATAAGTTAAAGATTATTTTTATTAGCCCACTTGACCCATGCAATTAGGAGCGTAAGAGCTTGAGACCAATTAATTTGGTTGCTAAATGTATGAAGCCTTTTAGGAACCAAATATTTTGATCCTCTTAATAATAGGCAAATAAAATCTCCTCCTCTTGTCCTAACGTGTCAAATGCATGCTCTCTATTCTGCAACTTTGTTTTCTTTGTCTAGTACGCCAATGGAGATTTGAGATCTTCAGTATCAATTAGAAGGTCGATCTCATTTTTAAGGTTTCAATGCAAATACGAGTTCTTTGGCTTCAACCCCCAAGAGTCCCTTATGAACTTATGAGAAGAATATGTGCAAAGATTTTAAAATGAATAGGGACAATTGCATAGTATTGTGTGAATATCCCCTTTTATGTTTTATCGCAGGCCAACGTCTTGATATTTACATGTTTCCTCATTCTTTTTTTGATTGGAAATTATGAGCTAACTTTTAGAGATGAAAATGTATGATGTAGAAAGCATTTATATTTTTAGCGACCAAATATAATTGTTCCTAAAAATGCCACTGTTTAGTTCTTAGTGACGAAATTAGATGTGTTGTGATGAACTATTAGCGACAAAATATTTAGTTTCGAAAATTCAAACATTTTGGCACGAAAGAAAAATCATCACTAATTATTGGTTTTAGCGACGTTATAAAAAATTCGTCACCAAAAAGGCTATTTTGACTTTTTCGAACAAGGCTTTCCCAACAATTTTATTCCATACGAAAATGTAATTGGCGACAAAAAATACTAGTTTTAGGGACGAAATCAATTGGTTGCTAAAAGTGTTTATGTTGTAGTGCTTCTTTGAATTATCCTAAAAATAAAACTTGTGATTTCAGTTAATAGCTTCTTAGTCTCAAGATGTAAGCGTTTTTGTTAATCTCTATCAATTTCATAAGAAATCGCGTTCTTTAACCAAACCAAACTCTACAAGGCTTACCAATCTAGCATTGGTCCTGTTTGGTGTAGCTGTTAAAACAAATTATAGATTATAGCTTAATAGATTACAGATTATAGATTATGACTTTAATCAGAAGCTGTTAATCTGTTTGGTGTAGCTGTTGGACTATAGATTTAAGTTGTTGAGTAGTGTTTGTTAAATAAGCTGTGAAGTAGCTTTTTCAATTAACTTTTATTTTTTATTATTCACTATTTGTCTACATTTCTCATAAAAAATAATAATAATATTCTATAATCCATTTGGGACTTTTTCTATTTTTAAAAAAATAAAAAATAAAAAAAATCTAAGAGTATAACCGTGAATTAACATGTCCACAGCAGAAGCTAATAATCAAAAGCAAGTGGTGAGCAACTTCTCAGAATCAGCTTTTTTGACTTAAAATAAGTTGTTAGAATTAGAAGTTGTTTGAAATACGTTTAATCAAACAGTCCAAAATAACTTTTTAAAAAGTCAGAAGCCATAAGTTGACTCAAAAAAGCCCCATCAAACACCCCCCCATTGTACCATTCAAAGCATCACAACCAATTATATAACATTCATAATAATTTGTTAACTATGTAGCTATTCACTTTCCATGAGACACTCCCAATAAATGAATAAGAGAAGATAGCTTGTGCATTGTCCTTAGATAAGATCTGAATCATCTGATCCAACAACTAAACTAACTTAGAAAGAATCAAGAATAAACGAGACAAGATTAGAAACTTAATCATGAATATTAATTAGTGTGTTAAGCAAGGTTTTGATTACCTATTCAATTTCCAATCAAGCATCTTATTGTTCAATGCATCACAACTAATTATATAACACCTCAAAAGTATGGACACTTCTACGAAAGTGACATGCCCATGTTGAACACGATACTCGTTAGATACTTCTCGACATATGTCCGACACTTATCAAAATGTGTCCTATTTTTTATTTTATTCTTTTTAAGACAGGACACTTAAGTATCTATCATTAGATACAGGTGAAACTAATTATAAGTTTAAACAAAATAAATTTAGATATGATAATAATGTTGGACAATCTTCACTGTATTTAAATAAATTAAATTCTGTTGTGTACTAAAACAACAACCAGAATAAAAAGAAATAAAGGAAAGGAGAGAATTTGTTTAATTACAAAAATCAAACTCGAAAAAAAAAAAAATAAAAACAGATTTTATTTTGTTGCAAAAACAAAATTAAAATCTGATTAAATAAACAAACAAAACAGAAAAATAAATTAAACAACTTACTTGATTAATTTCTTTGAATAATTATCTGATCAAGTCCAATGTTTTTGACACTGTGTCCTTAAGACAGATTCGTCCTCTCCACGGTACTTTCAGAATTTGGACGTCTATCTCCCAGGATGAAATGATCTACTACAAACAATAGCAGCACTACAAATTGTTTGCCCTACGAACACACTAAGTGTTTACACTCTTTCTTTCAGAAATTAAATGCAGCAAAATGCAGAGATTTATAGCAGAGGATGGAGTACGAAAATTGGAGTTAAAATCCAAATGGGAGGCTAGTCTATTTATAGATGTAAAGGTGGCTGCTGGTTTTGAATTGAACAGGTATGAAACCTGTTGGTTTTGAATTCAAACAGATTTGAATCTGTTGGGTTCATAATTTAAACAGATACAAAAAGGGAAGGCCTGTTTGGATGTATAGTAAAAACTAGACTAGTTATTTCAGGAAGGGCCCTGTTTGGATGTACAGTAAAACCAAACCAGTTTATTTCCAGTTTAATTTGAATTCTGGATTTTATTTTATACAAAATAAAATTAAATTCAAATGTTTTTGGCCCAAAAAGATTAGTATTGGGCCGAACAAGCCCAACCTCACACCACGCACCCGCGCCCAAGCCCAGCCCTCCCGCCCGACCGACCAGACGAACGGCGACGGCGGCGGCGGCGCGCGCGCGCGTGTATGGTGATTTTTGGATCCAATGGGTCTAGCCCATTTTGCCCATAACCTCTCCCTCTAAAACACTTGGGTACCCCTTGGGGCAAACCCCAAGTACCAAACCCATGCCTTATAAACCCATTTAAAACTTCCCACCAAATCAATATGGGATAAGCTTTATTCAATACCTTTAAGGATTTTACACCAAAACTCCATTTCCATGGAGCATACTTTGGCTTCAATTTCCTATTCACTCGTAATGGTTTTGAGCAACCAAATATACCACGTGAATCACAACGCGACATAGAACGCGTTACCACTTTGACCCGCGTAAATCGACGCACGGGGCCCACCTAAAAAATAGACCAAACTTAGGAAAAAATTCTGGTTTTACCCAGAATTTTATAACCATTTCCAACAATCCCCCACATGAATGGAATTTGATGACAACGGAAATGCAACAATATGCAGACTTTATCGAAAGAGTATAAGTCGAAAATATCTTGCATCAGGATAGGTAGCTTTCGGCCTTGAACCTTCCCTAGTGATAACCTATCGGACTTACTGGCTAACCAATGGACGCGATGCCTTGAATTGTTCAGCCGTTTGTGTAAGCCAAGACAATAGATTTCACACAAAATATCTTCTAACACATCGTGGTTCTCACTGTTGTGTTCATTTTGGCCTTGAACGCTCCTGGTTTTCATGAGTGTTTCTAGAGAATGTAGCCTCTTTCATTCTCATAGAACCGGCCCCAGTTCAACACTCATATAGGTGATTCTTATTGTAAGTATCTCCTCATACTCGTCTTGATTTTATGCCTTAATCAAGATATAAGTAATCATTAAAAGCAAAGCTTATCCTTATACCCCTGCATACAACAAATGTTGCAGATATCACTCTCACCATAGGAATGGGTAGGAATTTTAATCCCTTGATGATTTCTGGCGAGCCATACATAACTTAGTTGTCTCTTTGAACTTAGTTCTTGGGATCTCCAGTCATATAAGTAGGGTTACCATTATGACGACTCTTATGTAATAGGCTTTAATCTCATCCCCTTTGATGAACTATACACTAGCTCTTTTGTCAAACCTTTTGTTAACGGATCCGCAATATTCTCTTTAGATTTTATATAATCTATTGAGATTATTCCGTTTGACAACAATTGCCTTACGGTATTATGTCGACGACGAATATGTCGTGACTTACCGTTATACATATGATTCTGTGCCCTGCCTATTGCAGATTGACTATCACAATGAATGCAAATAGCTGGCACAGGTTTTGGCCACATTGGAATGTCTTCTAAGAAGTGACGAAGCCATTCTGCTTCTTCTCCTGCTTTGTCTAAAGCAATGAACTCGGATTCCATTGTGGATCGTGCGATGCATGTTTGTTTCGTGGATTTCCAAGAAACAGCAGCGCCTCCCAGAGTAAAGACATATCCACTTGTGGATTTTGAATCTTTAGTATCCGATATCCAATTTGCATCACAATAACCTTCAAGTACTGCTGGATATCGAGTAAAGTTCAAACCATGATCACGGGTGAATCTTAGATATCTAAGAACCCGAATGATCGCTTTCCAATGGTCTTCTCCGGGGTTACTAGTGTACCTACTCAATTTACTGATAGCATAAGCTATATCAGGACGAGTACAATTCATTAGGTACATTAGGCTTCCAATGATTTGGGAGTATTTTAACTGAGACACTGCATCACCTTTATTTTTCGATAAATAAAGACTGATGTCTACAGGTGTTCTAGCTAAATTCAAATCATCCTTGATAAATTTATCAAGAATTTTCTCAATATAATGAGATTGAGATAATGCATATCCGTCAGATGTTTTAGTAATTTTCATTCCTAATATAACATCTGCGACCCCCATATCTTTCATATCAAATCTTTTGTTAAGCATTTGCTTAGTTGATTTGATCATGTTTTGACTGCTTCCAATGATAAGCATGTCATCCACATAAAGACAAACTATGACATATCCTTGGTCAGTGTTTTTAACATAGACGCATTTGTCACATTCGTTTATCTTAAACCCATTAGTAAGCATTGCATGATCAAATTTTTCATGCCATTGCTTAGGTGCTTGTTTTAATCCATAAAGGATTTTACAAGTCGACAAACTTTCTTTTCTTGCCCCGACACTACAAACCCTTCGGGTTGCTCCATATAGATCTCTTCATTTAGATCACCGTTTAAGAAAGCTGTTTAACATCCATTTGATGTATTTCTAAATTAAACAACGCTGCTATAGCAATAAGCATGCGAATGGATGTTATTCTTGTCACAGGGGAATATGTGTCAAAATAGTCCAGACCTTCCTTTTGTCTGTAACCTTTAACTACAAGTCTTGCTTTATACTTGTCAATTGAACCATCTGCTTTCATTTTTCTCTTGAATATCCATTTATATCCAAGAGGTTTAGAACCTGGTGGAAGATCCACCAATTCCCAAGTATGATTTTGCATAATGGATTCAATTTCATTATTAACAGCCTCTTTCCACAAAGGTGCTTCAGGACCTGTCATTGCTGCCTTAAAGCTTTGAGGTTCATTTTCTAACAGGTATGTCAGAAAATCTGGACCAAAGGATTTTGATGTTCTCGCTCTCTTACTTCTTCTTGGTTCATCATCAGTTAAATCCTGTTGGTTGAGACCATTACTAGTCTCTTGTGTTTGATTGTCATTAGTCTCTTGACTTTGTGTACAATCATAAGTTCTTTTCTGTGAACTTAATTCCTGTCCTTTCTTGTAAGGAAAGACATGTTCAAAAAACACAGCATTCCTTGACTCTATAATAGTGTTCACATTTATATCAGGTATTTCTGATTTATAAGTCAGAAACCGATATGCACTACTATTCTGAGCATAACCAATAAACACACAATCTACTGTTTTTGGTCCAATCTTAGTCTTTTTAGGAACAGGAACTTCAACTTTTGCCAAACACCCCCACACTTTTAAGTATTTGTAGGAAGGTGGTCGACCTTTCCACAATTCATAAGGAGTGCTGTTGGTTTTCTTGTGGGGTATTCTATTAAGAACATAATTAGCAGACAATATTGCTTCCCCCCACAAGTTCTGTGGTAAACCTGAACTTAGTAACATGGCATTCATCATTTCTTTTAGGGTTCTATTCTTCCTTTCAGCAATTCCATTTTGCTGTGGAGAATAAGGGGCTGTAGTTTGGTGAATAATGCCATGTTGTGCACAAAATTCATTTAATGGTGCATCATATTCACCACCCCTATCACTTCTAACCATTTTAATGGTTTTACCAAGTTGATTTTCAACTTCTGTTTTGTAGAGTTTAAACATTTCTAAGGCTTCATCTTTACTTCTAAGTAAATAAACATAACAATATCTTGTGCAATCATCGATAAATGTTATGAAATACTTTTTGCCTCCTCTAGTTTGAATAAATTTTAGATCACATACATCAGTATGAATTAATTCTAGAGGTTCGGTTTTCCTTTCAACCGATTTAAATGGAGCCTTAGTTAGTTTCGCTTCTACACAAATTTCACATTTATGATTAGGATTAATTTCAAACTTTGGTATATAATCTAAACCAATTAATCTACGCAAAGCATCAAAATTCACATGTCCTAATCTACCATGCCATAAATTCGACTCAAGAATATAAGCAAAAGATGTGTTATTCTTATTCATAGCAACTTTTGGTACAACTGTCATTACATTTAGCTTAAAGAGACCATCACTCATGTATCCCTTACCAACATACATACCACTCTTTGTTAATACAAACTTATCAGACTCAAAAACAAGCCTAAAACCATTTTTACTTAACAAAGAACCAGAAACTAAATTCTTCCGGATGTCAGGTACATGCAGTACGTTGTTGAGGGTCAGTTCTTTCCCTGATGTCATCTTCAAGATCACTTTCCCTTGTCCAGCCACAGTAGAAGTAGAAGAATTTCCCATGAAAAGTTGTTCACCATTTGCAGCCTCATTGTAGGTAGTGAACATCTTCTTGTCCGCACATATGTGACGAGTTGCTCCAGTGTCAACCCACCACTCTTTGGGATTTCCAACCAAGTTAGCCTCAGACACCACAGCAGAGAGGTTGATGTCATTCACTCCGTCAGAGATGTAATCCAATTCTGTTACATTGGCCTGATTGGTGGTCTTCTTACTTGTACTTCCATGATCCTTCTTAGGGCGGCGGCAGTCAGAAGCTCGATGTCCAATCTTGCCACAGTTATAGCATTTCCCTTTGAACTTCTTGTTGCCATTGTTGTTGCCTTGTTTAGGACCATCTCCAGTAAACTTCCACTTTTTGTTATGTGGTTTATGAACTTGTTCAACCACATTAGCCTTGGACTCAATGGGATTTTTCCCATTCCTCTTTTCAGCCTTTCGGTTATCTTCCTCAATTCTATCAACTCATCCATGGTCATCTCTTTGTATTTATGTTTTAAATAATTTTTGAAATCTTTCCAAGCCGGTGGTAACTTTTCCACCAAAGCAGCGACTTGGAAAGACTCGCTAAGAGACATACCTTCTGAATGAATATCATGCAAAATTATCTGAAAACTTTGAACTTGAGATATTACCGTTTGGGAGTCTACCATAACAAAATCCAGAAATTTACCGACAACAAATTTCTTCGTGTCGGCATCTTCTGTCTTGTATTTCTTCTCCAAAGAATCCCATAATTCTTTTGCTGACTTCAGAGGACTGTAAACATTATACAGCATGTTGTCAAGGCCATTGAGGATGTAGTTTCTGCACAGGAAATCTGAATGTTTCCAAGCATCTACAACAACAACAACTTGCCGATCACTTTCACCCTCTTTAAGTGCTGGAGCCTCTTCATGGAGAAACCGGGCCAAATTAAGAGTTGTAAGATAGAACAGCATCTTCTTCTGCTGCCATCTCTTAAACTCAGTACCGTTAAATTTTTCCGGTTTTTCTCCATGATTGATTGGTACATGAACATGGTTCTGGATAGGGACCGGTGTTGGTGTAACAATAGGAGTACCACTACCAGATGCAGAGTTTCAGTTGTAGTAGCCATAATCTCTGATTACAAAAATCAGAAAAATTAAACACAAATTAATTTTCTAGTTACTAAAACCAGAAAATAAATTAACACAAAATAATTTTATTTTCCTTGTTACTAAAACTAGAAAAATAAAATACCAAAATAATTTTCTGTAACACAAATTAATATTCTGCAATTGTTAATGACACCAGTATATTACTACTAGTTGTCAAAGAAAAGAGACAGTATATTACTACTATCTGTCAAATAGCATAAACACTATTTGTTTTTCCAACCAGAATATGTCTTTATGAAATACAGAAAATTAAATACAATGAAGATACCAAAAATAATCTGTCTTAAGATTGTTGGACAATCTTCACTGTATTTAAATAAATTAAATTCTGTTGTGTACTAAACAACAACAGATAAAAAAGAAATAAAGGAAAGGAGAGAATTTGTTTGATTACAAAAATCAAACTGAAATAAAAAAAAATAAAAACAGATTTTATTTTGTTACAAAAACAAAATTAAAATCTGATTTAAATAAACAAATAAAACAGAAAATAAATTAAACAACTTACTTGATTAATTTTTTGAATAATATCTGATCAAGTCCAGTGTTTGACACTGTGTCCTTAAGACAGATTCGTCCTCTCCACGGTGCTTTCAGAATTGGACGTCTATCTCCCAGGATGAAATGATCTACTATAAAACAATAGCAGCACTACAAATTGTTTGCCTTACGAACACACTAAGTGTTTACACTCTTTCTTTCAGAAATTAAATGCAGCAAAATGAGAGATTTATAGCAGAGGATGGAGTACGAAAATTGGAGTAAAATCCAAATGAGGGCTAGTCTATTTATAGATGTAAGGTGGCTGTGGTTTTGAATTGAACAGGTATGAAACCTGTTGGTTTTGAATTCAAACAGATTTGAATGTTGGGTTCATAATTTAAACAGATACAAAACGGGAAGGGCCCTGTTTGGTGTACAGTAAAAACCAGACTAGTTTATTTCGGGAAGGGCCCTGTTTGGATGTACAGTAAAACCAAACCAGTTTATTTCCGGTTTTAATTTGAATTCTGCCCATTTTGCCCATAACCTCTCCCTCTAAAACACTTGGGTACTGTAACGCCCTTAAAAATAACCCATTTATAACATATACAATGACTTGCATTATAAAAGACAACATTGCATTATTAAAAAGAAACATTGCATTACCTCAATCATCAGAGTATTACGAAATGAAAACATTACATGTAACATCATAATAAATGCCCTACAAGGCTTACATCTTCCAAGCAAACACTTGGACACAAAGATATGAGTTCTAACTCAAATACAAATAAAGCCCTAGGCTTGAATGTTTACATGTAATTCAAACTAAAAAAACAGAAAACTATCTAATCTTCAAATCCAAGTCCTTCCAAGCTAAGTCCTTGGAGGTAGCTTATCACCTGAACCTGAAAATGATGTTCCCATAAAGGGTGAGCCACAGCCCAGTAGAAAATACTAAACCAAATATAAGCATTGAATAAAGTCCTAGCATTTAATAGATGTTAACCATGATAATCAATTATATCAACATACAGTCTTAAGACACTAATCAATTTCCATTATCAATATGGCTCAGAACCTGACCAAACTTACAACTGTGAACAATAAAGCATATTCACATTACGTCCAATATCAACAACACAAATGAGACTCAGGCTCATATCAAAACACTTCATACTTCCAGATTGATACACATTTTAGTGCTGTATCAATAACACTTCAATATAAATAAGCACACATAATAGTGATGCTAATGGAGTCCATCCCCTATCTCCTCTCAAACAAAATCCGGTTTAGAGGTCCATCACCTATCTTCCCCTAAACCGTGGAGTACATCCCCTATCTCCTCCCAAACAATGCAATGCATGTAAACACATAACATATACAACACACAATCAATACATTCAATGTCTGCATTAATTCAACAGTCAAAGTTAATGACTAAAACAATGTGATTAGTTCCAGTTATCCCTAATCCACATGCAATGTCTACAACAATCATGACTATCCTCCACCGATAGCCCAAAACAGTTATTCTAAACTGGAAATAAATAAATCAACAATTCAATAGGCAAATGATTTAAATTAATCAACTACCCCATTTAATCAATAAATTCTCAATCTCATGAATTCAACTATTTCCCCATTTCCTTAAATTAAACATACAATTCAATTTAATACAACAACTAGGGTTTTTCCCAAAATTACCAAACTACCCCCAACGTATTAAAATACCAAAACTTAGAACAACACGTATACATTGGAGTAGGAAATCCCTACCTCGAAGAAATAACCCAAAAGAGAAGATGGAGATGATGACCCAAACTCCAAAGTGCTCTCCAAAACCCAAATTGTTCAGATTAAACTGAAGCCCTCGACCCACTCTAACTTTTTAATAAAGGACCTAGGGTAGAAACACCCTAGAACTAGATGAAACCTAGGGTAGAAGGTGTGTAGGGAGAGAGAAAGTCGGACCTAGGGTTTGGAAACAAAAAGAGATAGAAAACCTGATTAAAAACCCCGCTGCTGCCTATTTAAACTGAACAGGCTCGCTCGAGCGAAGACATGGTCGCTCGAGCGACCAGACACAAAAATCCACGCTCGAGCGAAGAAAAGCTCGCTCGAGCCAAAAACTCGATGCTTCAGGTCTGCAACCTAGAAGCTCGCTCGAGCGACGAAATGCTCGCTCGAGCGAAGAACTTGAAAACATACACCTCGCTCGCTCGAGCGAAGAAATGCTCGCTCGAGCCAAGAAACACATCTCTCAAGTCCTAAGCCCAGACGCAGACTCTCGCTCGAGCGACCAAACCCTGGCTCGAGCGAAGAATAAAAACAACAGCTCGCTCGAGCGACCAACTCCTCGCTCGAGCGAAGGTCTAAAATTCTGGACAGCAACCCTTGGTGTCTAAGCCCAACCAACCTGAAACAAACCTGCCCAAAGACATCCTATAACTCAAAAATAAAGAATTAAAGGACAACAACAACAATACACAATGCCTGGATCCACGGAACTTAAGTCCGGATACAACAATCTAAAGGAAAAAGACCGGGGTCGCTATAGGTACCCCTTGGGGCACACCCCAAGTACCAAACCCATGCCTTATAAACTCATTCAAAACTTCCCACCAAATCAATGTGGGACAAGCTTTATTCAATACCTTTAAGGATTTTACACCAAAACTCCATTTCCATGGAGCATACTTTGGCTTCAATTTCCTGTTCACTCGGTAATGGTTTTGAGCAACCAAATATACCACGTGAATCACAACGCGGCATAGAACGCGTTACCACTTTGACCTGCGTAAATCGACGCACGAGGCCCACCTAAAAAATAGACCAAAGTTAGGAAAAAATTCTGGTTTTACCCAGAATTTTATAACCATTTCCAACAAATAAAAGAAAAATAAATTTATAAGAATTAATATCATATTGTGTTTTTTATTATCTTTGGATGATATATTCATATATATATATATATATATATGCGGAACTCGTCTAACAAGTTATCATCGAGTCTATGTATACGTTATCTCAGGCAAGGCGGGAACGAGAATTGTACGTACATGTATAAAATGTATGACAAATATATAAAATTATATATTTCATGCATGTCCCCTACATGTTGTGTCTTGAATTTTTTTTTAAATTGACGTGTTACGTGTCATGTTCATATCCATGCTTCTTAGTATAGCACTCATAACAATTTGTTAACTATATAGATATTCAATTTCCACGAAGCACCCTCAATAAATGAATCCAAAGATAGCTTAATTGATTTATCCTTCGACAAGATCTAAATCATTTAATCCAATAACTAAACTAGCTCATAATGAATCAAGACTAAGTGCAACGAGATTTAAAAGTAAAATACTAATCTTAATCGGTAAGTAAAGCACAATTTTGAGTACCACAAAATGATTAGGATTTCAACTTTTGGGTTCCCATCAAATTTCACATAACATATGTTCACATATAACAACAATCATATAAATACAAAGCTTCGACAATATCTAAATCATCTAATCTATTTACTAAACTAGAATATAAATCAAGAACACACGCAACAAGATATGAAAGCAAATTACTAATCTTAATTGGTAAGTTAAACATTGTTTTGGGTATTGCAAAATGATTAGGACTTCCAATTTTGGATTTCCCATGAAATTACATTTAGCCCCAAACTTTTGACATAATGACGATGACTTTTTTTCATCATCCCTAATAACATTAGGGATCATGAAAAAAATATCATGAAATGCATCGTGAAGATTTTTTATCATTTGATTAGTGTTTGGTGTTTTATTGTATGTGTAATCCAAAGGTAGAGAATCTTTCATGATCATCTTCATAATATTTTTTTCATGATCCCTAGCATTACTCTAATTTTGGTAAATCTAAAACGACTGAAACTATTAAAGATGGTCAGTAAACACTAAAAAAACAAAAATAAATAAACATTTTCGTAGAAAATAGATGACAACATCTTTTCTATTTTATTTTATATGACTAATGAATTACTGATGAACAATGGCTTAACTGTTATACAAATTAAAACTTTAAGGGAGACTAGTATAATTATATCAAAATGTGAGACTAATTGTATTTTTTTCGAAACTTAATTAGTATGTTTTTCCAAATTTCAAGGGAGGTGAGCGTAATTTACCCAAAAAATTTTGTATACTAGTTTTCTAATACACTAACACTACTATAATCAGGATTTGATCATTAAAAGCAAACTAAAAATTTTAGCCCCTGTTTGGCAATTGTTTTGGGGCTACGGTAGACACATATGGACAAAAGAGGCTACAAAATCACAAATTGCTAAAACACTATCATGTGAGTTTTGAGCCACGTGAATTGGAATGCAAAATTACCAAATTGCCCCATGTACACCAATACACAGCTGTATACACAAACTAGGATTCCACTTTTTTCACAAACCAAGTAGACGGCGAAGAAGAAGAACGGAAGAAAGGGAGAAGACTGCACAAGATTGGACCACCGATCCAAGCCAACATCGCTTCCTTAATGCCTCAACCATCCTCTACTCGTAATATTGTTTCATGTTTGCATCTCTGGTGCGCATAACTCGATTTATTTTGGGGTTTTCCTCTCCTTGCACTAGATCATACTTGTTTGTTGTGTATATGCTCAAAATCTGTCGTTGTCGTGTTGGATCAGTTGTAATATGCTTTTGTTGGTGTCAATGGAGGTTTAAATCCGAAATATTGTCACAGTTTGAACTCCTTTGTATGTATTACCAGCAACTGCATTGTCGAACATGATGTTCGAAAATGAAGAACCAATTTCCCCACACAAACCTTTTGTTTCCCTCTATTTTAATCAGTTTGTCTCTATAAAGATTGTCTTAACTCTGATTATGGTTTTTTAATTTTTTTTTTCTGTAATTCTTTTTTGTTTTTCTTGTTGATGAATTCAACGAAGAACAGCAGTATACCAGCAACAAATAAGTTGGATAAATAAATCTGTTACTATTTTTTGCTTCACTAGACCTAATGTCTAAATATCTTGATTATATAATCAAAATATTTTTTTCTTTTCATCAACTTTGATGGGTTCTCAATTTGATGAAAGGATTGGTGATCAATTTTTAGCACTTAAGAAAAGGTGAAGGATAATTCTTCATCAATTTAAATTTGATTTAAAAACTGAAGCATTGGAGATGATTTTTGTTTTCATCAAATTTAATCAAAACGGAAATTTAGGATGATAGGGGAATTTTTAAAAAAGATTTTGATAGAAAATTGATGAAAGGATTGGAGTTCATATCAAATCAATTTTACTCAAATTTGGATTCAAATTCGATTAAAATTTTGTGAATGAGGGTTGGAGATGCTTAGAAGTTGGGAGTAAAGGAGAATTAGAAAAGTTTGGATAGAAGCACCTATGTGAAATTTTGTTTGGATAGAAATTTGAGTCAATAAAATGGGTCTTTAATTTGAGTAAAATTTAACTCAAAATTTAATTTGGTATAGGTTTGAGTAAAGGACTAGAGGGAATTAAATGGTTTTACATACTTAAGTTTAAGTATGAGTCAAGTTTTGGAGAAGGGTTGGAGATGTCTAACTATCCATTTTCTTTCACAAAAGTGTAGCCAAACTAGTTGTTGTCTCTCGAGACCAAATAAAGCAAAACCTTTTAGTGCTTTTTTTGAATTTCAAGAAAATATTTTTTTTGTTCTATTTTAGTCCAGTTGGGATTGAAAGTGTCAGGTTTGTTTGCCTAATTTTGTGAAATTTTGTTGTACTTAATTTGGTTCTTGTTTTTTTGTTTAATCCTTGTTATGTATATGTTATTTTAGCTTTAAATTTTGAAAACCATTGTTTCCGTATTGTGCATTGTCATCGTAATTTTGTTATTGCGTATGTGAAAATGTTCCAAGTGTTAGTAGGCAGTTGCAAAGCTAGTATTGTAATGACTTATGTTTGTTGTGGACTTGATAGCAATAACTTTGTGCATGACATGTAATGTTGGATGGTTTGGATCTACATAATTGTTTGTCTAAACTTTGTGGTAATCTTTTATTTTTATTTTTTTATGTCATAATGCCTAATCTATTTTTTTGCGCAAATTGGGTTGGGTGAGTAAAACGCATACATGTATAAGGTACTTATGCTTTCATGTATCAGTTGCATTGTCGTTATGGCTTCCATACGAACTTCACCATGTACCCCTTCCAAAAATAAAGGGATTGCAATGGGTGGACCAATTGTTATTGAGGACACAAATCATGTTCACAAAGTTGTGTATGATACTAAATCCACAAGGCTTTTCTTAGAGCTTATTGCCGATGAGATTCTTGGGAGGAACTGGCCATTCATGGTATTGAGTAGCGTTAGGTACAAATCATTGGCGAAAAATTTTGAAAAAAAATTGGTAGAAAACATGATGTGAAGTAGTTGAAGAACAAGTACGCAAGCATGAAAAGAGATTGGACTGATGGATCGTACCAAAGGAATTACAGGACTTGGATTTGACAAAAAAATAGGCATGTTTCAGGCTTTCGATGAATGGTGGGATCGGATGGAACTGGTATAGTATTTACATTTTTTTTTTTTGCATTGCTTTTAATTTCGGTTAGTAACATATTTTACTAATTGTGTTGTGTTTCCTGTTCTACAAATAAACAAGACTTGTGCAAAGTTCAGGAATAAAACTTTGGAGCACTGGGATTTGATGGAGATTGTCTTTACAGGGGTTGCTACAATCGACAACCATCATTGGACACCGGGGGAGAAGACTGTCGAAGATAACGAGGGCTCTTCTGATTCAGTTCAGAGCCTTGGTATGCAGTTATTCCTAGATCCAATCCCTTTAGTTGGTATTGACGTGGACGCTAAATCATCAATGGAAGGTGTTGAAACTAAGGGTAAAAGGAAAAGGAATACACCTGCAAGGTCTGGAAAGTCGCAGAAGCCGACTAGTGAAGCATCTGCTATAGTTGACAACATGAACAATCTGACCAATGTCATCCGAAGTCAAAACCAGCAAGTTACTGTTAGGCACTTAATTGGTAATGAGTCATTATATACCATTTCAGAGTGCATGGAGAGGCTGAAATCCATTCTTACCCTTGTTGGTACACCGTTGTTCCACTTTGCATCCTCGTTTATGGACAACGTTGATTATCATGAGGTTATGATGTCCCAGCCCGATGATGACCATATTATCGGATGGCGTATGTAGAAGCTACTATAAAGCTTCGTTGGAGCTCCATTTGCGAACCTCTTTGGTGCACGATGGGTTTGATGGCTGCTGGGATGAGGCAACGGTTTGGGGGGTTGCTGTTTAGTGATGGTTGTTTGGGTTCGATGTGTTATGATGTTTTATGGGAACTTGTTTGGTGTGTTGGATCAGTAGGACGTGTTTAAGGTTTTTTTTTTTTTTGGTGTGTTTCATTTGCCGTATTTGGTTGGTCCTGAACAACATACTTGCATATCACAAATGTTGGATGGTTGGCGTGAAACAACATCACCAGCTTCTTTTTTTTTCATTAAGTTCTTAATGCAGTATGGTATGGATGGTTTATGCTCTCTTTTTTTTCCCTTTGACAGCTTGCTCTTTTTTTATAATGGTTATGTGTCATTAGGTTTGATGTATATCTTTCATGTTGGCGAAATGGTTGAAGAAGTTAACAGTTACAGTAATGATTTTAACATTGGACATATGTCTTGTAGGCCTCACCGAAGTCGTGGCCATGTCCAATGGGGAAGGTAGCAGCAACGATGACTTCGTTGAGCAAATAAATCAAATGGCTATATAGATACAATGACAAAATAATTGGACGTACATGCAAGCATGTCGGTATGTACAAGAGTATTATGAAAAATACATGTTAAAAACTCTATGTAGAACATCAATATTGACTAGACGTGCATGAATATGTGAATTATACGATGGACACATTGGTCATTTTGAAGAAAATGTACGTGTTCCAAAGGAAGTATTCTCTTCGTTGTGTGACATGTTAGTTGTAAAATTCAGTTTATGTGTTAACCAAAGTAGCCATGGATTAGCCGTGGAAGAAAGCATTGAGAGGGTTCAAGAATAGAGCCATCCAAGAACGGTTTCAACATTCGGGTGAAACCATATCATGCCACGTTCATAACGTTTTGGAGGCGATGAAGAAGTTTATGGTTGTGCATTGTAGGCCAACAACAAATCAAAATGTTCAACATCCTCACTTGTAGTAAAAAATAAAATACCTACCATTCAAGGTATAGCTTTCATATTTTCATAACATATGATTTCTTTACGTCAAAGTTTTGGCATATATTGAATTTTGTTTTGCTGTTTAATTTAGAAATTAGGATTGCATCGTCACAATCGATGGCATGCATGTTGTTGCGAAAGTGACGGGACCTGATGTAATGACATATTTTGGACGCAAATACTGTCACACCCAAAATATCATGGTTGTGGTTGATTTCAACATGTGTTTTACGTTCTTATCAATTGGATGGGAAGGCAGTATGCATGACAGTCGAATTTTTGCTGAAATAATCAACAATGAAAATGTGCCGTTTTTGCACCTGGAGGAAGGTATAGACAATTGTTTAAAAAAAATTAAGTATGTAGAAGTATGGAGGGAAAGCTTATAGCGTTATTTGTTTACATCCGGCAAGGAAATATTATCTTGTTGATTCGGGCTATCCTAACCGAACGGGTTACCTCACACCGTACAAGGGCTACCATTACCACCAACAAGATTTTCGGCTAGGTGCAAGGAACGCAGCAAACCCAAGAGAATTATTTAACAAGGCACACTCGTCGTTACGCAGTGTCGTTGAACGAACATTCGGAGCGTGGAAAAATTGATGGGGGTTTATCAAGAATATGCCTCGTTATGATTTTGTGACTGTGCAGGTGCATTTAGTTGGTGTGTCGATGGCATTACATAACTACATACATAGAAATATGGGTAATCCAACCACTATGCACTCCATAATAACTAAGGATGACACGGCAACCATAATCAATATGCAATACCTTTGGTAGCACATAAGGAGGATGGACTAATGGTTAGGGATGATGAGCCACATATGGCAAGTGTGCACCTTCTCGTAAGAGATCGTTTGGTCCACATACTCAACCACATGTTGGGAAATATATAGGGGGAATTCAGTAAGCGACATCGAACCCAAGGGAATTTTTGTTGTTGTTTGTATGTGTATGGAATTGTAGCACCACGGTATTTATGGTCTTGTGCGTATATACGTTATGTAATTAGGTATGTACATTCCCATTATGGTAGGTTCATGCATTGGTTATTGTCGGACAGATAATTACCAAGAAATTGTTGTCCTATGTATTAATTGAGGGGAAAATTGTTCGTACAAACCTTTGCTGCGGTTTGAAAAATTAATTTCATTAATGTATTTGCGACGTTTCTTCTTTTTTGGGGATATGCAACAGTGGCTTGGTGGACCATGTTCGTTGACGTATGGAAATGCCATACTAGAAGTGTAACAAATTTTTCATTAACAAACAACAGAGCCTTGTAATATGGAAAATAACTTTTCCGTTAATTCCGTAATATTGTCGTAGTTTGTTTCATTTGTTTTATATTTTTCCTGTTGCAAATCAGCAGCCATGTAAAACAAATTTCATGAAGCACAGTACAAATAATGTCAAAAAAGGGAAATGACACAAAAAATAAAAATAGTGTAATTCCATTGCAAAATCTATAATTAATTGGAGGTGTTTTTCGAGTTGGAAAGTGGAGGGCAATTTTGTCATTTGACTTTTGGGAACATCATTTTCAGTGCCAAAAAGTCCAAAAAGTCAAACTAGAAAACCAAACAAACAAAAAAGTCCCCGACTAAAAAAGTCAAAAAACCAACTAAAAAAGTTATTGCCAAACAAAGGCTTAATGTCATGTCAATAGTTTTTATATTAAATAATTTCAAATTTCAATATTCATAAGGTAATTTTGTTAGTTACAATAAAAATACAAAAGCCACTTTCCATCTAACATCTACAACATTTTCTTTTTAAGTCAAGGTTTTTTTTTAGGGCATATTTTAATTTATCTCCATTGATTTGGCCCATGTGCAATTTTTCTTACTAACGTTTGGAAATAACTACACAACCTCCTTGTGGATTGTGGACTGAAATATACCGTTAGCCCTGTTAATGATTTAATGAAAAAGACTAAAAAATCCATGTATTTTCATCATTTGTTTGAAAGATAAAGCTCACTTTAACCCTCTGTACTTTATTTCATATGCGATTTACTTCCCTTGAAAGAAATTTGAAAATGAGCGTACAACCCCTTGTGTATGTAACATGTTTCACACTTGCTATTAAGTTGGACAGAATGTTAATGGTGCACTTCAGTCCACAAACCACAAAGAGGTTCTATTGTCATTTTCAAACGTTAGGTAAGTAAACCGCACATGACCCAAACTACAGGGAACAAAGAGGTTCTTTTTTTATTTATTTATTTAGAATTTAAATTTTCCTAAGTGAGATAAAATAAAATAGCATAATGGATTATTCAAGATTGATCAAATTGGTCACCATAGCATTACTGTCCTTTCTATTTGTACCAAAGGCAAAAATGAATTTTTTTTACAATAGTAAATAAATATTAATTTTCTTCTCAATTTCCTAATCGGAAATAAATAATTCCACATTGTGTGTGCTGGTGTAAGGATGTAGACATGTGCATGTTGTTTGATTGCGTGCACACGTGCATGTTATTTTCTTGTGTGCTTAAAGAATTTGTCATCATGTGAAATTTCTTCAGCCCTTCACCTCTCCATCCTTCTTTGAATTATTTTAAGAATAAAATTTGTAATTTCAATTAATAGCTTCTTAGTCTCAAGTTGTAAACATTTTTGTTAATCTATATCAATTTCATAAGAGATCGCCCACTCTTTAACTAAACCAAACCCAATGAGGCTTATACTTACCAATCTAGCATTGTACCTTCAACACATTACAACCAATTATATAACATCCATAATATTTTGTTAACTATGTAGTTATTCAATTTCTATGAGATGCCCCCAATAAATGAATAAGAGATGATAGATTAAGCGAATTGTCCTTCAAAAAGATCTAAATCATTTGATCCAATTAATAAACTAGTTTATAATGAATCAAGAACAAGCAGAACAAGATTAGAAAGTTAATTACCAATCTTAATCAGTATGTCAAGCAAGGTTTTAATTACCTATTCAATTTGCAATCAAGCATCATACTATTTAACGCATCACAACTAATTATATAACACCACAAAAGTTCAAACATTTCTAAGAAAGTGATATGTCTATGTACCAATATTCGTTAGATACTTCTTGATACATGTTTAACACTCATCAAAATGTATTAAATTTGTTTTTTAAGACCACGACACTTGAAAGACACACGTGTCTATTGAATAGATAGACGTGAAACAAATTATATATTTGAACAAAATAAATTAAGATACGATAATAAAACAAAACAATTTAAATTTATAAAAATTAATATCATATTATGTTTTTATTATCTTTAGATGGGTAGGAAAAGAAGCTGTTCAGTATCACGACCATTAATGTCATTTGGTTTATTAGTTCAATGCTCTTGCCACCCCTGTCTTTTTAATCAATAGACTGCATACACTCAAACTTCAAAACAGTACTCCCTTTGAGGTTTTGTTTCATCAAAAACCTGATTATCAGTTCTTGAGAACTTTTGGCTGCAGGTGTTATCTTTGGCTTAAACCTTACAACTCCCTTAAACTTCAGCTTAGATCTGTTCCATGTGTGTTTATAGGGTATCAACCCTCTGTCAAAAGCTATAGATATCTTGACCCAAGTACCAACAAAGTCTATGTATCTCGCCATGTTGTTTTTTGTGAGACCTTTTTAGTCTTCATCGTTCTCTTCTTCCTCATCAGCTCCATCTTTCTCTACTTTATCTCATCTCACTACCTTACATAATTTTTTCTGGTCTACATCTCCTGTGCCTTCTCCTTTTTCTGCTCCAGTAGCACTCGTCTCCCCTACACCTGCTCCACTTGCGTCTGCAGCTTCTGCACTTGCTGCACCTGCATCTACTGTCTCTCCTGGCTTACCTCATGTTCCTTCACATGTCCCTATTTCTTCTTCTTCACCTCAAATTCCAATTTCTTCTCTTTTTATAGATCTTCCTCATATTTTCTCTTCAAATTCTCGTTCCATGGTAACCATATACAAGGCCAAACTTCCTCTTGTGTCTTCTTCTACTTATTTGTTGGCTTCTACTGATCATGTTGAACCTCAGTCTTATCAGGAAGTATCTATTTCTCTTGCTTGGCAAGCTGTTATGCTTGATGAATATCAAGCCTTGCAAAGACAAGGTGCTTGGTCTTTAGTTCCACCTCCACCCACCAAGCAAGACATTGGCTGCAAATGGGTGTTTAGACTTAAGAGAAACTCAGATGGTTCTGTAGCTAGGCATAAAGCAAGATTAGTTGCTCAGGGTTTTCTTCAAACTAAAAGGGTGGACTATCATGAAACCTTTAGTCCTGTAGCTAAACAACCTACAATTAGGGTGCTTCTATGTCTTGCTCTACATCATGATTGGTCTATTAAGCAACTGGACATTTCAAATGCCTTTCTTCATGGAATGCTTGAATAAGAAGTCTGTATGCAGCAACCCAAGGTTTCATTGATACTTCTAATCCATCTCTTGTATGTAAACTTCATAAAGCTCTCTATGGCTTGAAGCAAGCTCCAAGAGCTTGGTTCTCTACATTCTCCTCTTTTTTTCCATCTCATGACTTTATTCCTAGTCATTGTGATTCCTCTTTATTTGCTAAGAAAACTCCTACTTCCATTACCATTCTTCTTGTCTATTTCGATGATATTCTTCTCACTGGTAGTGATCCTCTTTATATCTCCACTCGTATTAAACAAATGCATTTTGCTTTCTCCATAAAAGAGTTCAGATTTCTCAATTATTTTCTGGGCATCTCTGTCTCTTCTTCTTCTTCTTCAAGCCATGTTTTGTCTCAGCATAAGTATGGCTTAGAAATCTTAGCTAAGGCTGGTTTGAGTGACTGTAAGTCCTATGCTTCTCCCATGGCTACTAAGGTTGCTAACTCTGTTGTTGATGAACCTCCTTTCTCTTAGCCTAGTCTTTACAGATTTTAGTGGGAGTTCTTCTATATCTAACCATCACTACGCCAGATCTTAGTTTTACTGTTAATCATCTTTGTCAATTTTTGTAAAATCCTTGGCAAAGTCATTTTACAACAGTTAAGAGACTTCTTAGATATCTCAAAGTAACATTGAGTCGTGGCCTTCATTTTACCAATGGTCCTCTTGTTCTTAATGCTTTCTCAAATTCGAATTGGGATAACAATGTTATAGATAGAAGATCTACTGCAGGGCATTGTGTATTTCTTGCTCCCAATCTTGTTTCTTGGTGTGCTAAAAAGTAGCCCACAATTTCAAGATCATCCTCAGAAGCAAAATATAGAGGTTTAGCTCAAGTTTCTTCTGAGTGAAGCTGGCTTGGCATGCTTCTTGCTGAACTCCATACATCTGTTCCCACTCTCTAGTGTGATAATTGTCGTGTGCTGTGTGTTCACCTCAACAACGAGCTGTGTGTTCGACATCAAAGTGTGGGCTGTGTGTTCATCTCAAATGTTTGGGCTGCGCGTTCAACTCTCAATCAGTGTGTGCCGTATATTCACCTCAACAACGAGTTGTGTGCCCGAAAACGAGCTGTGTGCCCGGAAAACGAGCTGTGTGCCCAAAAAGGAGCTGTGTGCCCGAAAACGAGCTGTGTGCCCGGAAAGTGAGCTGTGTGCCCGGAAAACGAGCTGTGTGCCCGAAAACGAGCTGTGTGCCCAAAAAGGAGTTGTGTGCCCGAAAACGAGCTGTGTGCCTGGAAAGTGAGCTGTGTGCCCGAAAGGAGCTGTGTGCCCGAAAACGAGCTGTGTGCCCGGAAAGTGAGCTGTGTGCCCGAAGAAGGAGCTGTGTACCCGAAAAACGAGCTGTGTGCCCGAAAATGAGCTGTGTGCCCGAAAACGCGCTGTGTGCCCGGAAAATGAGCTGTGTGCTCGAAAACGAGTTGTGTGCCCAAAAACGAGCTATGTGCCCGGAAATGAGCTGTGTGTGTCACGACCCAAACCCGCCCCTATGGGTTTAGCACCGTAACCGGCCAGTAATCTGAGATTACCGAAGGCCTGCTTAACAGTAATACAGTAATACAGAGTATAGGGGCTTGGCGGAAGCCATTACTGTAAATAAACAATGTCCAATGAGCTGTGATAGTCTGTATGCCAAAAAGATTTTTCATACATATTTACAGAACAGTACATATACATACATGTCATTCAGTGAAACAGGGCTCATAATCCAATTTTTCATGCTAGAACCAAGCACATTGAGGTTGACTATCATTATGTCAAAGAAAGAATGGCCGCCAAAAAGATTGTCATTTGTTATATTGCTTCTACTGATCAAATTGCAGATATTCTCACTAAACTTCTTTCAATCTCTAGGTTTCAGTATCTTCAAGGCAAATTTCAAGTCTTTCCATGTCCCCAAAGTTTGAGGGGGAATGATAAGATATCTGAGCTGAGCATAGACATAGGGCAGCTTTAGCAGCAGTCAAGGCTGCAACCTCAACCATAGCCAAAGACATAGCAGCTGTAGCTCAAGCCACACATGACAAGGCTACAGTATGACCTGCAGTATGAAGCCTAAGTCGACTCTCCTCAGAACAAGTTAGTTTGTTAGAACTATAGTTCGATGCATGTAGCTATGGTTAGGTTAGGTAGTTAGTAGTTATGGTTAAGCAATTGTATGACATGTATATAATGTACTAGAACCCTCTGTAACTGGTATTGAATGGAATGAATCTCACAGTTTCTTTAGAGTATACCCCAAAGTAAACATAAATAAGGACGGGGAGACTAATATTTGATAAAACTTGCTTAAAAAATTAGTTTAAAATTTAGTCATTATATTTAATTTGGGGGATGCAAGCCCTAAAGTTTTGGGGGTGCGAACCTCTATAATTTTCATAATGTGAAATGTTAGGATTTTAAAATTTTCTTATTAATTACTGGTATAATATGAGGAGTTTTTTTTCTTCTAAATTTTTGGGAGTGAGGTCACTGCCTTCTGGATCCATCCTTGCTCTCACGTAGTATGTGTTATGCTAAATATGAAATATAGAAAACCTAACAAACAAATTGTTGGACGATCTTGTGTACTTGTGTGTGAAACCAATGATAGACCAAAAATAATTCAAAAATTAAACTAAAAATATGAACTTACGAAATGTAAAAATTTTGAAAATCCACAAAGAATAGTAAATGATCGAGGCTTGTGTTTGCCACAATGTTCTAAAGACTTAATTCGCCCGGCGCTCACGAGTTGAATGGACGTCCATATTTTAAGATATAACGATCAAGAACCTAGCAGAAGTAACACTTCAATCGTCGAGTTTGGTGAACGAACAAAGTGGTGTACTCTCTTTGACAGAAAGTAGACAGTAGAATGGAGAGAAACGAGTTGATTTTGCAGCAAAATGAATGCAATAGTGTTGTTATATTGGCAAATTCATGCTTTTTTGAAAGACCACGATGACTATTGAGATTGAAAAGGCTTGTTCGGTGGAAGAGGTGCAATAGAACAATCATGTCTGTTCTTAGAGTAGTGTGTTCGAATTGTGGATCACACCCAATTCGGTTTTGACCAAATAAATAAACAATTACGGATTTATTTAAATAATAAATTTATTTTAATTTAAATAAACTTTGTCAAAAATTAATATACTATAAATGATTGACCCACATCCTGATTAATATACTATAAATGATTAACCCACATCCTGGCCCAGTTCAGCTTGGGGTAGCGGTAGGTAAGGGTGGACATTCATCTACATAATAAGGGATTTTTTGTCTGTCCAAGCCTGTCCCAGCCCTAACATCAGGCCTTTACATCTGTCCAAACTCGACCCAAAAAATAATTATAAGTCCTAAACCCACCCATCGGGGTTATATGTTAAAAAAAAATTAAAACATTCCATAATTAAATTCAATCACACATGATATTTCTTAAATAAATTCAAGCACACATCACTACAAATGTAAATTTTAATAAAATCAATAAAGATAAAGTATACATCTCAATAAAAAAAATATATATTTTAATATATAATAATTAATTAATTAATTTAATAGCAGGTCGGGTTGGGTTGAAAATATAAATCCCAAACACAGCCCATTAATATACGGGCTAAAAATGTTGGCCCAACTCAGCCTTATGGATTAAAACAACCTTCTCAAATCCTTAAAAAATAGGGTTAGGCCAAGTAGGTTGGATGGGCCAATGAGCCGATGCCCACCCCAAATGGCAGGGTGCATGTGTGGTGGACCACATTTGGTCTTGCCTCCTAATAAAACTTGTGGGGCTTTTGGGACTAGCACTTGTAGAATGGTCTAGTAAATGATGTCCCAGAGGAAACTGGAGGTCCAAAAAAGGGTTTAATTGATTTAAAGAGTTGCCACCCGGTTATATGTCTCATGAAACTTTATATATGAATCCAAGGATAAGCATTAGTTCCATCATTACCAAGTGAAAATGAGTTCGGAAGCCAAGTTACTAATTATGAAGGTATTAAGTACCCATTTAACTTAACCATATGGTTAGTCTCTAGTTAGCATGAATTTTTCTTTATAAACTAAAAATAAACTTACACGCGTATTTACAAGATATGAGCAAAAAGATAAATAATCAAAGCAATAAAAATAATTATTATTCGATAACAGGAAAGGAAGAGGGAAAAAAATCATGACAAATCTTTTAGTTCAATAATGTAATAAAAAGAAAGATAATGAAGTAAACTTCCTAAATAACACAATACATGTGCAGAATAAAGGTAACATGAAATCTTGATTTTAAAGGAAGCTCCTATATCATGTTTCTAAGTGTTCAAACTACACCAATATGTTGCAAATTAAATATATAAAAAAAAAAAAAAACAACAACAACAAAAGGATCAAAACATTGAGCAAATTATGGCTATAAAACACAAATTATAGGAAAATATGGATGGACCTATCTAAAGAAACGCATGGCATGTTTCATGGGCATATGATACAATTTGGAGTTTAAAACTATAATTTCCCGCAGCTATTTCATGCTCAAACAGTAGGTATTCCAATGCTAAAAATCAAAGAAAATGTTGTGGCATGCAATTCAATACTTCACTACTTACAAACTAAAGAAATGCTAAAAGGAAAAGCAAAATACGTAATTTTATGACAATCTAATGAACGTTAACATGGAAAATACGTACTCCTCAAAGACACAAATCTTACATACACAAATAAAACTCTTCTAATAATACACCTAAAAGGCGATAAATGTGATTTTCTTGAATAACATGTAAGAAATGATTATTCTAAGCATTCATAATTATGCAATGACTATTATGGTTAGCTAAGCATGAAAAACCAGTACATTTGTATTAAAATCTATCACTACATGATTAAGAGTCAAAACATGCATTTTCAAGCAACTATCTATGCATTTGGTTAAAGAAATTAACGCCAAAGTTAATAAAAACAGGAAAACAGTGAGTTATACCTATTGAAGCGTGATTGAAATAGCAACAAAGCCGCCAACCTTGTCCCTTTCGATATTCCTTCTGTTATGAATTTTTACTTGAAGATGACTAGCTTGATTTGAAGATTTGAACAAGATTTTCAATGTTTGAGAGTTGTAGAGTGTTTAAATACTGATTTAGGGGCTGGGATATAGATGATTTCAGAGGTTTGAGAAGATATTTACACAAGACTTTAGCAAGATGAAAAGAATTGAGATCTCCTTCCCTTACCAATTCTTAGCTCTAGTGTTTCTCAAAGCTTTCTCTATGATTTCTCTCTCCTCCCAACTAAAAAGAGGCCTCTATTTATAGAGTCAAAGGTCAGAGATGGTGGGGAAAGTCAACTAGACAAATCTTGGACCGATGTGCAAGGACATGCAAGTACAGTTGCAGAATGGCACACACTAGTCACGATATGGTGCCTATCATATCATGATATGACACCCGTCATTTTGTGTCGACACGATATGGAGCATGCCATTTCAAATTATGGCACAACCATATCGTGACAATACAACACGCGCCATGTCATAAAGCATGCCTAAAACTCAGTGTAGCATACAGAACTTAGTGCGGTATGTGTAAGGCCCTTGACTTTTGTAATTTCTTCTAAACCCTTATTTTAGAATTATTTCAATGAAAGCTCTCTAATTCTTGTTTTCTTGCAATTTTAACCCTAAAATTGGAAGTGAGCGCCGATCAAAAACGTGCAAACCCTAATCAATTCCGATAACTTATGGATCATTTCTAATACCTTAATGATAATTAATTAACTTTTTGATTAAGGATTGGTCAACTAAAATCCTAGATTTCTGGTTCTCATTATACTCGTCGTTTAATTCGAAATGGAGAAACTTTAACCAAATTAAAATTTCAAATCCTAATCCAATTAAATACTACACTTAAGTAAATGTTTCAAATAATCAAATTAAGCCCTAGCCCTCATAATTTAGTGAAATTATACTTGGACCCCAAGTAGTACCATAATATATATATATATATATATATATATATATATATATGTTTAAACTTGTACACTTTGGTCATGGATTCTTAGGAAAGCTTTGAACATGGATTCTTAGGGAAGCCTTCGACATGGATTCTTAGAGAAGCTTTGAACATAGATTTTTGAGGAAGCTTTAAACATAGATTTTGAAGGAAGCTTGGGAAAATTGTAGAGTAAGCTTGTGAAACCTATAAATACGTCACTCTCCCTCCACATTTTGGAAAAAAAGAAAACACTCATTAACCACATTCATCCACAGCTGAAAGGAAAAGAGAGTAATAGAAAAAACTTTGGTGGTGAAAGAAGGGAAGATAGAAGGAAAATCTTGTGCCACCATTTCATAAAAATTCATGTAAGCCACAACACAATCTCCTCTTCTATTTTCTTATTCAAATACATAGTTCTAGAGGACCATTACTATCATTTCAGTTTTGATATTCTGTTGTTCTTGTGTGTGAAATGGATGGGTTGAACCTTGTGTCTTCTCCTACTGGTATTCTCACTCAAGGGATGAAAGCTATCTTTTTCTCTCCATATCTCACAATAGTTCAAAGGCAAACCATCACTCTAAAAATCTAAGTACATTATTTAACATGTTTTAATCTCATAGGAAGTGAGAAATTTCCCTAAGTCGCCTTCTTTTCGCTCAAACCTTCTTATATTTAATATTGTGCAAGAAGATAGATTTTCACAGCCTACTTGCAAAAAATCCAGAAAAATACAGAAAAATCTCCTTGACCTCATTTTTATGTCCAAATCTTCCTTTAAATGTTAGTTTCCAAGGAAAAAAGGTTTTATTGAAAAAGAGTGAGTGGTTTGAGAGAAAATCCGTTTTTCGTAACAGCCGACAAACCAAGACAGCTCTGGTGTATTTCTCAAATAAATAAAAATCTAGGAAAGGTATTCAAATTCTAAAATATGTTCCGAAAACTAGACAAAATTCTCTACACACCATAAGGAGGCCAAGTTCAGGAAAACTATGCATATGTCTCTTTAGAAAGTACCAAAACTGGAAATCTACTTTATTACTGAGCTCAAAGTTCTAGTTTCATGAATATGCTTGTAGCCATTTGTTCATGCCTTAGTATGATTATCTACATGTGTTGCAACTATTTTTCATAATAATGATGCTATGATATTGTTCATGAATTATTGTCTCATGGCATGCGCTAGCCTTAACCAAATTTATCTAATTCAATGGGAAACTTAATAAGGATGGTATTGTCCGACAATCTTCACTGTAATTAATTAATTTTGTTTTTGTACTTAACAACAAACAGAATATACAAGAAATAAAGAAAATGAGAGAAAATTGTTTGATTACAAAAATCAGACTAGAAATAAAATAAAATAAATAAAAACAGATTTTATTTTGTTACAAAAATAAAATTAAAATTTGATTTAATAAATAAATAAAACAGAATAATAAATTAAACAACTTACTTGATTAATTTCTTCGAATAATAATCTGATCAAGTTCAGTGTTTGACACTGTGTCCTTAAGACAGATTCGTCCTCTCCTCAGTGTTTTCAGAATATGAACGTCTATCTCCCAGGATGAAACGATCAACAACAAATAAATGCAGCACTATAATTTATTTGTTCAATGAACATACTTAGTGTATACACTCTTTCTCATAGAAAAAAATAATGGAATAAATGCAGCAAAATGTAGAGATGATTTGCAGCAAAAGATGGACAAAAATTGGAGTAAATCTGATCAAATGAGGGCTGGTCTATTTATAGAAGTAATGGCACCCTTTAATTTTGAATTGAACAGGTAGCATACCTGTTTGAACAGGTACTGTACCTGTTGGGTTTGAATTTGAACAGATAACCGAATCTGTTTGAATTTCAAATCTGTTCGGGTGGATTTAAATTTGAACCGAACAGATTCGGTTTTGGACAGATCCGAACCTATAAAGAATTTCTGAAGAGGTGCAAATAAAATTTTGAATTCAAAAATTTAAATTTAAATTTGGACAGAATTTATTCTATCAAAAATAAATTGAATTCAAATATTTTTGGCCCAAAAAGATTAGTATTGGGCCGGACAAGCCCAACCCAACCTCACACCACGCACCCGCGCCCAAGCCTAGGCCGCCTGACCGGACGGACGGCGACGGCGGCGCGTGCATGTGGTGATTTTTGGGTCCAATAGGTCTAGCCCATTTTGCCCATAACCTCTCCCTTCTACAAACTTGGGCTGCTCCTTGGGCCCCTCCCCAAGTTATAAGTCCAAGCTCTATAAACCCATTCAAAACTTCCCATCAAATCAATGTGGGACAAGCCATTTACACAAACTTTAAGGAATTTCCACCAAAACTCCATTTCCATGGAGCACACTTTGGCTTCAATTTCCCATTCACTCGATAATGGTTTTGAGCAACCAAATATACCACGTGAATCACAACGCGGCATAAAACGCGTTACCACTTAGACCCGCCAATTTTGGTGCACGAGTCCCACCTAAATAATTGACCAAAGATAGGGAAAAATTCTGGTTTTACCCAGAATTTCAAACCATTTCTAACAATCCCCCACATGAATGGAATTTGATGACAACAGAAATGCAACAATATGCAGAATTTGTCGAAAGAGTATAAATCGAAAATATCTTGCATCAGGATAGGTAGCTTTCGGCCTTGAACCTTTGCTAGTGATAACCTATCGGACTTACTAGCTAACCAATGGACGCAATGCCTTGAATTGTTCAGCCGTTTGTGTAAGCCAAGACAATAGATTTCACACAAAATATCTTCTGACACATCGTGGTTCTCACGGTTGTATTCATTTTGGCCTTGAACGCTCCTGGTTTTATAAGTGCTTCTAGAGAATTTAGCCTCTTCATTCTCATAAAACCGGCCCCAGTTCGACACTCATACAGGTGATTCTTATTGTTAGTATCTCCTTATACTCGTCTTGATTTTATGCCTAAATCAAGATATAAGTAATCATTAAAAGCTAAGCTTATCCTTAGACCCCTGCATACAATACATGTTGCAGATATCACTCTCACCATAGAAATGGGTAGGGAATTTTAATCCCTTGGTGATTTTTGGCGAGCCACACATAACTTAGTTGTCCCTTTGAACTTAGTTCTTGGGATCTCCAGTCATATAAGTAAGGTTACCATTATGATAACTCTTATGTAATAGGCTTTAATCCCACCCCCTTCGATGAACTATACACTAGCTCTTTTGTCAAACCTTTTGTTAACGGATCCGCAATATTCTCTTTAGATTTTATATAATCTATTGAGATTATTCCATTTGACAACAATTGCCTTGCGGTATTATGTCGACGGCGAATATGTCGTGACTTACCGTTATACATATGATTTTGTGCCCTGCCTATTGCAGATTGACTATCACAATGAATGCAAATAGCTAGCACAGGTTTTGGCCACATTGGAATGTCTTCTAAGAAGTGACGAAGCCATTCTGCTTCTTCTCCTGCTTTGTCTAAAGCAATGAACTCGGATTCCATTGTGGATCGTACGATGCAAGTTTGTTTCATGGATTTCCAAGAAACAACAGCGCCTCCCAGAGTAAAGACATATCCACTAGTGGATTTTGAATCTTTAGTATCCGATATCCAATTGGCATCACAATAACCTTCGAGTATTGCTGGATATCGAGTAAAGTTCAAACCATGATCATGAGTAAATCTTAGATATCTAAGAACCTGAATGATCGCTTTCCAATGGTCTTCTCGGGGATTGCTAGTGTACCTACTCAATTTACTGACTGCATAAGCTATGTCAGGATAAGTACAATTCATTAGGGACATTAGGCTTCCAATGATTTGGGAGTATTTTAACTGAGACACTGCATCACCTTTATTTTTTGATAAATAAAGACTGATGTCTACAAGTGTTCTAGCTACATTCAAATCATCCTTGATAAATTTATCAAGAATTTTCTCAATATAATGAGATTGAGATAATGCATATTCGTCAGATGTTTTAGTAATTTTCATTCCTAATATAACATCTGTGACCCCCATATCTTTCATATCAAATCTTTTGTTAAGCAATTGCTTAGTTGATTTGATTATGTTTTTACTACTTCCAATGATAAGCATGTCATCCACATAAAGGCAAACTATGACATATCCTTGGTCAGTGTTTTTAACATAGACGCACTTGTCACATTCGTTTATCTTAAACCCATTAGTAAGTATAGCATGATCAAATTTTTCATGCCATTGCTTAGGCGCTTGTTTTAATCCATAAAGAGACTTTACAAGCCGATAAACTTTCTTTTCTTGCCCCGATACTACAAACCCTTCGGGTTGCTCCATATAGATCTCTTCATTTAGATCACCGTTTAAGAAAGCTATCTTAACATCCATTTGATGTATCTCTAATTTAAACAACGCTACTATAGCAATAAGCATGCGAATAGATGCTATTCTAGTCACAGGGGAATATGTGTCAAAATAGTCCAGACCTTCCTTTTGTCTATAACCTTTTACTACAAGTCATGCTTTATACTTGTCTATTGAACCATCTGTTTTTATTTTTCTCTTGAATATCCACTTATATCCAAATGGTTTTGAATCTGGTGGAAGATCCCCAATTCCCAAGTATGATTTTGCATAATGGATTCAATTTCATTATTAACAGCCTCTTTCCACAAAGGTGCTTTAGGACCTGTCATTGCTTCCTTAAAGCTTTGAGGTTCATTTTTTAACAGGTATGTCAGAAAATCTGGACCAAAGGATTTTGATGTTCTCACTCTCTTACTTCGTCTTGGTTCATCATCAGTTAAATCCTGTTGGTCGAGACCATTACTAGCCTCTTGTGTTTGATTGTCATTAGTCTCTTGACTTTGTGTACAATCATAAGTTCTTTTCTGTGAACTTAATTCCTGTCCTTTCTTGTAAGGAAAGACATGTTCAAAAAACACAGCATTCCTTGACTCTATAATAGTGTTCACATTTATATCAGGTATTTCTGATTTATAAGTCAGAAACCGATATACACTATTATTCTGAGCATAACCAATAAACACACAATCTACTGTTTTTGGTCCAATCTTAGTCTTTTTAGGAACAGGAACTTCAACTTTTGCCAAACACCCCCACACTTTTAAGTATTTGTAGGAAGGTGGTCGACCTTTCCACAATTCATAAGGAGTGCTGTTGGTTTTCTTGTGGGGTATTCTGTTAAGAACATAATTAGCAGACAATATTGCTTCCCCCACAAGTTCTGTGGTAAGCCTGAACTTAGTAACATGGCATTCATCATTTCTTTTAGGGTTCTATTCTTTTTTTCAGCAATTCCATTTTGCTGAGGAGAATAGGTTGCTGTAGTTTGGTGAATAATGCCATGTAGTGCACAAAATTCATTTAATGGTGCATCATATTCACCACCCCTATCACTTCTAACCATTTTAATGGTTTTACCAAGTTGATTTTCAACTTCTGTTGGCATTGAAGCACCAATATAAGAAAAGGGCATGATATATATGAGTGAGGAATAAGGCTTGCACTCAACCATGCCAGTCTTGGCAAGAAGTCATTGATATTTTCCAACTCTTTTATAGGAAACAAAGAGTGCATGTGAGTTAAAGAAGCAATATAGAGTGAATCATTGCCAATGATGAGTATATCAACAACGTAAATGAGCATGATAATAATTGTAGTGGAAGTCTTTTCGAATAAAAAAAGAAGAATCATGGTTGCTGCTTTTTAAACCATTGAAATAAGGAGAGAAGAAAAGATTGAAAACCAATCTCTAGGGGCCTATTTAAGTCCATAAATGGCTTTGGTTAGCTTGTAAATAAGATGAGGATGAGCTTAATCAACAAAGCCCTGACTGAAACATGTAGACGTCCTCTTCCAAAATACCATGAAAAGGCATTGGAGATGTTCAGTTGCTTAATTTTCCACTGAAAATGAAAAGCCAAACCAAAAGAATCGGATAGTAGGTTTCTTAGAAACACTTATGCCTGGAAGAAGACTGGACCTGGAAACTAGAGGGGATGAAGCCTGAGCAATATGAAATTGCAAAAAAAAAAAAAAAAATGAAAGAAAGAATTGTAGAAAACATAAGAAGATGATAAGGGTAGAGAGGGGAACGTGGGAGAGAAAGACCAAAAGGTCTACCACTATTTCACAAAAGGAAAAGAAGAGCAAGAACTGGCAAAGGGAAAATGAAGTTCATAAAAAATTACATGCTTAGGGCTCATTTGGCAATACCTTTATTAGTTTATTTGGGTCACATCATCTCTCTACTTTTCTACACATTTTTTCGTAATAAATATAAAAATCAATTTATAAGCCATACCCAAAATAATCATTAGACATATAAACCTTGCTAGTGGTAGGGTCTAAACACCTATAACCTTTAACAGAAAGCATCTGCAATCAATGTTCTAAAAAGGATTCATTTCAATTGATTCAATATTAATACAGATTATAGGGATGAGACTGTCTTGTATAGACACTAAAGTAAGTTATAGAACTCACTAACTAGGATTAATCTAACTCTTAACTATTTAGCTTAACCAACTCCATTTGTAACTAATTTGGTATTTCTATTACAACAGTTTTTGTTTCACTGGTTTTGTTAACTATCAAAGCTCTCAGTGATGTCTAACAATGGTTTGTTGTGAATACTGTGTAAGCTCTTGTAGCTTATTAGTTACTAAGGCCCCGTTTGGCACAGCTTATTTTCAGCTTAAGTCAACTTATAGCTTAAAATAAGTTATTTTTGTGTGTTTGGTGTAGCTTAATGGTGTAGATTATAGCTTTTTATAAGCTGATTTTCAGCTTTTTCTTTGAGTGGAAGAGGAGCTGCTTTTCTATTTAGCTTAAACGAAAAGCTGAAAATCGAGGGGCAAAATTACTTAAATGCCTCTCGTCAATTTTAACTATTACAAAAACCCAAGTATATAAACTCCCTTTCTCAAAACACTGTTCATTTGCTCACTGGAGAGAGAGAGAGAGAGAGAGAGAGAGAGAGAGAGAGAGGCAATTTCCGGCGTGTTGAGGCGATTTCCAGCGAACAAACCAGAGCTCTCTCTCACGAACCACCATCTCTTCTCTCTCTCTCTCTCTCTCTCTCTCTCTCTCTCTCCAGTGAAATATTTATAATTTTTCAAACTTATATTTTAAGTAAATCTCATGATGCATTTGTAATTTACCCTAAAAAAATAAATAAATAATCAGACTGTTGAGATCTGTGTATCTAATGATGGGTTCTATACCAGTTCAACAAAAACAAAAACAAAAACAAAAAAATTATGAGTTGTATATGTACTTTTTTCATAAAAATAATAAGTGTGTAATTTTGAATTTTGGCATTTGAAAAGAAAACCCTAATTAAAGTTTGTGAGGATTACCGGAGTTTGAAGAATGCCTGGACAAATGCGTGCGAAAGGTATAGCGATCCCGGTTTTTCCTTCATTGTTTAATTGTATTCCGGACTCGGTTCCATGGATGTTGGTCGTTGTCTTATTCTCATTTCTATCCTTTACTCTTTATATTTGAGTCTTGGGTTGTGTTGGGCAGGTTGGGAACAGGTTAGTTGTGTTTAGAAACCAAAAGTTGATGCCTAGATTTTGGCATTCACGCTCGAGCGGGGCTTTTGACGCTCAAGCGGGCCCTTTGTTTTTGCTTCTCCGCTCGAGCAGGCATTTTGACGTTCGAGCGTGATTATTCATCTCCCAGTATTTTTGTTCTGCAGGTCATCGGACGCTCGAGCGTCCACTTTCACGCTCGAGTAGGGACCATCGACTGCAAATATCACGACCCCATTCCGCCCCTAGTGGAATGGTGCCATGATGGCCAGTAATCCGAGATTACTGAAGGCCTACTTTCAAAATTCACACACAACAGAGTACAATATATGGGGCTTACATGTGCGGAAGCAATATATGTAAATCTAATTAGTCCATAAGAGCTGTGCATAAGTCAAATGAAATAGCATACATCTTTTCATAACTTTACAACTTGAATACAAATATAATGAAGTGCAAAAATACATCCTGACCAAAAGGCTTCTCAAGCCGACATAAACAAAAGAAATTAACTACAAGCCAAGAAGCATGATCTTCAAGATGTTTGCAAAACATGAATCCAAAATCACATCGGCAAAACACATCTAGGCGTCGCCGCCATCCTGCTCATCACCTATATATATATAGAGAGGGTGAGCTTGGATACTCAGTGAATGGTACAAGTAATAAAGGGTTTACATGAATGATATCCGAGATCTTTTAACAAAACAATACATGGGATTAATCAAGTTCATCTATCAAATCTTTCAAAGCTTCAAGGGATGCTTACTAACATTAACATAGTACAAGGGATGACATTCCGGACAAACAAACCCACGCGGTAAAACCGTCAGTGGCAAGGCAAGACAAGGCAAGGGAGATATCTCAAACAATGGTGTCGTTGCATTATAGTCCCCCGAACACTAAGGACTTGTGCTACAAATGCTTATAGTCCCCTAGCACGTACGGACTTCCAAATTTTGTGCTACAAATGCTTATAGTCCCCTAGCACGTACGGACTTCCAAACTTTGTGCTACAAATGCTTATAGTCCCCTAGCACGTACGGACTTCCAAACTTTGTGCTACAAATGCTTATAGTCCCCTAGCACGTACGGACTTCCAAGAATGTCATCAAAACAAGATATAATACTTGATATACAAAATAGGAATAATCATTCATGCTTACAAATACTTTCCAAAACAAAGCAAAACAAGGCTTTCATCAAAACATCGTAACATAGCTTTATTAAAAATACCACTCACATAGTTCTTCAAACGTCTGGGTCAAGGCAAGTCCAAGCCCTACAAACACATGGCAAAGTCTGTTGAATGCACTTTCAAGCAAACTTCACATGCATACAAATGACTTCGGCATTCCTCAAAGACTAGGTCAAATCAAAACAAAACACTGTTTCTTATTTCGGAAAACATGCTGGGCACCAACCAGGCCTAGGCCGAGGTTCCACACCTCCTCGCCGAGGTGTGGTCCCGAGGGCCACATTCAAGGATATGAAGTCGGGAAAATCTGGGCTTCCCTCTACTGAAGATCATGAAGAATATGAACATGAAGAACATGAAAAACATGAATGTTCAATCACAACTTGTTATTTCAAAATCTGGGATTTTCATGCTATGAGTTCGAAAACATGGACCTGGGTACCCATACTTGAAGATCTTGGGAAAACAAACACAAAAACATGGATCTTAATGCAAGCTTTCGGATCAAAACACGATTTTCTTCAAGAACACATGAATATCATATTCTCTTTCTAAAACCGAACTTCAAAGCAATGCATGGCTTTCAAAACACGCTCAATCATGCAATGCAGCTGGACAATAAGAACAACAAGAGTAGATCAAGATTCTAACCTCAAGACACGGATCAAACGGTTTGAACTCTAAGGATCAAGCTTGGGATCTACTTCTCTCTCTAAAGACTTCTTCTTCTTCTTCTAGAGTCTCTCTCTCCTCAAGAACAAAGACATATAGCAAAATGATACATTTCTAGGTCTGCTGGCTAACTTAACACTCAGCTGGGACACGTGGCACTACCGGGTTGGTTCTCCTCAAAAAGGTGACTAAGTGAAAAGACAAGACTATGACAAAGTGTGTTTAACAAGCAAGATGGCATAGGCACTCTGGCAGGCAATGACATCGGCTAACAACAAAGCTTCGGCAAGTAGGGTTTCAATGATCTCGGCTAGGAAGGACAACACTTGGCCTAGCTGTGCCACACCTCGGCCTAGATGTGCCACACCTCGGTCTAGGTCGTACCAGTCCAGAAGCAAGATCACTTGGGTTCAAGGGTAACATCTCGGCCTAGATAATACACACCTCGGCCTTGGTGATAAACACCTCGGCCTAGATAATGACATCTCGGCCAATATGTCAGGGTGTGAGTGGAGGTCAACCAAAGGAAATCCCAAGATGGTTCTAGGTGTAAGAGTACCGAAGGAGCGACCTAGGCTCAAGATGACCTCGGTTCAAACACACACCAAACAAGGAATATAGCATGCGAGTAACACCTATGCAAGACAAGTCAAGGAATGAAAAAAATGCAACATATTGGGACAAGATCATGTAATACATGCAAGCATGACTAGAGTGGAGTGGGGGTTATTACAGCAAAACTTCTGGAAGTGTGCATCCGGCGCTCGAGCGGCGTTTTTGACGCTCGAGCGTAAGTCTGTGTCTGACGCTCGAGCGGGGCGTTCCATGCTCGAGCGTACCTGTTTGTATATCAGTCCGGGAAATCACTTTTTGGATCACTTTTTCGACTTTCTCTCTCTCTCTCTCTTACTTTTTAAAACCCAAACTTGAGAGCCTCTCACTCTAGACTTCAACTTCTCTCTACAAAATCATCTAGATCAAGTGATCTTCTACCTTGGTCCCTTTATATAAAGTGTGGGGTTTGGCTTGCTCTTCATTTTGATCCGAAAATTATTGGGTTTGGAGCACCTCCGAAATCCTTCATCTTCTCCATTTGGTCTCTCCATTTGAGGTAGGGATAACTACTCATATTTATGGTCTTTGATATAAACTTGTAGTCATTTTGATGTAATGTTGAAGTTGGGTAATTTTGGGGGTTAGGGTTTCAAAATATATAAAGAGGGGTTTTGTTCTTTTGACTCATACATGTATATTTTGGGTCTTAAAATGAGGTTATTGATGTTTAATGAAAATATTTGAGCCTTTGGGTCAATGTTGAGAAAAGGGGGAGGAAAGCCCTAATTTGTTGTTATGAATTAATTTGTACAATTAATTTGAAAAGTTATGAAAATATGAAATTGAGTTGGAAATAATGAAATTGAGGAGTTATGAGAATGAATGGTGGTGTTGGATAAGTTAATCACTCACCTTTGGAAATATTGATAATTTATCTGTTGATGTGCTTTGGGCTATCGGTGGAGGATAGTCTTGATTGTTGTAGACACTGTATGTTGATTAGGGAAAACTGAAACTAATCACGTTGAATATGTCATTGAATATGACGGTTGGAATAATACATTGAATATGTGTATTGATTGATCATTGTATATGATAAGTGTTTATATACATTGTATTGTGTGGGAGGAGATAGGGGATGGACTCCTAAACCGGATATTATTTGGGAGGAGATAGGGGATGGACTCCATTGATACAGCAAATATGTATATCTATTGTGAAGTATGGAAGTTTTTTAATATGACATTGATACAACAAATATGTGTATCTATTGTGAATTATGGAAGTGTTTTGATATGAGTTGTTATCTCATTTAAAAAGGAAGTGATTTAATATGAGTCGTAGTCTCATTAAATTGTTGGCCAGGTTCTGAGCCATGTTATGAATTGAAAATTTGATAAGTAAAGGAAAGTGGAATGAAATATGGACATATTGGTCATGGAATTAGATTGTGTTGTACGTTGGTTTGTATGAGTTCAACATTTATCAAATACTAATGTTTTAGTTATTACTCATATTATGTTTAGCATATCTCTACTGGGCGTTGGTTCACCCTATATGGGACATCAATTTCAGGTACATGTGATATGCCGCCTCCAAGGATGTAGCTTGGGAGGTTGTAGAAGCTGAAGGCTTCCTTTTTGTGATTATTTTGTGTATTACATGTAAATCAAGCCAAGGGCTTATTTTGTGTTTTGAGTTAGCAATCTCTTTTTGTAACCAAGTGTTGGCTTGGAAAGTTGTAAGCCCGTGGGGCATTTACTTTTGATGTCAACATGTAATACTTTTGTAATGAATACTCTGATAAATAGAAATATGCTTTATCCTCTTAAGTTTATGGATATCTTGAATGTATGAATTATGGGTTTATTTTGAGGGCGTTACAAAAGGAGAACAGCAGGATAGATGATCCAGGTGAAAGGCAGAAACATAGTTATGATTGCGAAAAAGTCGATTGCCAGAGATAGGAAACCGGCGTACTCAACATAGGACACCACACGTGGGAAGGCATGGCATAGCAAGATGATAGCAATCAAACCAATCACGGCCATAGCAACCTCAACCATTTTTAGGGACATCATGCAAGGGCTTTCCTAACTTCACAGAACTAATTAATTTTAGAATTTTCAGAATCTTCTTTTTCATGGACTTAAACGATACTGTTTGAGTCCAAAAGTCCAATCAACGGCCATGTCATTAAATAAAAAGTAATTCGATATTTGATTATATTTTCAAATTATTATTTTTTAAATATAAAAATTAATTTGATGAAATAAACACACAAAAATTATATATTTTTGAAATAATCAAAAACAATCTTCATTTTAAAATATAAAAAAAAACATATGAAAATAATGACTTTTAATTTAATTTTATTAACCAAATGTATTTGATTTACACATAAGCACAGTTGAATTTGTGTTTTAAAGAAAATAAAAAATTTACATCTATGCACAGATTGGATTTATGTGTTTTTTTTAATTTCTTTCAAAAAAAATTTATAAACTTGTTTGGTTAATAAAATTAAATTAAAAGTCATTATTTTTATAGTATTTTTTTTAATGAAAATTGTTTTTGAGAATTTCAAAAATATATGATTTTTGTGTGTTTATTTCCATCAAGATATTTTTTGTATTTTAAAAATAATAATTTGAAAGCATAACTAACCATAGTAATTACTTTTTATTTGTTTCAAATTTTTATTAAATATATTTAATATTAGTCTTATTTTAAAAGTATATTTTCAATGATATTAATTTTATAAAAATTAAAATTTTATATTAAAAATTATATATATAGTATGAAAATGGAATGAAAAATTATGTATATAGTTTTTTTAATGTTTTATTAGAAATGTGATAGAGTGTGTGTGTGTGTGTGTGTGTGTGTGTTTGTTGTGAGTGTGTGATTTTAATTTTTTATTAGAAATGTGATAGAGAGAGTGTGTGCGTTGTGAGTGTGTGTGTCAGTGAGAAACGGACGGAGAGAGAGAGTGTGTGTGTGCTATGAGTGTGTATGTCAGTGGGTGTGTATTTTTTTTTTTTTGGTTTAAAGAAATAAATCTGAGCCAGTCATTTCCTTGCAGGTAACTTGGATCTATCTGAGTCGTCTCCCGCAAGAACAGTCGAAAAGAGAGGCTAGAGAGGATCTGGACTCAAAATCTACGGTTCAAATCAAATTAGCTAAAAGACAAATAAAAAAATTTTGAATTCCATTTCATTCAACACAGCAAAATAGAGTTTCCCTCTCATATCTTCCCATTCACTTTTTCCCTTCCTCTTGAGCTCTGGTGAACGACGACTCCATCTCGTGACACCGACGGTGGCAAATCCAAGTTGGCGGCGAACATCGACAGTCTTTTCCTCAGTCTTACTCCGAAGATTTCAGCCATGAACCAGAATTAAGGTAATATGTTTTTTTCAATTGTTTCTCCCAAATAATCTGCCATTTTCAAAACTTGAACAATGATGTGTGTTTCCTATACAGTGGAAAGGATGATTGATAATTTGCCATTTTCATTGTTTAATAGGCCCAAAAAAATAAAAAAATTAAACGTAGAGAAGAGACTGAAACCAGGCAAACCAAAAACCATGAAAGTTTCAAGAGGTTCCTTCCAACTTCTTCCTTTCCTTTTTGTGTTTCCTTTGTCCTACACCACTTTAAACATTCATCTACTTATTCCCCTCCCTCATCTGCTCCCTTTGTAGACTGAAATGGTTTTTTTATTCATTAAATTATATATAGTTAACAATCATATGCATTAATATTAAATAAATAAATAAATAAACTTCAAAGCAGACTAGATAGATGAATTGGTAATTTTTGTTGATAAACTAACAAATTGTCAATAGGAGAAATAAAAGTGAAATTAATATAATATATATATATACTAACAATGGGTTAATTTTGATAGTATAGATTAATTCTGATTACTGGTCTTTCTGTTTTTTGGGCAATAGCAATCTCTCCACATTTGCTTGCTAGAATAACTTGTGTCTATGTTGCTTTTTCTAATTTGGTTCATTTTAGTAGTTGTAACTCGTAACATCCGAACATTGTCAATATTGATGATTTTAAAATGAGTGAGATCACTGTCTAGTACTTTTTCTTTTTCAAAGTAAAAGAAAAAAATGCTCACTATTGTTAAAATTCTAGTTTGTGGTTTTTCCTTCATCCAATTTAGGAGAAAGTTGATGACTATGTAGAAATGTCAATCCGTTAATTTGCTAATGCTCTTTGCTAAATCTTGGAGGTTGGTTGATATAATAAACGAGTTTTGCTATTTGATATTTTTTTGTAGGTCAGTGTCAATGTCAACGTCAAATGTAAGTATGGGCAACATTCATGAAGTTAGATTCGACAACTGCAATTGTCGATGTGGCAGCAAAGCTATGGTTAAGATTTCTCAGTCAACGGATAACCCAAATTACTTATATTTTGTATGCCCCCATTCACCGAATGATTGTAAGTTCTTTGAGTGATGGATCCCTCCACATATGTAGTATAATTTGAAGGTAGTCAAGAATGATATTCTTAAAGAACACATGGATGTCTTGTCTACTCTTAGAGAAGTAATTATCTTGAATAAGGAGCTCAAAGACATGATTGTGAAAAGTAGGAAACAATATAGAGACTTAGCAATGGTGATTGAAAGAGTTGGTGATAAATTGAATTATGTCTTTGCTTTTATTATTCTGTTGTTGGTGGTAGTTGTCATTCTAGTGTATTTGAAATAGTGTATGTAATGTAGGGTAGAATGAGTATGACTTGTATTGTAAGTTGAATGTGTATGTAATGTATGGTGGACGACTACCATTTTGTTGAAGTGGTAATGAATGTAATGGCATTTTTTGTTTAATGAAGTGGTAATGATTTATTTGTTTAAAGGTTGAATGTAAAGGCTTGTCATATATTGTCGGTTGCTTTTCTAACTCTAACAACATCATCATATATGAGTGTTTCTAACTGTTTGCTAATGTGTAGGTTACAAGGAGTTAATATAAGTGTTATACCAAACCATAGAGGGTTGTGCAAGGGAATATCCCCTTTTGTAAATAGTGACCTGCATTCTTTGTTTAAAAAAAGAAGAATTGCCTCAAATGGAACAAATTTGACCTACATAGTGATCTGCATTCTTTGTTATTACTCAAATGGAAGAAATTTGACTTTGCCTCAAATAAGAAGAATTGCCTCTTAATAGGCATGCATAGCACACAGAAAATGAAGTACATATTATTCATTTGTCCTCATTTGTTTAACAAACACATTAAATTTTACAAGAATCCAAGTGCATTCATCTCCAAATGCTACTCAAATTTTACAACAACCCAAATGCACTCATCTTCACATGTTGACTCCAAAAGCCTCAAGTTTTACTACAAATGGACTAGAACATGAACAAAAAACAAAACATTCAGCAAATTGTGAGGTACAAACAGCAGCAGTAAAGTTCAAAAATAATTCATCCCCTATGCTTGAAATTTGAAGTGCATTCCACCTCTTCGTGGCCATCCAAACCTTGAAAAAAAAATTAAATAAATCAACAGCATCAAAGACAACAAACAACAGCAATTGCAGCACAAAATAACAGCAAAACAGCACCAAAACAGCAGCATTTTCAGCAGCAACAAACAACATTAATTTCAGCACAAAAAATGACCAAAAAACAGCACCAACACAGCAGCACTTTCAGCAGCAAAACACCAACAATTTCAGCAACAATATAGCACCCAAATAGTAACAAATTCAGCAAAAACAATACCAAAACAGCAGTAAAAGTACCTCATTACACAGCAGCAAATTATTTGTTGGTCGAGAATCTGTATTTGAAGCTTAAGAATCTTGAAACCCAATGTCATACCCACCTTGAAGTAGTGTCATAAATGTTGGCTGAGTACAATATGCCAAATTGTTTGCCTACAATGAATTCATATTATATTAGGCTTCATAGCAAGATGCAAATGACCATATTATACCCAAAAAAAAAACACCAAAAAAAAAAACACAAAAAAAAAAAAAACACAAAAAGAAAAACTAATTGACAAATTCTCACTCACATTATATGTGGGATATATGAATGGAGGAGGAATTGAAGTATCACCCATGGCAAAGGAATGATGATGAGGAGGAGGAGGAGGAAGATGAAGAGGAGTAACATTTTCGTGAATGTAGACATCTCCTCCAACAAATAATGGAGAAGGTCTCACTGTTGGAGCAGCAACAGGTTTTGAAGAACTCACAAATTTAGCACAGGATTTCTTTTTAAAGCTTGCTTCCAATGCCAGCTCACATTGACATTTTATCCTCTTTTTGCCCTTACTAGTTGGATGCTTTTTCTTCAATCCTGTTGGAATTCGCACAACATGATTATTGTCTTCAAAAGCCACTTCCAAGCTTTGAGGTTGATCATCAATACTTACTTCTTTTTTGGTACAAAAATGGTCACTTAACTTGCTTTCAACATTTGCACCTAATGCAGCGACTTGTGAACAAGAAAAATCATAAGTTTCCTCAGTTTCAGCAGCTCTACATTCTATTGCTCTAAATGCGGTCATCAATGTCTTACATCGTGAGACTTGTTGGAATTTGACATCTACTTGAATCCCATTTCCCAACTTGTCTGTCACAGCTTCTGCTCTTGCTTGTTTGGTCCACCTCTTTATAATGTATTGTAAAGGAATCTCTTTCAGCTTCAATATTTCTCTCACAACCTTCAAGCAATGACTGCACAGAATCCCTTTTCTTTCAAACTTTGTACAACTACAAGCCAAAGAGCCATCCATCTCTATCTTCACTTTCCTTGCATTTTTCCCAATAGCATCAACAATTGTATATAGGGTACAACCATCACCGTATCCAATTGTTTGTATGTTTGATTCAACAGAAAGAAAATACTCATCTTGAAACTCCTCAAAAATATTTTTAGTGTACACATTACCCATTTGACTTAACATTATGAATGGTGCTCCCACCTTTGGCATAAAGCATATAACTCCTTGTACCGCTTCTCACAAAGTACCCTTTCAAAATGCATGAAGAATTCATTTAAATTAAAATTAGAACGAATGTAATCCTTCAAAAATGCATTAAAAAATTCACTAAGTTGTGTTGTACTCATTCCCGCAGCCCATGTTGATCTAACATATGGCCAGCCCCATTTTTCCTTCACCCCAAAAGTCAACATTATCATGAGCATCATATGTATCAAGCATTTCCCCCCACTTCATTTTCCATTCATTTTCATCCTCAATATCAAACATGAATCTATTTAATACACCTTTCACCCCCCTTATCTTGAAAGAGACAATTAATATGCCTTCATGCATTTTGCATCAAATGTCAAGTGCACAAACGGTGACTCATGTGAGGCATGACAATGGGTATGGCTTTAGCCATTGCAGCATCTTGATCGGTAAACAAAGTTTTTGGTGCCTTTTTTGACATAGCCTCTAAAAAAATTTGAAATAACCATACAAATGTTTCAGCGGTCTCATCATACAATAAAACAGCACCAAAAACAACTGTTTCTCTATGATGATTAAATCCCACAAAAGATGCAAATGGCCTATGCTCTTTATTTAACTTGTAGGTAGTATCAAATGTAACTACATCGCCAAATTGGGCATAACCCATGATCATTTGTGCATCGGCCCAAAACATATTCCCTCTAGATAGTTGTCCATGGAGGCATGTGCTCTTTATAATCATGCTTATAATAGACCACATTCCCTGTGCTAACCATTTCCGTGATTCTAGGGGGAAGGGACCAACTGAGGTGGCAGCCTTCATATGCATGTATCCATATCTTCCATGTTTCCCTAAAAGGTTTTCCCAGCTCGGTATCGATGTTCCTTAGCTCGGTCTTTTGTAAGAGTGCTTGTAGAGATGGGCTAGCCCATTTAGATATCTTTGTGTGGGCTCGGCCCACTTTGGTTCTGATGATGGGCTCGGCCCATCAGTTCGATCTGTGGATTAAGTCCTGCAGCTCGGCCCAGCCTAGCATTGCGGTTGGAATGACCTTTCCAATGTGAGTTAGGCCCAAGTGCGAGTTGGGCCCAAGTTTACAATCTTTCAAAAAAAAATATAAACTCGTTTGGTTAATAAAATTAAATTAAAAGTCATTATTTTCATAGTATTTTTTTTTTTGGAATGAAAATTTCAAAAATATATGATTTTTGTGTGTTTATTTTCATCAAAATATTTTTTGTATTTTAAAAATAATAATTTGAAAGCATAACTAAACATATCAATTACTTTTTATTTATTTTAAATTTTTATTAAATATATTTAATATCAATCTTATTTTAAAAGTATATTTTCAATGATATTAATTTTATAAAAATTGAAATTTTATATTAAAAATTATATATATATATATATTATGAAAATAGAATGAAAAATTATATATATAGTTTTTTTAATGTTTTATTAGAAATGTGATAGAGAGAGAGTGTGTGTGTGTTGTGAGTGTGTGATTTTAATTTTTTATTAGAAATGTGATAGAGAGAGATTGAATGAGTGTGTCGTGAGAACGGACGGAGAGAGAGAGTGTGTGTGTGTGTGTTGTGAGTGTGTGTTAGTGGGTGTGTATTTTTTATTTTTTATTTTTGTTTAAAGAAATAAATCGGAGTTGTTCATTTTCTTGCAGGTGACTCTATTTGAGTGAAGAAAAAAAAATTACATCTCTTGCTCTGCGATTTTTAATCATATAACAAATGGTCCCTTTTGTATTTGTAATTTTTAATCATATAACAAATGGTTCCTAAAATTATTTTAAAATATATTGTGACATTTATAATGTAAAATAATAATTTTAGTTATATCATACTATAAAAATCACTACAAGAAAATTGGCCTATAACCACGTTTTTGTTATGGCGTTTTTTCAAAAAACGTCGTTTCAAAAATTTTTAAAATACTTTGCAGACAACTCATTTTAAAAAACAGGCGTCTACTTACTAACATATATCCCCTTTTTTAAGGCCCACGCTTTTTTCATTTCGTTCATTTCTCTCAGTCCCAAGATAGATCTAGGGTTCTGTCTCTTCATCACTCTTCTCTTTCTTATGGTGAAACTAGATCAAGCATCGTAGGCTCTAATTTATGATCTCTCTATCCAGCTCTCTCCATCTTGGCTCAAAGCTCTCGATCAGTCCGATTTGAAGATTAATTTTGTGAGTCTCATTCTCTGATTTTTTTGATTTTGTTTATATACGAACACAGATCTGTATCTACGATCTTTGATCTATGTGATATATACATACACTAATTTATGTTAAAGAGAACACAGACCGATCGATCGATCGATTGATTTTTAGTCTATTGATTGATATTGAACACACTCTCTCTCTGGATTTGATCGATTGATTGCTTTCATTCAGATCTGTAAGTTTTCGTTCAGATCTCTCTCTGTAAGTTTTCGTTCAGATATGTAATTATTTAGGATTTTTTTTTTATTATTATTTATGTTTTTGATTAGTAGTGTATGCTAATTGAAATTACAGAGAGTAAAATGACACAAGGACTAAAGTACAGAGATTACTATCATAATTTGTCCAAATATTTATTTCAAAATAGGTAAATTGTTACATATTAATTATTAATTTATTTAGAAATTTAACTTTGTAAATAAATTTAGATTTTAATATTTTAAAATATCCTATAATCATTACTATAATTAATTTTTATTTTCATTTAGGGCAAGCACCAATCCTCTCTCCTCTCCCTTTTTATTGTTTTTGCATTTGTGCTAGCTTGGGTTTTCCTCTCTTCACTGCTTTGATCTGCTGCTAAATTTCTCTGTTGCATTAGTGCTAATTATCTTGAACTTTTTTTTTTTTGCAAAATATGCTGATTATGATAATCTCTGTTTCAATCGTACTAAATTCTTGATTATTCTGAGTTATTTTTTTATGAAAATAAATAGTGAATTCTCTTTTAAGTTGGTTGATTAATGCACTAGCTGTGGGTTTAAATGTGATGCGTTTACAATTTTGTATTTAGATTTTTCAATAGTTTGATGATTAAGGAAAATTGTTTAGTAGTTTTGGACAATTTGATGAACGAGAAGAATCATTCTTAATAGTTATTGTGGGTATAACTAGGCATGCTCAAGGACCTGATTGATTTGCTAAAATGGCCCGACCCGATCCAATTCACCCGCTTTTAAGCGGTTAGCATGGTCATACAGATTAGAGGTCACTCGACCTGACCCGATCAGGCAACCCCTTAAGAAAATGATCACTGCAGGAAATATCTGTTTTGGAGGCGTTTTTTTAATGGCGTTTTTGAAAACGTCACTATTTCTAATATTTAACGACGTTTTGTAAACGTCACCTTTTCGTTTAATCAAAACGGCACCGTTTCATGAATAGAAGACGCTTCTAAACGCCTTCAAATGGTGTTGTCCCACGCGCTCCTTATCTCCCTCTTTTTCACCTTTATTTTGAATCTGATAAGTGAAAATGAAAATCTTGAGCGCTCTCTCTCTCTCTGCGCTGTCTAAGATCTTTCAAAATCGAAGTCAGAGCCATTTCAAAGATCTCACATCGGTGATTCATCAGAGCCATTTCGAAGTTCTCTCTCAAAATCGATTCAGATCGGTAAGCTCTACTGCTGTCTAAACCCTAATGATCTCAGAGATTCAGATCGGTGAATCGATTCAGATCGGTGAGCTTTACTGCTGTCTAAACCCTAATTATCTCAGGGATTCAGCTCGGTGATTCAGAGATTCAGCTGGGTCTCAGCGAAACAAATTGGTGATTCATCAGAGCCATTTCAAAGTTCTCTCTCGAAATCGAAGTTCATCTCAGCGATTTAGATCGGTGAGCTCCACTGTCTCTGTCTCTCTCTCTCTCAAGTTGAACTGATGGTGCAATGTCGAAATAGTTTTGGTTCCAGTCTCGTCCAGTGATTGGGTGTAAATTGCACTGCATCTCAGGCTGATGCCCTCGTATTGAAACTTCAAACAATTGATAATCAAGAGACGGATGTCAAACCAACACTTTCAATAGCAGCTGACACAGTATGTCCTGTTTCATTTCTCTTGATGTACCCTATTTAATCAATTTGGTGGATCAAATCAAGATTGGGATCGCCTAGTTCCATCTATGCAATGAGGATATATTGCATTTTGAAGGAGATGGGACATGCCTCAAAACATTGTCAGGGATTTGCCCCCTTTTTTTTTTTTGGAGAAATAAAATTACATTTTGTTATTTATTTCATATTCCTAACTTCAAATGATTTGGAGGCGGTTGTCTATGAACGTGCAATAAGGAAAAAACCATCTAGTAAGGAAGAAGCTCGCCAATTCATCAAAGGTTTGCTTCATACTTTTACCACAATTTTCTGCTGTCGTAGTTTATGGTTCTGCCAATCTTACCATTGCACATAATAGGTTATTCTGGTGGGCATGCGGCGACAGTGAGCTCTGTTCTTGTTATGAATCTCAGGACTGGATTCAGAAAAGGAGAATGGGACAAAGTGGAGGTACAATTTACTTCTACTCATTACGTTATGACTTGTTCTGATATCCTTATAAGTGAAGTTTTTTTTGTAATTTTTTAAGACCTCAATGCCTTGTGACTTGTTCTGAAGATTTTTGTTATTACATAAGAGATTTTAGACCAATTAATAACTCAAATTATTTGACACATATACCAGGCCAAAGCTATAAAAAAAAAAAAAAAAAAAATGATTGTTTGACATGACACCAATTATATGTTCTCTGATAGGTATGCTAAAAATATCTTGTACTAGGGTCATATATTGCTGTAACCTAATAACTTAACCAATAATGTATAGGCTGAAAAAGTTATCCTTCTTTACCCATCTTTTATTGCAAACAAATTCTTTATAGGGGCAAGCTTATAGGTTTAGGGTTACAAAAAAAAAAAAATTCTTGACTCTTTGGGATTTGAGAAAGACAGTGTTGGAATGTAGAAATACATTATTTACCTGTGATGTTGATGTGGAATTATAGCACAAATGCTTTTGTTGAAGCTTGATAAATGCCTAATAAACTTTAAGCAAACTAGAACTATCAATAACCCTCATCTTTTTCATGGGTGTAAATATTCGGAAATTATTGTTATTAGTATAATTTTTTCTATAATCATCAGATGTGTAAGCTCCTCTGGTTGCTTCGTGTGCCAGAAAACATTGAAATTTATGATGTGCAAGAACTTCTTTGTCAAAGATATTTCATATTTTGTAATCCAATATATCTATCTTTTAATTTGCATGACATTCCCTTTTCTTTATGCAAAAAAGTATTATTTTCTAGTGTTGTGTTTGTTAATTTGATGCCCATTTTCAGGTTGACTCTATACCAGCAGTTTTTGGTGTTACTCGAGACCCTTCCGTAGTTTTCACATCTAATTTCTTTGCCATCCCAGGTAACTCTTGGTCTTCATTCTTCTGATTTCTCTCAAAAGCAATTATAATTCAAGCTAAATTCCATCCTTTAAATTTCTCCCCTATTTATGTGATCACTTATGCATAATACAAGTTTTTGGTGAACAAGAACATTACTAGTTTTTAATTTCTCACTTTTCTAAATCTATTAAGTCATGATGTGATTTGTGGAAATCATATTTTATTGTCTTTTCTTTTTGGTATATTTCAACATACACATATCTCTCTCTGCTGGGAAATCTACAAAGCTCTCAGCATAATTGCTAGATAAACATGCTTGCTCAGAAATCAGTACACACCTGGGTTCAGGTTAGCAAGTGTTCTACTACTCTAGTTAGTTAGTGTGAGTGTACTTGGTTTGGGGCTAAATCATCAAAATTCTTGAAGTACAATAATAAACACTGTTCTCAATGATATGAGACAATTATTGAATTAGTAGTTGGTATACGTGAGTTTGGGTTATGCATTGGAGACACAAAGTCATGAAGGGTAAGATAATAGTCATTCACACAGCTTAAATATAAGGGAGCTTTTTATATGTATGTATATCATACTGCATCTAAATTATTCTGATTATTACATTTGATTGGTGTGGGTATTCTACAAAATAATTGGAGAACTGAATGTCTGATGAAAACCCTTAGTCTCAAGGAACAATAGAGTATAGAGTACTTGTGCTTCTATTATCTCAAGTATTCAACGGTTTAGCACCTTTCAGTACCGTGCTATGTACTCTTGCAAAATCATCTCTTCATTGTTTGTGCTATTTTTTGTTTTTTTTTTTAAAAATAATTTTTATTTTAAATGATTGGGGTGGGACTACTGTAACCCATGCAGATTATGGGGGTTTAAATCTATAATTGTTGGCATCTTTTGCTCAAGATCAGAGAGGAAGGTTATCATTCAGGGAGGAGAGTTGAGCTGTTATTTCTTCTTTTTCTTATTTATTTATTTATTTACGTGGAAAGAATATGCTGTGAATTTGCCTTTGTGCAACACTTGTAAAATAATGAAAATTATTGTCTTGCATGTATAGCATCTTGCCATTAGGATAATCTAGGCAAGCAACTGTGTTATATGCAAAATTTGCACTAGTTGAAAAATGGAGCTTGAGTGAAGTTTCAAAATTTGCAGGTAGCTGCAGTACCCGAGGATGTTGGCACAACTGGTGCTCTTCGGGCCATTGGTCACCACCTGACTGCACATGATATCTTGGTTGGAGTTCTCAACTTTTGTGCATTATGGTTCTGATAGAATTTATGGCTATTAATTCTTTATGCTTCTGCAGGTTGTGAGTGGCGATCTTGTTTGTGATGTTCCCCCAGGGGCAGTGGCTGCTGCTCATAGGCGACATGATGCCGTAGTGACCGCAATGCTTTGCTCTGCTCGTGTCAGTGGACCATCAGAGTCTGGTTCTGATGGTGGAAAGGACAAAGCCAAGAAACCAGGACGCTATAATATTATAGGGCTGGATCCCACACAACAATTTCTTTTGTTCATAGCAGCTGGTTAGATCTCTATACATATTTATACATCCATATTGTGATCTTAATTAAAAAACAAACATTTATGTATCATGTAATGTGAATCCTAGGAGCTGAAGTTGAGAAAGATATTAGAGTTCAGAAAAGCATTCTCCATGCAGTGGGGCAGGTCTGTAAATCTCCTTTGTTAGAAAAATATTCTTCAGCGCTTAGTGCAATGACTGAGATAAGTTTCTTCATTTATTTATTGGTTGTTGCCCCTTGTTATTTGTTTATTTTTTAAATTAATCCCTTGCCATCTATGCTCATGGGGCCACCTTTTTTTTTTTGGGAGGGGGGGGGGGTGTGCATTGCGGAGGAATGTTTGCAGTCAAAGATGTTACTGGTGACCTTCATATTAATCTTCTCTGGTTGTCTTTGTACCCAAGAAAAAGGAAAAAAAAAAATTTAATTGTTGTCACATGCTGAGTGCATTCTTCTCTTTTCCCTAAATTTTCATGCCTCCTCATTTTCATCTCCTTCATTAAAACAGCTATTTCTTATCTTTCTCTGCTGGCATAGAAAATAATTTTATTTTGTACCAGAAAAGAAAAGGAAAGAAAAAAGAAAATCATTTGTCAGTTTGATCTATTGCTCTTGTGGGCCTGCGTAACTGATTAGAAATTTTAGTCACCAGTTTGACTTATTGCTCACGGGGAAGCACACATGATATCTAATAATGTGTAATAACTCTTTGTTCCTTCTTTTGTTGCCTTTTTTAAGACCATTTCGACTGGGTAGTTGGTTCTTACTGGGGGCTCTGTTTTTCATTGCTTGTGTAGATGGCAATCCGCGCTGATTTGATGGATGCTCATTTGTATGCGTTCAAGAGGTTTGAGGTTTTGTTCTTTTCTTCAAAGTGATCTTTTAATTCATTCATTCTAAAATCTATCTATTATTTACTCAAGTTTGCTTGTTTCTCTAAAAGGTCTGTTCTGCAAGAAATACTTGATCAAAAAGAAACTTTTCAAAGCTTAAGGCAGGACTTGAACTTTATCTTTTCTTTGATCAATGCCACCAATTTACATCGTTTGGAAGTGAACGTCAACAATTTTGGCTGCAAGTTTCCAGAATACATCGGTAATCTCTCGAGAAACCTTGAATATTTGAATCTAGACCATAATCATATATTCGGAAGCATTCCACCCCGGATTGTAAATCTTGTTGGCTTGCAAAGTTTGAATATGCAGCGTAACCAATTCACTGGTACTATTCCAAGTGAGATTTGTGTGTATGTGCATGTGCGCGCAGGCGCTTGTTTTTGTTGGGTGAGCAGGGATGGGGTAGAAGAGGAAGGGAATTGGTGGAAAATAAAACAGTAAGGATGCCAACCAGGCTGCAAAATGGTGACAAAATGGCAGAAGAGAAAAGAAATCAACCTTGACATCAAGTCAAAATTGATTTGTAGACTTGTTAGTCAATGGAAGAGAAAAGAAGAATTGGTGAAATTTTTGCTCCATTACTGGCTTAGGTTTTTAATGCTTAATCTTGCATCTCCAAGAACACTCATACAAAGAATGTGAATGAGTCTACACTTCCAATCGAAGATAAGTATTTGATTGTCTTAAAGCATTAGTTTCTCAATCTTATTCTTCACTTCTTTCATGTTCAAATGTGAGAAAAAAATATGATTCTGGAGATGCACATACACACAAATCTCACTTGGAATAGTACCAGTGAATTGTTCTTATGTTTTGTCTTGCTTCTTGATGTCTGACAGAGTGAATGTCACTGTTGGAGAGGGAGAAGAAACAATGATGATGACCGGATTGCACGCTGTTGCTGATGTTTTCTGCATTGGGTGAGGATCAATTTTGGGATGGAAATACGTAAGAGCATGAGGCAGAGTTCTTGAGATTATGGTTTACACGTGTTTAGTTGACTCTGGTGCTTAATTACTTTAGGTTTTTATTTTCAGGAGACTGCCCATGAAAAGAGCCAAAAGTACAAGGAAGGAAAATCTGTCCTTGGGCAGTTAGTAGATAATTGTTTTGATGAGTCGAAGAAAGAGATATTTGCTATGAAACCAACCTTGGAATAAAAACATAAAATAAAAAAGAAAAATAAGTTAAGGAAATTAGGAAAGCGTATTTTGACAACACAACTTCAAGTATGAAATAGTGTTTTCAAAATATAGTTTTGAAGAGTTTTACAATAAGTTAATTGAGTTTTACAGTAAGTATGAAATTACATTTACTATTTATTCTAATAATATTAATAATTTCCGTAACTTATATTAATGTGAACCCAGCTCAATATTCAACAAGAACCATATAGAATTAATTCCTACAAAAGAGAAGGGTACAATGAGACCGAGACAGTGCAACTTCTGAGCCAAACCCACATTCAATCTCCGAGTTCACTAAGACCCGGGCAATTCGTCAATGAGAGTGAAAACTCAACACTTCACATGTTTTCACCCTCATCAAACTATCAAGTCGGTATTGAAACCCATTTCATGAGTTGGGTATAACTGGGTTAATTAATTAGAGACCGGCTAATAAATTGTTTTAATCGTGTGGTTGTAGGTTCAGTATCCTAGCAGCAGCAGCAGCAGCAATGGAGGTCAAATTGGAGCCACCACCGGAGGCAATCACCTCTCCCTGTCAATGAGCAACAATCAGCAAAGGCCGTTCATCAATCCTCCGCAACTGTTTGCAACTGCTGCAGCATCATCAGGATTCCCACAGCACAGCAGATAACTACCTAACCCCAAAATTGGTTACACCAGAAAAATGGATTTTACTCTCTGATAAGACCCCCTTGACCCAACTTTTTGTTTTTTGTTTTTTAAATCTTTATGTAACAAGGCATTTGGAGTTTGTAAGCATGTAAAGATTAATGCTTTGAGCTTAAATTTCTTTGTTTGTGTGTTTCTAAAACCGCATATATGTATTATTATTTAGGCTGCCTTCTTATTTATTACAACATCAATAGGTCATTGTTCATATTAAATTTGAAAGTAAAAAAAAATTAAAAAAGGGGATATCACGGCGTTTCTAAAAACGCCACCTAAACTCTAAAGCTAACTGTAAATTTTTGTAAAAAGATATGGCGGCGCATTGATACGTCGTTAAAATGATAGTGACGTCATAGTATCTTCGGTGGGACTTTGGCGGCGTTTTTAAAAACGCCGCCTATAGTCATGTAATGACCTTTTTTAAACGTCATAAAGTTATAGCGACGGCCGCAGTATCGGCGTTTTGCATTAAACGTCAGAAGTTTTGTACCTATAGCGGCGTTTGTTAAACGCCGCTAAAAGCAGAGTTTCCAGCAGTGAATATAACTTAAATTAATAAGTTTTGATTTAAATTAATTTATTTATTTGTACACATATATATATAAACATTCTTTTGTGTTTATTTTAATAGATTAATAAATAAAAATATTATATTATTTCAAATATCTTGCTCCAACAAACAGCACCATAGGAGAAGGATTTGGAAAAAATAAAAATAAAAATAAAAGAAAAATAAAATGGTACCGTATGGGCTACAGCAGGGAATAGCAATGGGAGTCACACAGCAGTAACCTTGCATCCTTGAAAATGTTGATTTAAGGATTTGAAAGAAGAAAAAATTGTGGGTAAAACAGAATTTTTCAATCATTCAAACTGGAAATTTTGACTTCTTTATAAATAGATTAATAATATGAAAATATAAACTAATTTTAAGCTTTTAGTTGACTTGTGTGATTGAATTGTCATTTATTTCCTAATTTTAGTAATCCCCAAAAAGGAGCAATTAAACCTTTTGAGGAATAGGAATATTGTTGTGCTTAAAAGAAAGGATCTTGCTAATAAAATTTGAGTAAGAAAAAAAAATTTTAATTAAGAATTTACTATATAAAATATAAAATTTAAATCAATACTTACGGAAGATAGACAAAAATAAAAAATAAAAAAGTGAGGGAAGAAAGAGAAAAAAATTTGCCAGTGGAAGATCTTGCTAATAAAATTTGAGTAAGAAAAAAAAAATTAAATTAAAAATTTACTAAGGGGTTGTTTGGATGACCTAAATAAGTGCACTTTTTGTCTTTTTACTAAAAGATGTGCAGAAAAGTAGAGAGGTGATGTGATGGAAAAAAGATAAAAAGATGGATTATTTTTGGGTTGCCAAACTTGGCCTAAATATAATATAAAATTTAAATCAATACTCAGGGAAGATAGACAAAAATAAAAACATAGAAATTTTAGGCCTAGTGTAGCTCCAATTCTAGAAAAAACATAGATAGAGAAAATTTTGTCTAAAATTTAATTTGGTTGGATAGATAATATAGAAAAATAAAAGAAAAAGAAAAAAAATGTATGTGTTCATTTAGATAGAGAGTTCTAGAAAATAATAGAAATTAAAATTTTCTGTACAACTCATTTTAACTTGTTAGTTAGGCTAACAATTTCTTACAAAAAAAAAAAAGGAAAATTTACCCATAAATCCTAGTTTCTGAAAAGTTGAACCATTTAGTCCTAGAAGTTTTCTTATGCTCCATTTAGTCCCATTTATACATCATCATGATGTTCATGATGTAAATGAATCTGATGTTTCATTCTATAATTTCAAAATTTATTGAAATCTGATGAACATTAGATGTGTGAAATCTAATGTTTGAAACATTCATCCTATAATTTCAAACATTATTGAAATCTGATGAACATTAGATGTTTGAAATCTAATGTTCGAAACATTAATCTGATGTTTGAAACATTGTAATGGGACCTTTCAGTCTATAAGAAAACTTTTAGGACTAAACAGTGTATAAGTTATTAATTTGGGATTTATTGGTGCATCCCTCCAAAAAAAAATTATAAATCTTGACAAATTTTTTTTTTTTTCCTTTTTACCTATATTTCTCTCCACAGCTCCCTATTCTGCAATGATTATATTTTTTCCCTATCATTTTCTTATAAAATTTTTCATCCATTCAAATGCATGTAAGAAAATAAATTTTCATTTCTTTTTCCTTTTTCACTTCACTTTCTATCATTTTCATTTTTTATCATCCGTTTCTTTCTAAACAAACAGAGCCTAATAGAAGAAGAACGGGAATATGGGTCATCAACGGATCTAGCCAACGTACTTTCTGTCTAGTTTCAATTTGATCCATATACTTTTAGTTTAGTTTTAATTTGGTCATTTCAGTTAACTTAAATGTTAAAGTGATTTTGGTACACACACCACTCTCTTGAAGCATACACATAGAAGAAATTGATGGTTATTTAGAAAGAATAATCAAATTAAAATTAGAACTACAACAAAAAAGGGTTTTTACGACGTGTAATGTACGCCGTAAAAACAATCCTACCACATGCAGTGTGCGTCATATTATAATTAGTCATGAAAAGTCATTCACTTTCAACATGTTTCGTACGCCATTAAAAACTATTTAACGACAAATTTTGTGCACCGTTATTACTTTTTCTACATGCTATAATACCCCGTTAAAAATTATTTAATGGCAGATTTTGTGCGTCGTTATTTTTTCTACGACTACGTTTGCACGCCATTAATTGGTGAGACAAATAATGACGCTGATTGTGCACCGTAAAATATGTAATACAACAACTAATTATGTCTGCCGTAAAATATGCAATTTTTTTTTTTTTAAATTCAACAGGTTCTATTTAACCAATTTTGTACAATCTAACAAATATTACAAACAAGCATCACAAAACATCAATCAACCACCAAAATATTGTTTGAAACATCAAAAAGAAACTATATCCATAAATTATAAACATTAACAATTGTCTATACATTCCAAACATTCGAAAATTATATCCTTAAGTTCTAAACTGTACAAAAAGTTTAAACCATCCAAAACTATACATATCTAACTTTCTAAACATATCAATAATTATTAATAGGTTATCTAAAACTACCGACAACAATTCCTCTAGCAGTTGCAGCTGCAGTTGTAGTTGTAACAAATCGACTTGCTCCTATCACAGGGACGAGGGTGCCCAATGTATGTGTTAAGGCACCTAAACCCGCAATAATAGCTAGAGCAACTAACCCTGTTGCATTTCTTGTCTGCATGACAAAAGAAACTTCACATAAGTACAAAAACCAATGACTCGAGAACAAAAATATTTCTTGAGATATTAAGAAATGATCAAGAAATTTTAAAATATCAACAAAACATTTCCAAAATTAATAAGATAATTCAATGGTCCCATAATGAAAAATTAGCAAAAATTCAAGATCTTAATAGTCTTGACGTATATGCAAATAAAATCAACATAAAGCAAAACCTTTTTTTCATACCTCTAATGAAGTTGCCTTTAATGAAGTTGCCTCTTTTGTTGCAATGTTTCTAAAGGAAAATGAGTAGAAATCTTCAAACAAACCATTAAGTTTGTACAGGAAAATATAATTTGGTACTAAATCCAGGCCACAAACAATTTATGTATGTTAATTGATATTGGACAAAATATAGTTTTGTACAGGAAAATGAGGTGTAATTAATCTACTTCAATGTAATACCTACTTGGGACTTGCATAATTACGTTAAAGGATCTCTATGTATAAGATTTAGGTTTGTATAGGTCTTATCCATTACCATTGTAAGATCCAAAATAAAGAGTTCAAGTCAAATTAGAGTCTATATTATTTACAAGTTTAAAAAGAAACTTTCAATCCATTATAGAAGAAATTTAAGTAAGTTTTAGTAGCTTTAGGTGCTTTTTGGAACAATGTGATGTAATTCTACCTGAGTACTTAGTAGCAAATACATAAGATAAGGAACTATAGGAACTATAGCAAATACATAAGATTATTATTTGTAGTTTATCTATAGATCAGTTGGCAAGAAAAATATCAACAAATACGCCACGGGAGAAGCAAACATGTTTTATTTTTTATTTTTTTTACAAAACACGTGTTATGTTGAATGAATGTGTAATGAATAAGAACAATAATAACAATAATTAAAGAAACGAAGATAAGAAGAAATGTTCTAGATTATTTTCTAAGTACACCATAGTTCATACAATGTGGAATGCGCAAGACATGCATAGGCATCAAGTAAATCCAGCTTAGACAGACATCAATGACATGGCGAGATTAAAGCTTATAGGTATTAGCTTGTGTGGAAATTGAAGACCATCAGTGCCTATGAATGCCCCTCCATTAATTCTCTCATCTTGTAGTGCTTCCCCTGCGACCATAAGATACCAAAGCTAATGATATTCCAACAAAGCAACCTAGATAAAATCAGGAAAATAAATCCTAAAAACAATACATATTTATAATATAAATAAATATTTTTTGGCGAGAAATCTATACCCCCCCCCCCCCCCCCCCCCCCCCCAAAAAAAAAAAAAAAAAAAAGTTGAAACCACCACAAAACAGTTTCTACCATATGCTAAGACTATCCATAAAAAAGCAACATCATGATGATTTACCAAATTTATCTGGGGGTGCAACAACTGTCCCTCTCAGTAGCAGTGACAATTAAGTAATAAAGTATGTCTGCATTATGAAAGTAAAGAAAAAAAATACTACTAACAGACAGACACTGTTAATTGGTAATTCAAGCCCTATGTCCAATATCAATTAACATACACAAAGTGATAGTTTCATAGATAAAATCACATTGTCAGCATGATTTGCACATAAATTGCCAATTTCTCAAAATAAACTCCATCATTCCTAAATTTCATCATAATAAATCATTTTTAAATCATAACAGATGTAGGTGTTTTAATTTGATAATCAAATTTCAAACCAAATACCAAACAAAAAAAATCCATTGATCTAATAATAAACTAGTGTATGCTTATTCACCCAAAAAAACTAGTGTATGCCATGTATTTGAATTTGTTTTATTACATATAAAATTGTTTGAGCTTTTTCATTGGGAAATTACCTAACAACTAGAGACAATTAAATATAAAATTGCTTGAGCCTTTTTCATTTGGTAACAAGTGGCAGTGGATAGATATGAAATAAAAAAAAAGGTGAAAGAAACTTGATGAAATGCCCAGCAAAATTACAAAATATATATATATATATATATTGGAGGGGACACTATTCTGAAAACTTTTGAATTCTTAGTTACTAGCACGCATAGACATAGAGGCTTATCAAGGGCTGAGGGGGCCATGGCCACCCCAGGCCATAGCATAGTTCTGTCTCTGGATCCAGTGGACGAAAAACTAGAAATCAATCCTAAAAAGTAATATTTTCACACTCCATGTATTTAAGCCATTTCTGAACTGAACCTTCAACAAAGTAACAACAACAATCCAACTCTAGTCCTGAACAAATTAATAATAATAATAATAATAATAAATTCAAGAAATTAGTGCAAGAAAGAAAGACTAATAAGTAGCTGCATAAAGAAAGACTAATAAAAATGGTAAAAACAAGAAGAAGAAGAAGAAAGACTAATAATTAATTACAAATGACACAGTATTTCATCTTGCTTAGCATATCCCCGGCCTTGAATTGCTTCCCATTTGTCCAGCTTTCAACACTAAAATCCCATTACTTTAAATTTATTAGTGGACGAAACAAAAATAAGCAAAATAAAGTAATTTCTTGATTGTCTTGTTCCTCCATGGGAATGGGGACACTAAACGTTATTGCCTTACAATGATTAGCAAGTAGCCTTTGTTGACTGCACAAAGCGAGTGCAAAAACAATGCAGGAATTTGGAGGGCATAGGTACCTACCTCAGAAGGAACCTTCTTTAAACACAGGGAAACAAATTATTTCATAGGACAAGTGTTCATCCAACTGCACAAGAAAAATTAAATAACACTCACTTTCATTGAAAAATTTATTTGTTGCATATGGAAATTGTCTAATAATCAAAATAAAAAAACAAGAATGATTAGTCAACATGGCATCGAAGAACCTCCCAAAAGAAAGAGGGCATTTGGTGTAGGAGAACACAAGACAAAAGGAACAAATCAAATAATACAAAGCAAACCTGTGGAGGATTTTCCTGAGGTATAATGAAAAGAACCCTCATTGGGTGGAGATCTGCGAGTAGAGGTTCTCCTTTTGCCATTTCAATCGCAGTTATCCCTAGAGACCAAATATCAGCCTGCACAAGCAAAGGATGACAGCATATGGCAATTACTCAAAGCTCAACAAGGCTACAAATGGCAACTAAAAGGGAGGGCCAGTTGATAGCAATGACAAGGACACAGTAAAAAAAAAAAAACACTCCAAAAAATCAAAAGGACCCAAGGGTACTATGCCTAGAGATACCTTCTTTTTTACATAAACATCAACTACAGGAGTATTTTATGAAAACCTAAAATATGAGACACTAATGTGTCAACACCACCAGCAGCCTTCACTTTATATATTAGAATAGATATGTATGTGTATGTGTGTGTGTGTGTGTGTGTGTGTGGTGTACACACAGAGAGTTAATGTTAAACAACCCTCATGAAAAAATGTCATATTGTAACTCATCTCCATTAAATTTTTCCAGTATTGCAACTGCAAATTTTTTATTCATGATCCTCTACAAAGTGACACTTGTTTAACCCTCAGAACATAGATAATTAACATGTCTTTTCATAAGTTTGTTCCGCTTCAAATTTTTTATTTTAATGAATTTTACAAAGAAAAAATAATTCACATATCTTGACAGAATAAGAAAATTAAGATTTCTAGATGAAAAATCAATTTAAGCTAGAAACCAACTTATTTTAAAGGAAAAAACATCACAAGTACTAGAAAATGGAGAGAACAATTCAACATATAATGAAAACTTAAAATGTGTTCTCTAGTTTGATCTATAGCAAAGCTTAAAACAAAGGCGCACTGGCCCAATATTTAGCAGCCAATATATCATTATTTACTATTACATAAGCCAATGATATGCTTTTGTGGCCACTAAACCACCTAGCACATTGTATGACGATCATTCAAAACTTAAATATATATATATATATATATATATTTACTGTTTATTTTAAAAACTAGCATGCCCAAATTTTGTTTGTTTTTATATGAATTATCCATATGCTTGAATGCCCTCTTGCATTTATAATAAAACTTAAAAGCAGCTTTTTGACTTTTTGACTTTTTTGAGTCACATCTTCTCTCTACTTTTTTATACATTTTTTCAAAAAAAAGTCCAAAAACCAACTTTTAACATACTTTCCAAAATGTCAATGAAAAGGAAATCAAAAGGAATTTCTTGGCAATCAAAAGGAAAACTTCTATACATGTACACACACATGTATATATATATTGACTGTTAATTCTAAAACTAGCATACCCAAATTTTGTTTATATTCAGATGGATCAACCCACCAACCCATATGCTTCAATGCCCTCTTGCATTGACGATAAAACGTTAGTATTAAAGAAGGGCTAATGAAAGAAGACGAAAATAATTATAAGAGAGAAGAGAGAGAGAGAGAGAGAGAGAGAGAGAGAGAGAGAGAGAGAGAGAGAGAGAGGACATTCTTGGCAATCAAACGGTGGAATTGTTTCTAGGAATTTATGCAATGTAAAAGTAAGTATGAATCTGACAATTACAGCTTCAGGACTTGTAAGCAATCAGACAAGCAAATTAATTGTAAAAACCCCCGTCTCCAATAGAACAAAGAGTAAAGTCAAACGATGGATCAGAACAAATAGTAAAGTGAAATGCAAGTTGCGATGTTTTGTAAAAAAAAAAAAAAAAAAAAGCTCTGTAGCAAGAACAAGTACCTGCAATTGGATCGGACACTATAGAAACTACATTTGTAGAGTGATCGGCCGTATATCTATATTGAACGCTTCCCAACTCTCAAATATAGACTAGACTAGAGACACTTCTCTGATTCAGAGAGGACTTTCGTCGAACTGGTTCAGCGCACAAAGTGGCTGATACAAGGAGCACTTTATAGAGAGAGAGAGAGAGAGAGAGAGAGAGAGGTCAATGTTCACACCTCCAGAGAAGCCCTTCATAAAATCCGGTAACAGAAAGGTTGGCCCACCTCGACTTATTCTTCTTCACGCCGCCACTGGCCTCCCCATTTTTTGTCTCATCCTCACCACCCGAACCATACTTGTCGTACCACTCTGGGTGATACCAATGGTCTCTGAACCGTCTTGAATCTGGCTCTGTTGTTCATCGTTGTTGTTTTTGTTGCTGCCTTAGGGTAGTGGATTCACATTCGGAGGAAATAGGTTCTGCGTCGCTGGATGATGGTTTGTGAAATCGATTCGATTGTAGTTCATCAAAACGAGAGAGACGTTGGGGGAGGCAGATTAGGGCTCGAAAGGGTGAAGTGAAGTAGATCAACGATGGGAAGATTGAGGGGGGTGGGACAAAACGAAGATGAGAAGGGTGAGGATGTAGATCGGCCATAGAGGACCATCGGTGGGGAGAGTTTTATTCCATCAGTTGCTTTCATCAATGTTGGGGCTAAAGATTAGGGTTTTGATTTTGATTTTTTTTTATTTATTTATTTTTTTTTTTTGGTGTTTGCCGCTTAAATTTTTATTTTGGCGCGAATTTTTTTTGGTTGTAGCTTTCGCGACACTAATTGCATGTCGTGAAAAATGTAATATTTTAAACTGTTGACTTTTTGTGCGTCGTGAAAAATGTAATTTTTAACGATTGACTTTTTGTGCGCCGTGAAATGTTCAATATTTTTAACAACAGGTGTACGCATGTCGTGTACAGTTGATATATTAACGGCATGTCATATGCACGTCATGGAAAATTTTATTATTTACGGCTAACATTGCAAGTCGTAAAAAAATCATCGTTATTAGCATTCACGACCTACGCATTAGACACGTCGTGATTGGGAAATTATTTACGACATGCAAAAAAAACAAATCGTAAAAGTGAAAAACAACGACTTGTATTTAGGCCAAGTTTGGCAAGTTGAAAAAAAGTCAAAAAGCCAAAAAGTTACTTAAAAAGTTAAAAAGTTATCACTATTCACCAAAAGTCAAAATTACGGCTGCACAACTCTCAATCCTAATTTTCCCCTACACACTAATTTATATAATTTTTTAATACACATTTTTTCATAAAAAGTCAAAAAGTTAACCCAAACATCCATATTTCTTTCCTCAATTTTTTAGTCTAAAAAGACAAAAAGTGCACTTATTTAGAACACCCCAAACAACCCCTTACTGTATGTCGTTGATGTAAAGCCGTAAAAACTCAATATAGAGAACAAATTGTTCAAATTGAAACAATCTTGGCAAAAATGAAATTTAAAATCTCTAAAATGCTACTCACATCCCTTCTAGTTTATTTTTTAACTAGGAGTATAACCGTACTATGCACGAAAAATCCTTTTAGAGAAAAAAAAAAAAAAAGAGGGAGAGAGAGAGAGACAATTTTTAGCTTAAATTATGTTTGTCTTAATTTTTTTAAACAATGATATAGACTTCATTTTAAATCACTTTTCTTTATTTTATAATCTCTCAAAAGGAAAGTGTGAATATTATTGCCATTTTATTTTAATTTTTTTATGCTAGTGCATTAGATGATTAAATGGATCATGAACATAATACTTTCAATTTTTATTTTTTATTTATTTTATTTTTTTTGGGTTCAAGTTATTTGAAATATATATCAAACTTTACTCTTTTTTTTGATCAGTAAAAAGAGATCTTTATCAATAAAAATTTAATATAGTGAGCAAACACTAAAACCAACACCAACAAAAGGCAAGTCCAACATCCCCTTTCATGCCATCACCACCTAATCCACCATATATTTGCTTTCGTTTCAAGTGATTATATGTCACAAAGGAAATAAAAAAATAGCACAACTTAATTGCAAAAGTATGATAAACACAATTTATATAGACAATCACAATCAAATTGTGTGAGTGATTTTCCGATCACACTGCCCTTCTTAGTAATTCAGCTGTAGAACACAAGCAGAATAGATGGCACCTTGCTGTCCTGCACAGAAAGAAAAGGCTCCGGCAGTGGTTCTTCCATCCGGGGGCACTCCGACGATCAAGTCAGTAAATTTCTCAATTATATTCAGGTATTCAACTCACAAGCTTGAGTATCAAAAACATACCTTAGACCCATGGGGGTGCCTCTCTTTTATAGCCAATACAATCCTAGTCCCAATAGAAGCCTAACTCCAATGGATTCAGGATTACTGCTAATCTGGAACTCCCAGTGGGATTAGGATAAACCCTCTAAGAGTTTCATCTTTACCCAAACTGAAGTCTTCTCTCAATCTAGGACTCTTGTCCTTTATCCGCTTATCTCGGATTCCGATATCTTCGGAGATAACCTCGGCAACGCCGAGATTACCTCGGCATAACTACCACGACACGTGGCACCTCGGCTGACACGTCGGCGTCACCATGCCACGTGTTGGTACTCAGAAAATATATCCCCACAACTGCCCCCTAGGTTCTATTACCTCGGCATTCTGAGGTGATGGAACCTATATTGTTCTTCTTTCCAGTACGTCGGCGTTAGAACTCTTCAGCCGAGGTCATTCTCTTAAAGCCGACATGTCTTCTTTCAAGAACAAGAATTCAAATGAACTCCTCTACGCGCATGAGCTGTCATGTATCACTTCTCAACCGTTTCTCTTACGTGTTTTATTTTCATTGGCCCGTGCCTATGACGCACTTGTAAGCCGTCTTTCATCCGTCTGCGCCGTCTGACGCATACGTTGCTCTAAGCGCAATAAATGCCTTATTTTGCCGCCGTTTCACATTTTTGACAAAAACTCTTGCCTCTCTCCTCTGTCTCTTCACCTTTTCACTTGTTTACTTGCTTTTTCTCTCTCTAAAGCTCTTTCGAATCTGCCATTGCTCTAAGCTCCAAACTCTGCAACTGTCTTCATTCCGCCATTCTTGCGAAGCTTTCGCTACTGTTTCAACCGTCGTCTATCCTTGGCGAATTTCATTCCGGCCTCACTCTATCTGGTAAGCAACTGGCCCTTCTTTCCCAGTTCTTGATCGTTTCTGGAATTTCCTGCTTTTACTGTTCTGCTCAAGCATTTAATTTGTGAATCATTCACCTGAATGCGTCTTATTTTATGATTTTGCACATGTCATGAACACTTTGCACTGTTTCACCACTGTTCTTGGCCCTCAACCCTTTGTAATCTTCGTGTTTCTAATAGCCCATTTTTTGTTCTTGGATCTGAAACTTCGCCTTTGTTTTCTGCCTTTGGCTGGGATTCTCCCTGCTTGCTGGGACCTCGTTCATCTTGGCTCAACGGAGCCCGATGTTCGATGGACTCAGGTGTGAATTCTACCACGAAGTCGGCCAAAACCTGGCCCTTAATCGCTGTTCTGGGCCTGAACTCCAGGTCATACTGGCCCAAGGCCACTGCCCACCTTGCAATTCTTCCTGTTAAGTCTCCTTGTTGCAACAAGGACTTCAATGGGTGCTCTGTTAGCACTACAATCTTGTGTGGCTGGAAGTAGTGGTTCAACTTTTTTGAGGCCATTACTAAGGCCAGCATTAACTTTTCTAGCGGTAGATACCTTGTTTCTGCGTCGGCCAAGGTTTTACTTACATAATAGACAGCCTTCTGTTCTCCCTGCTCTTCTCGGATTAGCACTGCACTTACTGCGTGTTCTGACACGGCTAAGTACAGAAACAACTCCTCCCCAGGTTCAGGTGTTGAGAGGACTGGGGCCGTGGTCAGATACTTTTTTAGGTCGGCCAAAGCGGCCTCACATTCTTCAGTCCATAGGAAATCTGCGGTCTTTTTTACCAGGTTGAAGAAGGGTTTACACTTGTCTGAACTTCGGCTTATGAACCTGTTTAGGGCTGCGGCCCTGCCAGTGAGCATTTGAACCTGTTTTGCCGATGTTAGGCTCTGTAGATCTAGGATGGCCTTGATCTGATCTGGGCTGGCCTCTATTCCCCTTCTTGTTACCAGGTACCCTAGAAACTTACCAGATCCGACTCCAAACGCGTATTTAGATGCGTTGAGTCGGAGCCGATATGTTTTGAGTATTTCAAATACCTCTTTCAGGTCGGCAAGATGACTCTTAGGCTCCTTGGTCTTCACGACCATATCATCGATGTAGACTTCTACTGTTTGGCCTATCAGATGTTTGAACATTTTGGTTACCAGCCTTTGGTAGGTTGCTCCTGCGTTCTTCAGCCCAAAAGGCATCACCCTGTAGCAGTACAGGCCTTTTGGGGTGATGAACACTGTCTTCTCCTCGTCTGGGGGGTACATGGCTATCTGGTGGTACCCTTTGTAAGCGTCCAGGAAGCTCATCCTTCCATGTCCAGATGTGGCGTCTACTAATTGATCGATTTTGGGCAGAGGAAAGCTGTCTTTGGGACAGGCCTTATTCAGGCTTGTAAAATCTACGCAGACCCTCCATTTACCGTTTTTCTTCTTTACCACCACAGTGTTTGATAGCCATGTTGGATAATTGACTTCTCTGATGGCCTTGGCTTCTAGGAGTCTGTCTACTTCTTCCTCCACTGCTTCGACATGCATCAACGTCGGTCTTCTAGCTCGCTGTATTACAGGTTTAGCCGACCTGTCGACGTTTAGTTTGTGACATGTGACCTTGGGGTCAATGCCAGGCATTTCATATGGTGTCCAGGTGAACACCTCTATGTTTCTTCTTAAAAAAGCTTCCAGTTCTTTCTCTTCTTCTTCGGCTAAGCCTGAGCCGAGAAGAAAGAAGCGCTCTTCATCGCCCTCCTGGACGAGGATTTTCTTCAGTGTTTCCTCGCTCTTCTCGGCCGGCCCCTTGCCGACATCATCTAGGACTTCCATGTCCTCATCTTCAATCTCTGTCTTCCCTGGTTCTTGTATGTTGCAGGTTGTTTTCATTGCTGCCATGGAGCAATTTTTGGCCTGTAGCTGGTCTCCTCTGACTTCTTCAATCCCATGTTCTATTGGGAACCGCAATAGTTGATGCAACGTTGAGGGAACTGCCCCCATTGCATGCAACCATGGCCTTCCCAATATGATGTTATAAGGAGAAGGCGTATCAATCACGATAAATTCTGTCCTGATCTTCTTAGTGCCGGCCTGTACTTCCAAGTTTGTAGTGCCCAGTGGCCACGTCGGCGTTCCATTGAAGCCGACCATCAAGCCATTCGATTGCTCCATGTCGTCTGGGTGAAGGCCTAGCTCCTTGTAACATCTAACATACATGATGTCACAAGAGCTGCCTTGATCTATTAGGATGCGTTTTACTTGGTACTCCCCAACCTGGAGGGATACTACCAAGGCATCATTATGTGGGTGCTGTACCATCTCTAGGTCGGCTTCGGTGAAGGCTATCATCGGTCCTGGCGCTCCGCTGGCCGATGTCTTTTTTCCCCGACTTGGTAGACATGCTGCAGATGCCTTACCCTTTGAGTCTCTCCTCTGACTTCGTTCTCGTTAACTTTTGAATGAATCACATTAACTATCCGAGGTCCTTCTGCCTGAGGTTGCGGAGGTGGTGGGGCTGTTGGAGCCTGAGGCAATCTTGCCTGTTCTTCTCTTGTTCTGGTTTCATCGACAAGGTCTCTCAGGTGGCCTTGCCTTACCAGATCTTCCAAGTGTGCTTTTAGGGCTCTGCAGCCCTGTGTTGTATGTCCGTCTTCATTGTGATAAGCACAATGTCTGTCCATGTTTCTTCCCATAAATTCTCCCGGTTCCCTTGCTGGCGTTCTGAAATAGGGCTGGTTCCAAATTTTTCCTAGGACTTTTTGAATTGGAATTCGGAACACGGTTGTCACTGCCTGTTTGGCCCTTAACTCTATCTCTGTTTTGCTAAATCCGTTGTTACTTCGGTCTCGCTTCGGCGAGCCGTTCCCTTTCTCCTGTTTGACTTCCTTGTGGGCCGATGTATCCTCCTCGGCTCGGGCATATTTTTCGATCCTTGCCATGAGTTCTTCCATGTTCTTTGGCAGTGTCTTTGCCAAAGATTTCCGCAACGAACAGTTATCTTTCAGGCCGTTCTTGAAGGATACGACCGCCACTTCCTGGTTGCACTCGGGTATTTGATTGAACACCTCGTAGTATCTTTTTGCGTAGGCCCTAAGGCCTTCATCCTGGCTGATCTTCAGAGCCATTAGTGCGTCCACCCTCAATGGCTGCAGCTTGTTTGTCACAAACCTACCACAAACATCTCGGCCAGGCCTTCCCACGTCTTTACGCTTCCCTTCGGCAGTTTGTGGAACCAATCTGATGCAATCTCCCCAAAGGACGAGGGGAACACTTTGCAGAGCAATGGCTCATTTCCACTGTATAGTGCCATTGAATTCAAGAATAATCCAACGTGGAAGTTAGGGTCTGACTTACCATCGTATATTTGAAACCTCGGCATACTGAATCTTTTTGGTGTTTCAAATTTGTCCAGTTCTACCGAGAACGGTGTACTCAGCTTGACGGGCGAGGTTACCTCGGCTTCAGCATTGTGTTCCTTCCTCTTGAGGTAATTTCTCAAGTCTTCTTTGCTCCTCCCTGTGGCTCGGCTATCTGTTGACTTTAATCTTTTCGGTACACTACTTTCAGCCTCGTGGGGGGCCCGTTTTGATCTTTCTCCATGGGTTGTGTCGAAGCATAGTGCCTGCCTTTGGACATGCCGATGTTCTCTGGGCTCTTTGTCCTTCGTGTGATATGTCCTCTGGGATTTCTCTTGTCTCGGCTCCTCTCGTCCGACTTCCCCGGAAGGTGCGTGAGAGTACCTTGCGCTCCTGGTGTGTTGAGGTGCTTCGGGAATTGTTTTCCTTCCTCCCTTCTGAGTATTAACTGTTGGAATTGGCGTGTCCTGCAGCGGGTATGGTGGCTGCATGACCTTGTTTTGCATCATAAAGTTGACAACCGACTGCAGGTCTGCCAACTTGTTTGCCAATTCTTTTACTTCCTCATCCCTTCGTAGGCACCTATCCCTCCATACCTGGAGGTTATCTTCGTTGTAGTATCTGTCCTGGTCTGTCTTCTTTGAGGTGTCGCCCTTCTGGCCGACGTTTTTTCTTCCATGCCCCTGGTCACGGGTTTCTTCGTTGTGGTTGTCTCCTTCAACGTCAAGGTCGATAGGCCTGCCACTCCCAGTGGGAGCGTCGTCCCCAACCTTCTCGTTTTGTGCGTTACTGGCCATCTATTCGTCTTTCTTTCCCACAGACGACGCCAAATTGTGTGAGTGATTTTCCGATCACACTGCCCTTCTTAGTAATTCAGCTGTAGAACACAAGCAGAATAGATGGCACATTGCTATCCTGTACAGAAAGAAAAGGCTCCGGTGGTGGTTCTTCCACCCGGGGGCACTCCGACGATCAAGTTAGTAAATTTCTCAATTATATTCAGGTATTCAACTCACAAGCTTGAGTATAAAAAACATACCTTAGACCCATGGGGGTGCCTCTCTTTTATAGCCAATACAATCCTAATCCCAATAGGAGCCTAACTCCAATGGACTCAGGATTACTGCTAATCTGGAACTCCCAGTGGGATTAGGATAAACCCTCTAAGAGTTTCATCTTTACCCAAACTAAAGTCTTCTCTCAATCTAGGACTCTTGTCCTTTATCCGCTTATCTCGGATTTCGATATCTTCGGAGATAACCTCGGCAACTCCGAGATTACCTCGGCATAACTACCACGACATGTGGCACCTCGGCTGACACGTCGGCGTCACCATGCCATGTGTTGGTACTCAGAAAATATATCCCCACACAAATAATTACATACAAAAATTTAAAAATCTAAAAAAATGGAAATAATTGAAACCAGTATTATGTGGCCTACATGCAAAGCAACAAACTGAAGATTTTGGGTTGATCAATCCTATGTCAAGCCAAAATTGAAACTTTTAGAAATCAAAACAAAACAATGAATTTCCTTGAGAAAAAATGAATTATTTAATTATAAGCGTAAATTTGTAAAATAACAACCTCCATTAACGGCATTTGGTTGGATGAGCAGTGTTATTTTAAAGATCTCAAGGGAAATCCTTAAAATTACAATAAATAAATAAATAATTCAAGGGAAAGTCAATAAAATTTACCCTCTCTCTTTTTCTTTTTTCTTTTTTTCTGTTTTTCCTCTTTTGATTTGCAAAAAACATAAATTTATTAGAAAAAAGAAAGAGATGCAGTACAATGGAGAGACAGAAGACTAGCATGGATCAATCAATTAATCAAACAAACCTGTAAAAATAATAGTCTAAATAGCAAATTAAATCTCAAGCCACTTCAAATTGCATTCATAAGCTCTATTGTACTGACATTTTTAATATCAGTAAGTAGTTATTGTCTCACCTGTTAGGTATTGAGATTTTAAAGTTCCAATACTTCTATTCTCAATATTGTCATTTCAAACTAAGATAAAAACATAAAAAATAAAATAAAATAAAAGAGCTTTAGGTAACGTTCGGTAAAGTTTTAGAATTATGATTTGATAATAGAGTTTTAAAATTATGATTGAGTGTGAAAATTTTGTTTGGTTATGAGTTTTGAATTGAGTTTGAAATTTTTGATGTGACATAATATTTGATTCAAAAACTTACAACTCATAACCAAACACACAACCCAAAATTCTATTCAAAGCTCATAAATTTTTTTTAAAAGATTCTAAAAATATTTTTTTATTTAAATATAAAAATAACAAGTGAAAAAAAAAAAAAAAACACGAACACGTTCTGGTCAAGCGACCGGACGTCCGAGGGAATGTTCAGGAGGATGACCGGATAGACATGTTTTCAAAAGTGGCTATGGAATCAATTTTTGAAAACTCTAACCAAACACCACACTTAAACCAAGGAGTGGAATTGAGTTTTGAAAGCCTTATCAAACACGGAGTACAGAATCTCCACCATTTGTGTTATAATAACATTAAGGACAAATTACACTCGTAATCCTTGTAGTTTGTTTCGTGTCAATTTGATCATTGTAGTATTAATTGCATCAATTTTACCTTTTAATTTTTCACATTGTGTCAATATAATCCAATTGATAATGCGCTTTTAGAAATTTGACTGAAATCAAAGGACAACATCGTTCATTCACTCTTCTCAAAATAATTGAAGGGTTGATGTCCAATTTGAAAAGGACCATTTCCTTTTGAATATACCCTTTTGCCATTGATTTCTTCTCAATTTATTAATAGATGTCATTAGTTGGACTAAATTGATACAATGAGAAAAATTAAAAGGCAAAATTGATACAATTTGAGCTGGATTAAATTGACACATGAGACAAATTATATGGACCACTGATAGAATATTCCCTAACATAAAATAGGACTGGCACATGTAAAAGGAAGGACTCCATAACAACACAATGAATTTCATTCCAGCTCTCTCATTAGCAACCACACTCAAATCATCTGTATATTTGTCACTGTCGCTTATTCAGCAGTCGTCATGCTTTCAATCTTTCAACCTGCAAATTTGGACCAGTTCGCTGAAGACGATCTTGTGGTTCTTCATACTAGAGACAACCATGCTAGCGTCCACAACCCATTACAAAATATAACTGCTAGTTCTATTCTATTTGTTCTTACAAACCCCTTTTCCATTCGAGAGTTTTACTTATGGAAGGATCATAAGTTAATATACTAACATATAAACAACACTTGCACAAGCCGTTTTTTCCATCCTAGGCCTGTTTGGACGATGTATGTGGAAGGAAGTAACATAACTAAAAATGACTAAAAAAATGAAGAAAAGAACTACTTACTGCAACCGTATGTAAATCAATGACTGAAAAAATAGTGTTGGCTACATATTTTGTAAAAGCCAGTTACAATTCGACATGTGGCAAAGTAAGGGCAATACAGGAAGAATGTTTAATCTTCGATCATGATCGTACACGTGGCGGTTAATATTGTTCTTGCGTAGTCTGAGTAGCATTGGATCAGCGAAGAGATACAAGGTGATGTGGTTTCAACGGTTACTCACATTCAAATTCAAATATAGGAGGGAAGCCCAACTGCAAGTAATGGCGTAGTGAAACTACTTCTAAGGCAGCATGATCAAGCAATCATGGAGGAGCAGTTCGACGGTTTGAAGTGCAGTTCGATGGTCATCCTTGAGGAGTATAAATAGCAGGGAAGCCCCCAGAAAAACCCCCCAGACTCAGATCCAACAAACCAGTCATTTACTTCATATTTTCTTTTCCAGTTTTACATTTCCAGTCTTTACATTTCCTGCACTTTAAATACCTGTTCTTTACATTCCTGCACTTTAAATTCCTGCACTACACTTCGTTCATAGGAGTAGTTTCAAGTAGATTGTTGCTGTAAACCTCTACGAGACTGAGTTTGGATCATTGTAAGTTTTCATCTTAATGAAATACTTCAATTGTTCATCATTTAACTGTTATTTTGCTTAATTTCTCCTAAGTCAAGCCACCAGTAAAACTCCTCTTCATTGAGGCTGAAAGAACTAAAACACAATCGTCTGATAATTGGTTGGCAATTATAATTTCTGTAAGGACTGATTGATCCTTGCTGGCACGCTCGCATTTACAAAAATACCCTTCGAAAGCCAAAAAGCTAACATATATTTTTGGCACGCCTGGTGGGACTCGTTAAAATGGCTAGACGAAGAAGACAAGGAGAAAATGAACGCTTGGAAGAAGGCGTAGAAGGAGAGGTAGAAATACCTAATCTAGAGGATAATGTGGTAGCACATCCTGTGGAAACTCCCATGTTATCAGAACCTATGTGTAGACACCCCATTTTTGACCGTCCTCAAGACTTGGACGTCACCGTTTGAACACTCGGTGATCATCCATGTTTGTGTTCGTTTGGAGTTCCCGGAGGTCTCGGCTACGCGCCTTGCCTCAGGATCTCCGAACTCGACAGTTTAGTGTCTGGTTTTGCACCAAACACTTGTGTTTTGCCTTGGAGGGGCAAGGAATGCCTTGTGAGGCATCCCAACACATCACCGGCCATGTCTAGAGGCCATCGGCTGGTGTTTTGTTGCCATCGGCAATGTATATTGCCGGTCGGCACTCTTTGTTGCCGGTCGGCAGTCCATTTTGCCAAAATGGCAATTTTGAGCAGCCGACTACTGTTCATCTGCTTTTGCAGATATTTTAATACAGCTGTATTGCATTTTGTTCCCCTCCATACACGTGTATGGAGGGATGGCTTCCTTGTTAGCTTACCTTGTAAGCTTTACAAGATTGCTTTGCCTATAAGAAGAGGGCTCCTCTCTTGGCATTAGGGTTAGAAAAAGTTGGAGAAGAGAGTGAGAAGACTCTGGTTTTAGGGTTTAAGTTAGTGTATCTAACCTATATCTATATCTCTTCCTCTCTTGCCCTTGTGTGTGTTTTAGGCTTAGTTTTGTGCACAAACACCTACCATCACACCACCCTCTTGGAACTGAGGTTCTTGAGGCTTCTTTTGGAGCTTTGAAACTGGTTTGGAGCTCAAGGGGCTGCTGGTCCACCATTTTGAAGGTAGTCTACAAGGGTAAGAAACTAGTCCTTTTTTTTACCCCTTTCTTGCATTCTATTTTTTCCTATCTTAGAACTGTTTTTGTGCTTGGTGTATAACACAAAAAAGTTCTGTTTTTAGGCCCTCTAAATAGTTGGTTTAGAGTGTTTTGTGGTTTGGAGGTGTTTGACCCCTCTTAAGCCTTGAGAGGCCTCATTTTGTGCCATTTTTTAGTGAGCTCCGAGACTTTGGTGCTTGGGCCTCCTCACCACTGAAATCTTGAGGGATTTCAGTGGTAAGGATGGTGCCTTGAAGTCCCAAGAAGGAGAGGGCCACCCCCTTTCCTTGTTGTCCTTGAAAAGGGCACTTTTTGGCCTCTTGAGGGAGCATCATGTTTAAGTGTTTGTTGATCATGCCATAGCTGTTTTTCATGCTTATTATGCCATGATATAACATCATTGTGTGTTGGTTTTGGTACACCATGCATGCTTAGCATACCTACCATGTAATGCCTTGTTGTTGCCTTAACATGTCTTAGGTTGTAAGCCCTTGTTGTAGCATGTTTTAGGCTTAGCTTTGTGAAGCTTTAATGCATGTTTTTGTATGCTTTAGCTCTGTTTTAAGTTTCTTTAGTCATACTTGCCATGCATTGCATGATACCTTTGCATTTTAGCTTGCTAGCTTTAAGTGTGTGAGTGTGTAGCATGTATTATTTGCTTTGTTTAATTGATTTGGCACCATTTTAGCATGATTTTCAGAGTTTATCATGCATTCCATATGCCCATACTTAGCCTCTTTCAAGTGTGCTTGAGAGTTGCTTGTTTATGCTTAAGTGTTAGGCCTTGACATGTGCATGTGTGTATGTGTGTTTGGTCTCACCTCTTGAACTTTTGGCCACTGTTTTAGGCCTATTTAGAGCTACCTAAATCATGTTTAAGCCCATCCCTTTGTTGGTTGCACATGCTCCTCGTGTGTTGTAGCATATTGGTAAGTTGTTGCATGTTAGAACTTACATGATTGAATGAAGTCACATGTTTGTTTGCATGCTTGGACATTCACATCGTATCTTGCATGCTTGATGACTAACATTGATGTTTCATGTCTTGTATGCTTGTTAGCTTGTATGCTTGTTTGCATTGCCATGATTGCATACTAGTTAACATGCCTAGGTTGCATTCCATCTAGCATGCATGCCTTGTCCCTTGATTAAGTGATAGGGAGTGGGCCTTTGTTTGTTTGGTTTGCATTGCATTTGAAATCAATGTGCACAACTTGGTTCTTTGGGCCATCATGTATGGAAATGCTTGATTGGTGGTCCAAGAACCAAGGACCATGTCCCTTTGAGTCATAAGCATGATAAGAGGCTTGGTTGGTGCATACATGGCTTGAATTGCATTGCCATGCAAGATTCTGTCCTCTGCTGCTGTCAAACAGGTTCTGCAGGAATTTATTGCCGATCGACTGCACAGAGTGCCGACCGGCAATCAATTGGTAGCCGATAGCTTCACTCTCTGCCGATGACCACACCCCACTGCCGGTGGCAATTTTACGCAGCCGGTGATGTCTTCCAATGTCCAGGGAAGCAGTTCTGAGACTTTGACAATCTTCAGAGAGGCAGAGCAGGGAAAACAGAGGCAGTCTATGCATGGCAGTGCACTTCCGAGCAAGACCGAGCATGCATTGCATTGGACCCGCCTCCCGATGGACTTTACTGCTTTCCTTAGCTTAGTTAATTTGGTAAATTAATTAAGTGGTCTGTAATAATTAATTAGCTTGTAGGTTAATTAATTTGTATATTTATTTGGTCCTTCCGAGCGAGGGCGAATCTGTAATAAGTGTGGGTGCGTGAGTGTGCATGTCTTCCAATCCCCATTTCTTTCTTCCCTTTTATTTACCCGCTTATGATGGTAGATTAGGGCATGTTTAAATTAGCATACCTTATGCTACGCATGCGTGCATCCGTACATTTGTCTTGCATGCACCGGGCTCGGTACATCATGCTAACCGCATTTGTACTTCAATTCCAAATTGAATACGTGAATCAATTGACTGCATTTCACATGTCATGTTTAGGTCAGCCGAGCCTACCCTAATTACATCCTGTGTGTGTTGCATTAGTCAAATTAACATGAACCAGGACCATGCATGTTTGCTAACTAGTTTATTATTGGCACGGAGTACGATGTAAGTATTTTCATGCGTTAGCATACCGCATGCGTATGAGTGCTATCATGACAGCATGCTTACCATGTGGCTAGATGCTTATGTGTTAAACTGCCTGAATGCCCGTGGGTGAGGGCTGAATTGTTTGAGTTGGAACAACTCATTGACATCCGTCTTTTAGCCTACTTGCGAGTAGCAAACCCCAAAGCAATTTCTAAAAACAAACAGATATGCAATGTTGTTCCGAATTAGGCGATCTAGTCTATACTTGTTTGTTGTGCGCATAACATAGTAAATCTAGGCTAATAACTGGAATAAGAACACATAACGTTTTCAAAATCAGATATCACGGTTAGTAGAGGCCGGTCTTCGGACCGGGCGAGAGGGGGTGCTCATAGCTGACCTTCCCCAATCGTACCCAAGCTCCCGAGCCGAGGCAACTTTGGTGATGACGAACACGTGGCCTTTGGCACCGAGTCAGGGTTTCCTAAATTTCCCCATTAAAAAATATTTAGGTGGCGACTCTGTATCTGGCAAAGCAGTCCATGTTTGGCACTTCTTTTCAAAAATCTGTTTTTCTCAAAACGATTTGCCGGATTCGGACTCTTTGGTTCAGATTTAGAATCGTGACACAAAAGGGAGTCCGAACTGTAGCGAGTTCCCTCGCAGGCATGTTACACTATAGTCGAACAGACCAGTGCTTCGGGACAAGAACCATATGTTCATAATATTGGACGAAACCAAGGAATTGGACCATCCACTGTTCCATCTACTCAGCCAACAAATCCATGGGATGGCCTAGTAGATGCTATGGGACAACAATTAATGAACACAATGGAAAGGTGGCAACATCCTTTTTGGATCGAATGAATAACCACCAACCAACAAACACAAGACACACAGAGGAAGTTTTAAATGTCCCTCAGCAAAGATTGGCTAGAGATAAACAGCCTATGCAAGTTAATGAACATTCTAATGGTCAAACTAGTAATCAGAACTATGAAAGACCATCACCTCAGTCTTGGTATGAACCCATTTCGAGGCCTATAGCAGGCCAAAATGCCTCAGTACTCAACAATGAAGCCACACAAGTTGGTGGATCTGGTCAAGTACAAGAAACTGGCGTAAGAATGGTTACAAATCCCATGTTCGAAGCCATACCTGGCACTAGGGGGTATAATAATCCCTTATTCGAATTTATACCCGGGGGTTGGAAGGTTTTCCCACAAATGGAAGGGACACAACACCTGTTCCAGCACCTTTCGCAGGACAGGCTCAAAGGGGTTACCCATACCTCCAACAGCAACCTGCACCACAGGGGCAACCAGTCCCAAATATACCACCTTATGGACCAAGAGGACCACAGGCACAAGTTTGTCCACCAAACCCTGTGTTTGTTCCTCCAGTAGTGGTTCAGCAGGCACAAAATATGGTCCCTAGGGACCAAATTGCTGATATTGTTAGGGAAATGTGTGGACTAATGGCTCGGGGGGCCCAAACTCCTGTATACAAAAAACCATACCCAGAATGGGTAGATAGGGTACATGAATACCCAAGGGGGTTCAGAATATCAGATTTTACCCTTTTCTATGGGAGTGGAAATCAATCAACAGTAGAGCATATTGCTAGGTTTGCTGCTCAATGCGGTGAATTTACTAATCATGACTATATGAAACTAAGATTATTCCCAAATTCTCTAACTGGGGGAGCATTTGTATGGTACATCAACCTTACACCTGGCTCCATTCAAACTTGGCAACAAATGGAAGAGACATTTCATGCCCAATTCTTCCAATCGGAGCCAGAGGTATCCATGGCAGACTTGGCAAGATTGAGTCAAAGGCCTTAAGAAAAGGCTACTCAGTTTATTGCCAGATTTAAAAGGGCTCGAAATAAATGTAGAGTCATCCTGCCAGAGCCAGAATTCGTAAGATTGGCTCAAAATGGCCTAGAGTTCAGGCTTCGAAAGAAGTTTGACTCAACTGAATTCAGAGATTTGATAGAACTAACCTATAAGGTGTCTAGGTACGAAGCATTACTAGAGAAGGAACAAGATCGAAATAATGCCTCGTACAAAACATATTATAGAGATCCTAATTATGAGATCGATGCAACAAAGATTGTGAGCAAAGAACCTGTGATCTGTGAAGCATTAATTCATAAGGATACAACAATTGACCAGCAGTTTAAAAAGAAAGACCTTCACAGGAAGTACTCTTTCGATTTAACAAGGGCAGATGACATTTTTGATCATTTGCTTGCGGCCAATTTCCTTAAGTTACCAAAAGGAGTAAAACTGCCATCTCCGGATGAACTTAAGGGAAAAGTATATTGTAAATGGCATAACTCTTGGTCTCACTCGACTAAAAACTGCATTGTTTTTCGAGACAGGATCCAAGAACAAATTTGGAAAGGAAGTTTGAAATTCCCAGCCAAAGCAGAAAAGGCCATGGGGATTGACAGTAACCCATTTCCAGAAGTTGGAGAGGTGGCAGCCAATGTCATTATGTCAGATTCCAGAACTTGTCCTTGACAGAATTGGAAGAAGTCAATGTGCAGATGCATGTTGCCAACCAGACAACCATCAAGAAGGACACCAGAAACCCACCAGCTATTGGACAAGGTTTCTCACACCGGAGGGAACACTCTGATGAAGAATCACTGGATGATGATTCCTTAGAGGCAGCAGTAATGCAAAGGATGTGTCCCAGGTGCAGACTGAGTTATAAGTGGTTGAAAGGGCTTCCAGTTGATGGGAAGCAATATTACAGGGATGTACAGAGACGTCCTAAATCAACCAATGCTTACAACAAAAGGCCGTATCCGGCTAGTGATAGGCAGCGACCACTAGTGGTTGAGCCTGCAATGGACAGAATGCATGCTAAAGGCAAGAGGCCCTTATATGAATCCAGGCCACCTAACTATTACAGAATGGAGAGCAGTCATTCTGAAAGAAGACTGGAGAAAGGCTCAGTTCATGGGATCAAAGCCAGAGATTGGCCCCCTAGACCAGCCTCACGCAGGACAGAAAGTGGCTACCTTCATCGAAGGTCTGAATCAGGCTCGAAACATGAGGTCAGAGCCAAGCACTTACCTTCACAGCCAGCTTCGAAGATGGCTTCGAAGGTAGAAAAAAGCAGTTCAACATCTGAGTCAGTAAGTTCGTGGGTACCTGGAGTTCCAGACTGGTTTGTAATGCAAAACAAACCTAGGGAAGTGCCTGCCCAGAGAGATGTTGGAAACCAAGGCAGGATGGTCAAGCCTCCTTTGGTGGCTCCGAACAATTGGGTATTGCTTAAACACCCAAAGACAAAGGAACCAGATATGGTCCCAGTCATTTCGAGATCACAAAGGAGAAAGATTCAGCGCAGGTACACTCAGTACCAGAAAGATATGAAAGAAAATGGAGAGAGCTCTTCATTGGTCCAGACAGAAGGAAAGAAGACTCCAAAGTCAGACCATACTCCAAAGCCAACTCTACAAAGCAAAGTGGGTTGCAGCAGAGAACAGTTGGCCAAGGTTCATTCTGAACTAAAAGCCAGAGAGAAGTCTAGCTTAGCAGGATTGGAGAAAGCTCTGATGGAGAGTGATAGCGAGACAGAAGAAGAAATTGGCATAAGCCAAAAGAAAGAAATGGTGGAGGAAGAAATGTTCGAAGCCTTCATGGCTGAGCAAACATTTTTGGTTGAAAAACCAGTCGAGAAAACCTTCGAAGAACCTGTTAGCAATGAAGTGCCAGAATGCAGCATGGAGGATGCTTCTGAGTAACTGAACAAGGTAACCAAGAGGGGAAACAGGCACAGCCAGCCATCCAATTTGGCTCATTTCCTCCAGTATCAGTCAATATGGTACACATACTGCCTCATGAGTTCCAGGCTGGAGATGAGGACCAAGATGACCAAGACATGGATCCTATTCCTGTCTCTAGTGAAGACTCACAAGTGAGTATGGTACAAGGATGATTCTGGAATGGCTACCCCAATGGAAACTGAATATGAGAGTGAAGAAGAGGTGAGCATTAACCTCTCATATCCTTTTGAATATCCCTCGAATTCTATGACACAACATGTCAAGCCTTTGTACATCAAGGCTTTCTTCGATGGGATACAATTGAACCGAGTCCTGATAGATAATCGGGCAGCAGTGAACTTACTATCAAAATCTTCTTTGAAGAAACTAGGGAAAAAGAATCCTAGGTTAATCCCAACCAGCACAACCATCGCTGGCTTTGTTGGAGACAAACAAATGGCTCAGGGAATTCTACCCATCAACTTGAGTGTGGGAACCAGGGACTGCATGACAGCATTCTTCGTAATCGACAGTAATGCTAAATACAATGCTTTACTTGGGAGAGATTGGATCCACACTAACAAATGTGTGCCTTCTTCTTTGCATCAGAAAATTATGATGGCCTTAGGCAATGGAGAGACAGAGGAAATTGATGCAGATCCTCAACCCTTCATAGCCTGTGCAGACTTTGCAGAGGCCAAGTTGTATATTGAGGGAGTGACACCACTCAGTATACTGAGGAAAGCTGATGGCTCAGCCGAAGTGACGGCTGATGAGGAAGTGACACACCTGAAGCACTTAGTCCAAGAAAGTGCTGATGAAGAGATTGTCATTAAGGATGACAATGATGCCTGGTTGTAGGCAAAGAGATGAAGAACAAGAAGCCAAGTCTTTGGCTCTAATTAAGTTTTCAACATTGGATGTAAAATCAATAGTCCAGCAAGTACAGGAGCAAGAGAGAAAAGCCATGATAATTGGCTGCAAACAGGAGCAGCAACAGGTCAGAATTTTGACCCTTGGTAAATACTGTGCATTGGACATTGAAACAAAAGTCCAGGAGATACAGGAAGAGGATGCCTTATGGACAGATTTTGTCTATGAGGAGGAGGGCAAAGATGTTGAACTAAAGAACCTGGGAGCAAAACAAAGCGAGAAGGTTGCTTCGAAGGTAGAAGAAACCAAGGAAGAAGCTTCAATAAGTTCTCAGACACAAGACCCCTTAGAAGAAGTAAATTTAGGGGAAGGTTCTATGCAACAGCCCACCTATATAAGTGCTTGTTTGAATGATCTGGACAGGGACCAGTTATTGGTTGTTCTAAAGAAATATAAAGATTGCTTTGCATGGTCTTATAATGAACTACCAGGATTGGATAGGTCATTAGTGGAACATAGGCTCCCTATGAAGCCTAATTTCAAGCCATACAAGCAGAAACCAAGAAGAATGAGTCCAGAAGTAATTCAGAAAGTCAAGGAAGAGATTCTTAGACTACTCAAGGCAGGCTTTATTAGGACAGCCAGGTATGTTGAATGGCTATCTAATATTGTGCCTGTAGTCAAGAAGAATGGTAAAATGAGGGTATGCATTGATTTCAGAAACTTAAATCTAGCAACTCCAAAAGATGAGTACCCTATGCCTATAGTGGATCTGTTGGTAGACAGTTCAGCAGGGCATCAAGTTTTATCAATGATGGATGGCACTCTGGTTATAACCAAATCTGCATTGCAGAGGAGGATGTCCACAAGACAGCATTCAGATGTCCTGGGAATATTGGCACCTTCGAATGGGTTAAAATGCCATTTGGCTGAAGAATGCTGGGGCTACATATCAGAGGGCTATGAACACTATCTTTCATGACCTCATTGGAGGGTATTTAGAGTGTTATATTGATGACATTGTAGTGAAATCCCAATCCATGGAGGAGCATCTGTTTCATTTAGAAGCAGCTTTTGAAAGAATGAGGAAGTTCAAGTTGAAACTCAATCCTCTTAAGTGTGCTTTTGGCGTATCATCTGGAAACTTCTTGGGCTATGTAGTACACAAGAAAGGAATACAGATTGACCAGAATAAAGCCAAAGCCATCATTGAAGCCAGACCTCCATCAAGTAAGAAAGAATTACAAAGGTTCCTTGGACAGGTTAACTTTCTTCGAAGGTTCATTTCTAACACTGCAGGGAAAACTAAAGTATTTTCTTCCTTGTTAAGGCTGAAAGATGAAGAGGAATTTGTGTGGACAGCAGAGCATCAAATTGCTTTCGAAGGTATCAAAGCCTACTTGGCCAACCCTCCAGTGCTGATGCCACCAAAGGGTGATAAGCCCTTGAAGTTGTACATAGCTGCAGCAGAAGATTCATTGGGAGCTTTCTTGGCCCAAGATAATGAAGAAGGCAAGGAGCAAGCTGTTTATTACCTTAGTAGGTTTTTAAATTCTTGTGAATGTAAATATTCAGCTGTTGAAAAGCTGTGTCTTGCTTTGTATTTTGCTGCAATGAAATTAAGATACTATCTTTTACCTACAACTGTCTTGGTAATTGCAACCACAGATTTGGTTAAGTACATGTTATCTAGACCTATGTTGAGGGGAAGAATTGGCAAGTGGATACTAGCCTTATCAGAGTTTCATCTAGAATATGTCCCTCAAAGGGCAGTAAAAGGGCAAGTTTTAGCCAATTTTCTGGCAGACCATCCATCTCAAACAGAGAGCCAAGAGATAATGGAACTTGGTATGGCTAGTGTTGAGCCATGGCAGATGTGGTTCGATGGGTCGAAAGCCAATGGCTTAAATTGGAATTGGTATTGTGATTAGGTCTCCACAAGGGGTAGAAACCACACATGGTTTCAGAGTGGATGAAGCTACCTGTTCTAATAACCAAGCTGAATATGAAGCCTTAATAGTGGGACTAGAAATTCTTATTGGATTACAAGTTCATGCAGTTGACATATTTGGAGATTCTCAATTGGTGGTTAACCAAGTGAAAGGGATTTTCAAGTGTCAAAGCATAAGCATTTTACCATACTATGTTGTTGCATTACATCTGCTTTCTCAATTTCAAATAGCAAATGTAACTCATGTTCCAAGATTCTTGAATAATAGAGCTAATGATGTGGCTCAGAAAGCTTCGAACTTCAAGAGAAGGGATAATGCCCAAAGGGACATAAGCCAACAACATATCAGAAATTGATACCACCTTTGAATAAAAGGAATGTGGTCTTGGAAGTCAATCATAATGACTTACAAGAACAAGATTGGAGGCATCCAATAATGCAGTACTTGGCTGGTCCATCTTCGAAGGCCAGCAGGAAAATTAAATTGCAGTCTATGCAATATATGATATATGGTAATGCTCTCTACAAAAGGGGGGGAGATGGCTTATTGCTGGAATGTTTAGGCCCAAAAGAAGCATTAACAGCTATGGCTGAGGTTCATGAAGGCATCTGTGGTGCTCATCAGCCTGGTGTGAAGATGAGATGGTTGCTTCGAAGGCATTCCTACTATTGGCCAACTATCCTTAAAGACTGCATAGAGTATGCAAAGGGTTGCCAGGCATGCCAAAAGCATGGCACAATAAGGCATGTGCCCATAACTGACCTACATGCAGTAGTGAAGCCTTGGCCATTCAGAGGATGGGCTATGGATATGATGGGGAAAATACACCCACCTTCTTCGAAGCATCATTGTTTCATTCTAGTAGCCACTGATTACTTCACTAAGTGGGTCGAAGCTAAGCCATACAAGGCTGTAGACCAGACTGAGGTCATTGGGTTCATTAAGATTGATCCATAGATTTGGCATCCCACAAACCATAACTGTGGATAATGGGACTGTGTTCGATGGGAAAATGGTGAAGTCTTTTGTGGCAGAGTTTGGAATTAGCCTTGTTAATTCCACCCCTATTATGCACAAGCCAATGGTCAAGCTGAATCATCCAATAAGTCCTTGAAAAGGGAATACAAAAGGTTGTGGAGATAATCCTAGGGATTGGCATAACCTGTTGTTGGATGTTTTGTGGGCTTACAGAACTTCCCCAAGGTCAAGCACAGGAGTCACTCCTTATGCCTTAGTATATGGGCATGATGCAGTGTTACCTGTGGAGATTAATGTTAAATCTTTGAGGGTAAGATGCCAAGATCAGTTAGATCCTGAGCAATACCATCAAAGTATGTGCTTGGAGTTAGAAAGCATAGATGAAGCCAGAATTTTGGCATTAAATAGCATTCTTTTCCAAAAGAAGAAAGCAGCCAAGAATTATAACAAGAAAGTCAAACACATTGGCTTTGATGAAGGTGATTTGGTATGGAAAACAATACTCCCAATAGGAATTAAAAGCCATAAGTTTGGCAAATGGTCACCTAACTGGGAAGGACCATATCAAATTCATAGAGTTCTGCCTTTTGGAGCATACCATTTGAGAAATTTGAATGGTATATACATCCCAAAAAGATTAATGGCAGATATTTGAAGCCTATTTTTCCAACCATTTGGGAAACACAAGAATAAAATAAACATTAAGTACAAGAAACATAAGATTACTCAGATGATAGATAAAAATTTGTTTTTTCATAAAGAATTAAGTACATTTTGCCACAAATTGGCCCAAAAATTATTACAGTGTCTTAGTTGTTTCTTACAATGGATTTCCTATTGCTAAGTGATGAACTAGTTGAATAGCTGTAGCCATCTCTTCCTTTCGATCAGCCAGTCTTGTTGGTGATTTGCAACTTGGTGTCAGTTCGGA